>KK120988.1:486288-500286 GCA_000611955.2 Stegodyphus mimosarum | reverse complement strand
TTAACCTTATATACTTTGGGATGAGTAGAGGCGTCTGCAATTTTGTGGGCATAGTTTTATTTCCAATAATTTGAATGTTTTATTGTATAGGACTACAAAAATATTACAATAGGCTCTTTCTTGAACTTAAAGCTGTTTCGAAGGGAAAAATGTACATTTGACAGTGTACACTCAGAAAGAATGCTGTTCATTTAATGTTAACTGATAAATTCCTATGGATAATATACGTGTGATAACGAAATAAAACAAAAAATAGTAAATATAAGTAAAAATAAAAATTTAAGTATCCAAAGGGCTAACTTACCCTCAGAATTTTGCTCGCTTTAAAACCTCTTTTCATTTGACAACATTTTAGGTCAAAAAACATTCTCACAAAGTTTTGCCCAATAAAACATTGGTGTTTGTCATTTAAAACTAATTATAACCAAACTCTTCACGCTTTATTTAAGTTAGATCATACTTAATATTTACATAAAAGACGGAAACCTGCTGTCACGTTTTTCCAAATATTTCTATTTTTGTAAGCTGGAAATAACTTTATTTTAATTTTCATTCATTTGAATAACAAAACCTGAAATTTACTGAGATATTGGACTAAACTCATGCTCAGTAACATCAGGAAGGCATTTATATAAATAAGTTATCCTCAAGTTAAATGCGGCGTTATCTCAAGAGCTTAAACAAGGAGTTGTATATGAAAATTTTCAGCTTGCCCTTAGCCGATGAATTAGACAACTGAAGCATTTAAATGTAATATTTGCATTATATGACCTTATAGGATTTTTTACACAATCAACATAATCTTGGTACAGCTATATAATTCACAATATTATTGCATGCACGAAAGTGCATTTTCAAAAGTTAATAGTAATTTATTTCTCATACTCTCAGAAACAGCAGCTATCCAATTTTCTCCTACACTTCTAAAAAGAGTTTCTTCTCGTACTTACAGGATCAAGGACAGCTTTGCAATAGATGAAAGCTTTCCGCATGCTTCGTTTTTAGCTGTTCAAATGTGTGATTGCAATGCTACATGAATTATGTTGAGTTAAAAAAAAGCAGACAACAGTGTTACTTTCCAAAAGTCAGTGGCTTCTGCCCATTATTCTACGAGAAATTACACTTTTCTGTTTCCAGACTCAATAATCAATTATGACTAATTTTTGGCCACTTAGAAAAATTAGATATCGAACGGAATGATGTTCTACACGGAGATTCCCTCCATTTAGATAGTCTCAAATGTGTTCTCCCACAGCCATGAATCGGATGATCAGAAGCATTCGTCCTTGGCTACCCGATTAGCCAGATCTTGCACCACCGATATGTTCCTTTGGGACCACCATTACTCACTTCAGTACAGAAGTTTCGGGATCAAACAATGCATTACATCACATATAATAAAAAGTGTATAGCATATGTTTACCGTGTGACTCAGAATGGCCACTCAAAAGAATTATAACCAAGGTATGAGACACATGATGATGTACCTTCTTTCCACCTTACGATGAGAAATAAATTTCCTATTAATTTGAAACACCATTATTCTTTCGTATTTGCCCACTGTTTCATCAAGGATTCGTGAGAAATTCCTTGCAAAGGTCAATTCTTTAGAAGTGAGTTTTAATTAACTTTAGAATTAACAAGGGGGGGCATTTGTGATCCAAGACGTGGTTTTTTGCTTAATCCACAGCTGTATTTCAAAATTAAGCTTTCAAAATTTTGGACGTTCCCTAAATGTTCAGTATAATTCCTTAAATTGAATTTAATTGAATTCCAACGACTACTTTTTTATTTACATGTCTGTATACCTAGAATTACCATAGGGGTCCTAGCTGACCCGAACAAGACAATGTATTTTTCTTTTATTTCAACTGTACATTTTTCAGATACAAAAGAGTAGTATAAGAAGAGATATTTATTGCACATGCTTTTTACAATAGTGTGAAAATGGGAAGGGGATGCATCCACACATATGGCGTGCACCTGCTAGGCAGATGTGTGAACTTTTGTGATTGGAAGCTTTTGTATCTATGCATTGGAATTTTATGGAATATTTTTAGCTCTGCTATATGCTATAAACTAAGAATCTTTTTCCTGTTGAAAACTGCAAAGAAGGAAACAAAAATTAGTGGCATTCCAGTTTTGCACACGTTTATGGATGACACCCAGCAGCAGAGGTCTTTCGAATGAAAAAATTTTGAAGTTGCTAAATGAACTTTCAGAAAATGATTCTTGCGACGAAAATGCGCCTGATGATGATGAAATAATGATTATAAAGGACGAAATATTTGGGGATATTTGGGGATATAATCTTATCTTTCGAATCCAGTTCAAGTGACAGCGAGCTGAATGGAAATATTCCATATAAACGCAGTTTAAGAGTTCATAAAACAACAGAGAACTGTAAAGGCGTTAAGAAAAATAAAAAATAAAGGAGAGCAATCAACCCTTCAAAGTGATTTGTAAGAAGTGAAAAATGGAATTATATGGAAAATACAACAGCAGTGTTCAGTTTCTTCTGGTCGACAACCTATTCAAAATATTCTAAAAAAAATCCAGGAGCTACACTGTACTCCAAAAGAAATATTGCTGTTAACAGTCCTATAACGTTCTAGAGACTCTTCATAAATGATAAAATTTTGAATATCATAAAGAAAGATACAGAAGTGGTAGCAAGATTAAAATTAAATATTGAAGCTTGGAGCACTTCTTTTAATAAACTGGATTCCTTTATTGCAATATTATATGTTCGAAAAGCTTTACCTGCAAAAAGGGTCTTCGTCACTAGCCTTTGGAGTAAGAAGCCAGAAGTTATCCGTCCAAGGAGTATCACAGAAGTTTCGAACAAACGCAAACGTTGGCAGATAAAACAACGCAAAGACAATAAAACTAATACTGCTTGTGACAAATGTTCAAAACTTGTGTGTGGATTATGCACAGCAAAAAAAAAAAAAGAAACAAAGGCTATAGTACTCTGTGTGAAATGATTCCAGAGACAGTATAATATAAGTGTCATGCACATTTAATTTTTATTGTGATTTAATATCTTATTAATCTGTACGAATATTATGAAATTTAAATTAATTAAAATGTATGTTATTTAAATGAAATTTCTTGCATTTCATTTTACACGGGTTGACAAAATCTTAAAGTATATATTCTGAAATTAAAAATTCAAATTTTCTTTGGTCGTACTATTAATTAAATTTCCTATTATGTAACATTCTAGAACCTAAATTTTATCAATCATTAATTAAAAACCATTGTATTAATCATGAAACACTTTATTTTCTGTATGTGTCTCCTATACAAATTATAAATAACATCACTGAAGTCCATGAGTCAGCTATGACCCAACCCGGTAATTCTAGGTATACGAAAATGCGATAATTCTAGTGTTAATAGCTAACAGTTGCATTCAACAAGGTCCAGTAAACTTATAATTCAGGTGATGCTTTAATAATATATTATTAGTTATTTTATGATTATTTAAAAATCAAAATAGTTTACCATGCTCTTACGTGGGAATTTATTGAGGTGACAATTCCGTAT
Source organism: Stegodyphus mimosarum (assembly GCA_000611955.2). Classification (NCBI taxonomy): domain Eukaryota; kingdom Metazoa; phylum Arthropoda; class Arachnida; order Araneae; family Eresidae; genus Stegodyphus; species Stegodyphus mimosarum. The sequence goes on along the minus strand of KK120988.1, from coordinate 496,734 downwards.
TTTCGTGAAAACTTTCAGATTAAAATCTAAAATCTCAAAGACAGTCTCTATAGTAAAAAAATTAAATGTTTTTGCAAATGAAAAGGTCAGCTAGCGGGCTTTTCTTTTATTTTGAGATTTCCTGTAACCTGAAAGGAAAGGATTACTACACATAACCTAGTTCTTAATCATGGGGCATGGGAAAGTCGTGACTTTGGGGATCGTAGTGAAGAGGCAAAATGTAGAAGTGTTCAAACTGCAAGGAGCAATTTTCTTTCGGAATTATGCAAGTGATTATCGTTGGACAGAAATTATTTACATCTGTATAGTATGGTGGAATCACAGAAAACCTGAATAAACTAGCAAACTTACTGAACAAATAAATATATTTCCGAGTAATTTTTCGATTTTCTTCCATTTAAATAAGTTTGAAGCAAATATGCTAAAACATAACAGTCACATATGCCAAATATTTCACTAGATGTGGAGCAGAAATATTTTTTTTCTTTTTTGAGGAAGAAGAAAATGGGAAAGCTAGCTTTTATGAGGAAAAAAATTAGCAATTACTTCACCTCAGTTCAGAAGAAACTACCTAGTTGCATATGAATTAAAATTTTTTAACACACTGGTGAAAAACTCAGCAAATTGAGAGAGTATAACCACACGAAAATTTTTTTCAGTTACGTCAAGAACGTAAATTTCATGTAGCATTTATCTTAAAGTTAAAAATGCTCTTTTTTGAAAACTTTCCTCTTATTAAATTATTGTTATTATTATCCTTTTGTAATACTTTCTTTTTATTTCTTGAATTAAGAAAATATGGATTATGGCTTAAATCAGGGCTTTTTTGTTAAGATGGAAATTATATACTCCCTTTTCTCTTTTATCAAATTAGCCTTGCCTAATATAAGAAGCTTTCGTGCGTTCCTATATGGAATTTTATTTTTATTGGCAGAAAATAGCACAGTAAAAGAATAAACATAATTAAACGAGAAAACTTCCAGCACCGTGTCACAGTCTTATGCTCAAATGACTTTGTTCCCAAATTCTCTACTTCTTTACACTTTTTATTTGATTAGTAATTTTCCCTCTCTGTAAGACCTTTAGTTCCTTTCATGAAGTTAAATTTTCATTATGAAGTGAAAGCTTTTATGAAGGAAGAAAGATAACAATACATAATATTAATAATAAAGATGAATAATAACAATATTAATGATCGGATAATCTTTAAGATGCTTTTCTTCGTGAAGAATGCTTTAAACCCTCTTCATTATCCGAAACCCTCTAGTTATCTTACTCCTCAGAGTTACTTCTCTTCCCTGGAAGTCGATTTTCTGCTTCTTCCTGTTGACTCATAAATTTTAATGCGTCTTTTCTCCTTTCCCTTTGCTATAACGCATAATGTGCTTTACTATGCACATCGTAGGAGAAGTCGGAGGCAAAAAACGGAAAAGCTAAACTAGATTAAAGAATCAAAATTTGATCATACGAAATAGCTCACATTTAAACAACTGAGATGGTCTTCGAAATTCCGCATTTAAAATTGATGGTAAAAATGCTAGCATACTTTATATTTTATAATATTCTTTTAAGATTATCATAAAAGGATTTTAAATAACAATATGTGTAACCTAAAGCATAAATTCGAATAATTTCATCTACTTATCCAGAATATTGAATTTGGATCACATGCCTTAAAATGCATTACAAATATATTTTATAATTTGATTTTTAAATTGAAATTGCAGGTATATTTCATGATTTGTAAGTGCCTTTTGTGTTTGCTGTCTGTTTCTACTACACTCTCTCACTGACACCTTTCTCTGGGTAAAGTTACACATCAACAGTTTGAACGGAAACAAAATTTCAAAACCGCAGCAACTATTAAACGAAGTTAGAAGATTAGCAGGTACAGGCTTCAAGTAAAATAACCAAATTTACAGAATGAAAGATCACATATAAACTTTTCATCTGTATTCAATAACAAAAGATCAAGATTATTTACAAGCACCAATCCTAAATCACTCTTTGGTGGAAACCTTTACTTTGCTATGTTATGCTTTTATCAAAATCGTGACTAACCTAAATATCAAATTAAATTGGATTGGTTTCCTAGACTATAAAATTGAAATTAACAGCTTATAGTTCCATGCCTGTATGCAATGAGCAGTAGAGAGAATTTAATCATAACATGACTAAGAGCTTTACAAGAGCAAAAATCTGAATAATTCCAGACAGGTCATATGATCTTACTTTGAGAATTAATTTACATTTTTGGTGCGAATGATTATTTGAGGATACGTAATTATTAGAAAAGGGAATACATTAAGAACTTAACTGTTAAAAAATAAACAAAATATTACAGCTTTAATGCATTACATTTAAATCGTCTAGCTTAATTAGTTTGACGTTTATAAGTTTAATATCGTGTCTAAAGAAACCGCACTTTAATATAGTTTAAGAAAATTGGAATGAAGATTCAAACACAGTAATTATTTTCAAGTCTATAAAAATACAGAAACAGTATTATTGGCGTCCAAAATATCAAATAATATGGGCAAGGGTAACTTCAACTGCATAGCTTAATTTAAACCATGTAAAATAGTTACAGACAAAAATAATAAATTATAAATATTTTAGGAGAATTAAAATAATCATAGTTACTATATTAATGTTACGTAATACCTAATTAGGAACAAACTAAAAGTTTTAATAACATTTTTGAAACAGCTACTAGTAAAATAAATCCTAATTTCTATGTTCTTAAGATTTCCCTAGAGAGCGTTTAAGTTAAGAACATTTCATTACTAATAGAATGAAATGAATTTCTTGCCTACTTTTACCAAGATAAAAAAATTTGGTCTTTGTAGTTTCCCGCGAATGGGAATCTTGAAGACATTTTTGTCTAAAAAGAACCTAAAACTTATTTTGAAACATTAAAATATGCTGAAAGCAACGTTTTTAAGATAAGTATTTTTACTAGCTGCCCGTGGTATCAGAGAAAACCGTAAATTCGATATTCAGAAGCATACACTAGAAATATAGGTACATACAGTTGTTGCTGCATACAATAGTAACATTTCAATATGATATGCAAGTTTAAAATCAAAAGTTAACTTTATTTCATCCATTACAATAACTTATCCATTATATTAACTTTATTCATCCATTACATTAACTTATCTATTACATTAACTTTATTCATCCATTTTAATATTCAATGCGATATTTAGACCAGCTGACTTTTCTCATATACCAGTATTAAATTCAGGAGCTGGGGTTAAACGCCTTCGAAAATGAAATAAAAACAGATTTGTTCTATTTATAAACCTTATGCATAAGCGTATTTCTTTGTAGCTTTTTATATTTTTTTTATGTAGTAGTCTATTCTTCCCAACTTACAAAGAGCAAAGTTTCTTTCACTCGTAACTAGGATAATTCTAAGCCAATTAGACTAAACTAGGAACCAGTCAAGATTAAATAACTACGATATGTACGAAACATATGACGCAAAAATATGATCAAACTAGACCATAACTGAGGCTAAGTAGTTTTTGGCATATATTTTCGAAATACGCTTCTCTTGCATCTTGCATTAGTAATAATTCGAATTAATATTTAACTCATCTTGAATGAGTTGCGAATCGGGAGGTACATTTTATACTGTGGCAGAAATGTTTTTAAGTAAATAAAATTCACACACTTTGTTTTGAGAACTTTCGTGTTTAGTAAGAGCAGGAAATTACTCGGAGTTCGAGATTTCTGCTTCTCAGAAATGATATCATACTATACGTGGATTATCAAATACTAAACATTACTCATAACGTTGTCACACCAGATGTCTAACTATGATAATTTTGATACAAATTAATTAGGACCGAAATAAGTCCTTCATTTGTCTCAGAAATGATGATACTCCCTCTTTCTCAAGTGACTTTAGATGGGTAAAACTAGCGCTATAGGTTTAGGCTCCGAAACGTCTTTTCTTCTTCTCCTTTTTTTCTTAGAAAAGATAAAAAAAATAGGTCAGGTATCATAGGAGAGAATAAGATACTCTCTCTTCGCTCAAGAGAGGGATGAAAATAGAGGAAGTACTTACGTAGGAATGTTACTTTGGTGAAAGATTGGATGAACTGGCAGCATAACAGTATATTCACTGGTTATTCCTAGGTCCGTCATTCGCTTAGATATCGCACCAATTTACTATATATGCAAGCAGCTACCTTATCTTTCCGTAGTATATTCATTTACCGCAAATGAAGCAGCTTAGAAAAGTGTTATAGTATTTCTTGTTACATATCGTTGAGCTTCAATTAACTACTGCAAGTACTTATTCCTCTTCCGTCATAATGAAATAGTTCTGCCTCCACTTTGTTATGATTAGAATTTCATAGTTTCAGAACTTGATTTATGAGATTTAATCGTTTCAGAATACAGAGTTGCTTAATATTTCCTCGATTATATTTTCGAGCATTATAACAGATAAAGCAGCAGTTTTGACCGTTTGAAGTGTAAAAGTGCAAACAGAATCTCAGATAGAGAGAGTTATTTCCCAAAAACATTTTTAAATCGCTGAAGAAGTCAAATGCATTCGTCATATACAAAATAGAGCCCAATATGAACGCACCCTTAAGTATATCGAATTGTTTCGTAACAATGGTTTCAAGCAATCGAAGAACTCAAAAATGTCTCCGTTGCACAAAATATTTTAGTCAAAACAAATCTTTTAATAAAAGCATTTGTTGTATTAAGAAACAATTTTTCAACAGCAACAACAACAAAAAAGAAAATCGAGTAATCCATTATATAACACTGATCCAGCAAGTAAGCAGTTCATATATTGTTATTTTATGTCTTCCTGAAAGAAAGAAATTTTGAAATTATGCGTTTTATTCTCCTTACTTAGATTTATTAATGTAAAGCTACAAAAGCTTTGTAATGTTTTACTTAATTTTTCTAACAGTTATTTTTATTTTGGAATAAGCCTCTGCTTTACTCCGTGGTTTTCGACTTACGTTTCCCTTCCTGAATGAGTTTTCAGGATTACGATTTATGCAAATAAGTTAGAGACGAGTATTTAAGCTGAAGTCTGGGTTACTTCAATAGGACAGCGTGTTCTGTCTTTCGGCCACGTTGTTGCTGTTAGTCTAAGCTTGCTATTCTGCGTCTGTGCTTAATAGTGCCTGCTCGTATACGGCGGTGATCCTTAACAGTTAATTACGCGAGTTGATTCTGTTCAGCTTCAGCTGATTAAATTTATTCTAGCATTAGTTTGGTTTTATATTTTCTATTTTGAGTTAAAGCCCATAGTTTAGCTAATATATTACAGTTTCGCAATACGGAAACTGATCTAGAGCTCTTCAAAACTTAATACATATTGCATATACTCAACTACTTAGCTTACTTTCGTCATATCATCTCAAAAATGTATATAAATTAGTACCAGTTAATATATTCATTGAAGTACTGCACTAGATGTAAAAGAACACTGCAAGGTATTTCATTCTTTGATAGGTGACTCTGCCAAAGTATTCGAGAAACATATGAAACTCTACTTAACAATCTGGAATGCTATTTTAAAAAGATATATTATATTTATTAGCAAATAACATCTTGGGGGAGAACTGGGAAAAAAACTACAACTTTAGAAGCTAGGACAAAATGTCAAAATGATTGGGAGATTAAATAAGGTCATGCTGTATGAGAGAGTTTTGTGCCTTAGCGCCGCCCTTTTCGGTATGGTGGTTAGCGGATGCTTTGCTGTATCATTGATCCCGTTTCAAATCCGAGAGAAGAGACGAAGGTTTGTAAGTGTAAAATCGCCTTCGCAGCATGTAGGCATTTAAAAGATTATTGAGCTAGAATTTCTGTTGGGGATCTAGTAGTAGCGGAAGAAAACTACGAGACTTTTTGATTTCGTCCACTAGGGTCTTGTCGATTAAAACTAAAAATAGTACTGGACAGAGTCGTACTGTCACATACATAGTACCAAATAGCAATGGCAGGCACTCCATTCCTCTTGGTCTAGATGAATTCGTGGGTCTCAGCTAGACTGTCGTCATATCAAGAGAGAAGTAACAAAAACGACAACATTCTCAATAGGAAAGCTAATACCTATGGAGTATAATTCCAGAAGCGGTAAGGTTATTTGGACTATTGCAGAATGAAAATTCAGAATGGATGCATCCAGACTATGAAGAACAGAAAATGAGGTTAGAAATATTTAGAAATGATGCTTGACACTAAAGTGTCGAATAGTACTTATAAAGTACAGCACGGGAAAGTATTGTGATGCGTATTTTAAAATATAGGATCGTTGAACTGTGACTAGTTTAAAAGTAACCTCTTTGCTGGCTTTTGTCAATGACTACAGATTAACGTACTCAAAACTTTAGCTCACCTTCTACAGAAAAAAGAAGTAATATAAACGTTTTAATAGAAATTCTGGAAAGAGAATGGGTTTAATTTCTTCTCACGTGTGATATCACAATGACAGGGATTACATTAGAAGATAGCTTTTGTTTTCATTCCTTTCTCCTTTCACTTACATGACAAATAAATCTCTGGCTTAAACACTCAGCGTCGCAAAATCCTTGTATTTTTAAATCAGGAAACTTTCTGGATCAGTAAGTACAAGAGATGCTTCTGGAAATCATTGATTACTGAAAAATGTTATTCATTTAAAAATTCTCAGCAATGTCCTCCATACAACAAGTGATGCTGGGCAGTATAATGCAAGATGCATTAATCTCCATATCTTTGAAAGAAAACTGAAGAACGTAGATAAAAATAATTTCATTACATTACACGTGATATTGGACTGTCATTTAAATGAATCTATATTTTGATGTTTAGACTCGAAAACTTACAATCTTGATTGACACATACTTACTTAATATAGAAAATGTACCAAAATGAACCAATCATCTGAAATTTTGATAACATGTTTATTTAGAAAGCAGTTCGGTTAGCATAAAAGTAATTGCAGCAATTACGCAACAAATCTCTTTCGTTAATTCACTTGTAATCATTTATGGACGAAATTAATTTCCACCTCCTTGGTTATTAAAACCTCAAATTTCGATATACCGCTTTAAGGTAACAGAGCGTTTGTCTTCGAAACCACAGTATCTAAATTCAGCACAAAGCTTGCGCACGATATTGAAACAATTCAGTTAATATGAAACCGTATAGAGCAACAGGATTCAGCCATTGTAATAGTGAATGGATCGTAACCAGGATAGTTTATATCGAATCTTGTCAAATATATTGCTGTATGTATTCCCGAAAATGCACTATATTCCTTTAATACATATTTACATTTTGAATAGTTATGTTTTGAGAAATGTTCACTTTAAATAAAGATCTAAACATCAGTCCTATTAAAGAGCTATATGTAACCCCCATCAGTATGTTTCTGTCATTACTGGTTTGAATATTTATTGCTTACGCTAATATCAAATACAGAATTACTGTAATATCAGTATGAAAATCTGTGTTTTAAAATAAAGCTTTATTTCATAGCAAAATGTTCCATTTCAGATTTTTTAAATTTAATAAAACGTAAAACGTGCTCCTTTCTAAAGAAAAATTGGAAGAACGTCCTTTTTAGTTTCATATGTTAATATCGTTTGCCTACTTTGTTCAAAGTCTAGTGCAATTAAATCCACCCTATTTTAAGTACATGTTTTAGAAAAATTTTTACAGTTAATAAATTATTTTCTTTTACATTAAAAAATTCAGAAATAAATTTCTAGAAGTTCTGACACTAATCCTGCAGAGCTAATCCAAATATGAAAAATGTGATGACAAGGTATTATTTCCTTTTCTAAATATATTATTTTTACTTATTGTAGTGTACATACATTGTAGAGTCATTAGGTTACTTTGAAGCAGGAGAAATGAAAAATAAGAAATGCCCTGTCCGAGTCTCCAACCTGGACCTCTGGAATACGCGCCGAGTGTGCTACCGTTACATCACGAAAGCATGTTTAAAAGAGGGAGGAAATACCTTATACACTCTCCCTTTTAAAGGGCGACTGGATATTAGGGAACCTAGTCGCCAGATCCTCGTGATTGCGAATTATTGGCCAGCATCTTTTAGTTCGGACACCACTTGCAGAGCCATTTAGACTTTTTGGATGTCCGGAACCTGAAAAATGTGCAATACCCACAGCGAGACTCGAGTCTGGACCTCTCGAATACGCGCCGAGCGTGCTACCGTTACACCACGAAGTCATGCTGGAAAGAGGGAGGAAACACATTACATGCTTCCTCTTTTAAAGGATGACTGGGGGATTAGGGAACCCAATCGCTTTATTTTCTAACGTTTGGGCTTTAATTTTGAGTATTAAAATAAAAATTAGTAAATTAAAAAAGGATTTATTTATTTAATATCTACTACTGTGTTGTTGCTAAACCTTTTTTTAAAATTATACCATAGGATTTATTGAAAATTTCCGCATGCATAATCTGCATACGAATCATTTCTCCGTACAAACTTTAGAGATCCTTCGCGACGGTAGTTTTGGTACGAGTAGTAATCAGCGACGGTAGTAATCAGTTATCTCTGGAACATATTAAACCCTTCGATAAAATGTGACATTGTTTTCTGCTTGATTCAAATGTTAATAAAGCACAAAACATTTGCATTTTCGCTAATTCATTACATAGGGTAATTAGCATAGAAATAAAGAAAAGAGTTAAGAAATTATACCATGTAAATGTTTTATTACACCCCACTGGCCTCCTATATATTTTAAAGTACTGAATATTTAGTTCTGTTGTTAATCGGTTTTTGTTCTGTTGTAATTATACAATTGTTTAATTATTATCCCTGTCAAAAGTTAGCATTATTCTGACCTGTTAGAAAACGACATTATTCTTAACCTGGAAAGAAAGTAAGCATTGGAATTTGGGATACTCATTCAAGGTGGAATAACAGCACATTTATTGCTTCTTTCTTATTCTCATAGTCTGGCTACAATCGAGTAACAATCCTTTATTTAATTTGAATGATCGCGCAGATTTCCAGATGTAAAATTCTGCTATGTTCGACATGGAGATATATATATATATCATCCAACGTCACTGGCAGTGTGAAAAGATGCTAAGTAGCTATGTAACAGGAAACATGTTTTTCTTTTTCTGCCTTTCTGTCTGTTCCTATTCAATTATTACGTTTGTCACACTTTTCTTTCGCTATGATATATTTTGCTTTCGTTTATGAAAGTGAAGTTTGGTGAATAAAGTTGCTCGCAAAACGACGCTTGATGTACGTGTGCAAAAATATGCATGGTAAAATTCCTTATTGCTCAGTAATTTCAGGCATTTATATACTAATTACATTATAATGCATTGAAATATAACTAAAATACGAAATTTTTAAAGTTTTACTGACTTATGCATCATTCGCACTATACGCGGTATGAAATCTGGTGCGATTCTCAGTTATTTATGTGTCTTGCCTTCTCGCGAGTGTAGCGCCAGACAACTCCTAGTGGTAGCGCCTGTACAACGTGCTTGGTCATGAGAAGACTGAATGACTGATCGGTTCGGCTATTCCAAACAAATGCGTGAGAAGTAAGTGTCCAGCCATTTAAAAAAAAAAAAAAAGGAGGGAGAGAGAAAATAAAACCCATGTGTGCTACTCTGTATTATGTCTTAGTATTATGAACTTATGAGGTATTTCTCCCTCCCTCTTTCCACGCCTTCATGGTGTAGTTGTCATCGCGCTTGTCGCGTATTCAAGAGGTCCGTGGTTCGAGTCCCGGCGAGGGCAGTGCTCAATTTTCACATCTCCTGCTTCCAAATAACCTAATGACTCTACAAACGTACTAATAGTTTTTCTTAATATTTTCGATTTTATTTTAACTGATATATTTTGATGATATTTTAATTCTCTATTAACTTAACTGCTATTAATTAGATTATGAATATTTTAATCTATCATACTTTATTCAATTATTTATTAATTTTTGCTTTATCTATTATTTTATTCATTTTTATTCCTGTTTATTTAATTCCCGTTGTTTTATTTATTTTCATTCCTGACGTTATTATATAGAGCTGTAGTACTTCTAATTTTAAAATTAAGCCCTGACTGTAATATTTGAACAATTTTAGAATTTTTAATGCAGAGGAGATTAATAATAAATATTCAGTAATATAAGCAAATGAAAATATCTGTAAAACCTTTCAAAGAGGAGATAACAAAAGCACTAAAATATTAAATCTATTGATAAATCATGTACATGCATTTATAAAACAAACACTGCCTTTAGAAGCTTTGATCAATTTACTAATTGCACAAATAGATAAAATTACATAGCACTGATAAACTTAAGTAAGAACAGAAAATGTAGACGCAGTTTAGCATGATATTTATTACCGCTTAAAATGATTTTACGAGTTGCAATTAAAAAGCATATGAATATAATATGAAGTAAATAGTGATTTCTTAGCTTA
>KK120988.1:432441-486203 GCA_000611955.2 Stegodyphus mimosarum | reverse complement strand
CCAGCCCCCCCCCCCCCCAAAGGGAAGAAAAAATAAAAGTACCCCCTCCAAGCAGAAAGTGTATGGAAAAACGTGAAATCAGTCATGTGTCCTTGAAAATACGCGGAAAGATAGATTCTAATAACAAACGTGAATTTATGAGCTTTTTGAATGCAGGCAAATTTCCTTCTTATAATTATAGTTTCCTCAAAGTTTTGTTAAATAAATTTAAGACTAGTCCTGAAAATTATTTGATTTGAATGCTTTCTGTTTTTTTTTCCTGTGACTGAAAATAAACTTGTACGTAGATTTATATCCTTTATAAACATGAGCAATATTCTTAACATGATAAGTGACCTTAAAATGTTGTGTCGCTGATTTTACCAATATCAGCATAAATTGCACCAGTTGGCCACTGTTTACCAGTTATCTACCATTAAGATGAAATAATAATTGATTAATATAATTTATTTACTGATTATACTCAAAATATGTTATGGTGCAATCTGCATAAATCAAGAAAAACTGAATTATAACTCTATTATATGAACTGTCTGCAAACCTTACCTGAAACATTTCCGGTTCAAACTTTAAATATGGTGAATTTTAAATTTGTATTACGCTTGAATTTCCTTATTTTACATTTTATGCGATAATTAACAACATATTAACACTAAAGTACTGTAGCCAATTTTTGAATACATTTAACTCTAATTCCATTCATTAACATAATTTTCAAAAATTCGGTATTAAGTAGCATGACCTTTATGAAAATTCAGAATATCCCATCTTGTGTTGGTATCAGTACCGATGACTACAGTAGTTCAGAAAACACTGAATATGGAGCAATAAAGTTTGAAAACGTATCATTATTTCGGTCTGAGAATCTTGGTCATGTCGATTTGTTATCGCATGAAAGGTTAGTAATGGAGATATCCAGCAGATACATTCATTTATGAAACGGGGATATAGCTGTTAATTGTTTATAGTACATGTGAATGACTAATTCATTCAAAGCCAGACAATATTCTCTATGTGATGATCCTCCGTCTAAGGTAAATAAATACATTTCAAATTGAAGGTATGAGATTCAAAATGAATTAAAATACGTATTTAATGTGATTGAGACATTCTCTTACATATATCCATTGTTCTAGGGTAGGGTATTTTATTCTAGGTATTCTCAACTACAGAAAAGGTTATATATCGGGCTGCTTTTATGAGCATGAACATAAAAATCAGTCTAGTATTCTTAATTACCGACCTTAATGTTGACAAAAATTCATTAGAACATCGATGAATCGCAGATGAATATCAGATTTCCTTCATCATCATCATCATTACTAATATTGAAAGAGATTTACACCGAAGAGCCATTACATTATGACCACCCCCGATCTATAACAATGGGCTCACCCAGAAACAAAACCACTGCTCCTGGGCAGCTGATCTTGGAGTATATAAAGCGGCTATGCATTCTCATGACAGGCAGTAAAAGCAGAAGTTCTGCTAAATGCTGTCCTAACCAACACCAACTGAACTAAACTGGAATGAAAACAGGTATGCAAAATGCCTCTCGAAGCATTTCTAAGAACAATATTGATCGACTCCCTTCATTATTAGAGATATTATTAAAGAAAGAAGCAGAAAAAAAGAAATGGCATCTTACCTGGAGCCCTAACTTGAAGAAAGAAATTAACAAACTTGTAAGGTTTATTATGCGTTTTCTAACAGTTATTTTAAGTTCTGTATCTTTCCTATCTTATTCTAATTTCAGCTTACAATATCTTGCCAGAATGTGAATTCAGAAACGTAGAGAATGCAAATGAGAATGAGTACTATTTAAGTCGTGAGCTTTAGTTAAGTTAACTTTAGTTCAAATTATTAGTATTTAAGTTCAAGCCCGAGTGTTGGCTTTATTGTAAAGTTCCAAGCCGGAACTGATTGTAAATATATTGAACAATAAACGGTTTTAAACCCTTCTCAGGTCTTAAGTATTCTGTTCGCACACTTAACCGATTATTCGCTTGTTAAGTGTTCGTGAGGTTCTTAGTCAAAACTATAGATTTAAAGAGTTGAACCCTACAAACTTAATAGGCAAATCAAAAAACAAATCAAAGAATTCAAATTGGAATGTTGGGAAAATAACATTCTTAATCTTGTTGTTAATGACGGCACCTTTTGGTCTTATATTAACAGAACGAGGAAAACGTACTCTTGTAATCGACCTCTGTATACAAATAACGAAGTATCCCTCTCTAATGATGTCAAAGCTAGAGTCTTTGCTGATCACTTAGAGAGTCAATTTAATCCTAATGCTGAATCCAGAGATATTAACTGCACTTATGAAGTTCGTTGTGCAATCAGAGACTGGCTCAGTGCCCCCCACAGTTAAAAATTTACCAAAATTCGCTACTCCATATGAAGTCCAAGATATTGTTAAGAAACTTAAAATCAGAAAAGCACCAGGACAGGATGATATTCCATTGCTCTCAGACATTTACCCTTAAACTCGATCACAAAACCTAACAGCATAATTATAACATGTCTGACTCATTCTTATTTTCCGGATTTGTGTAGATGTACAAAAATTAAATTAACAACTAAACCCGGTAAAGATACAACTAAACCGGATGGATATCACAGCATAAGCTTTCTTAGCGGACTTAGTCAAATTTTCTAAAGAATTATTTACCGCAGATTGCAACCTTATTTGTCTGTTTTATATAACGAATAGTTTGGTTTTCCAAAACCTTTGTCTACACGAAAGAATTACTTAGACTATCTGAATTTGCGGTTGCAGCCCTTCATAACAGAGAAAATGTTGCATTGCTCATGCTGGATGTGGCGAAAGCCTTCGACCGCATCTGGCATGAGAGGCTCGTATATAAAATTATTCAATTAAATATTGATAGATTATTATCCTATTGATGTCATTCCTCTCCAAAAGGAAATTCATCGCAACCCAAGGAAATGACTGTTCAGACATCAGAACCATCACAGCCGGGGTCCTCCAAGAATCTATGCTTGGCCCTATACTTTATTTGTTCTACGTTGCCGATTACCCCAAGGAATATTTTGACTATCACTACTTCTTTGGGTGTTATGCTGATGATACGGCTCTCGCGGCTACAAATGTTAACCATGTGATTAAAAAATTACAAGATTAAGTACCTCATATCGAGAGATGGTGCATCTTATACAGAATTACTATTAATGCCACCGAAATCTCAATTACGTATCATTAGAAGGAAAAATTCTCGAACAAATCCTATTCGTCAGCTTACCCTATTCAAAGAAATAGTTCCTTTAGTCAAGACTGCCAAATATTTGGGTATAGTTTTAAATTCTAAATTAAAATGGAATGATCATATTAACAAGATTAGAAACAAAGCAAATAAGGTTATCAGTAGTCTAATTCCCATTGTTGGAAAACATTCAAGCAATGAATCTTGGGAAAAAACGTCTTGTTTACACCTTGATTATCAGACCAGTTTTAGTTTATGCTTCACTTGCATGGACCTCTGCTACAAAAAGAGACTGAAATTACAGAAAATTCAAAATCGTTTCCTTCGCATTATCATTAATGCACATTACTATGTCAGAAATACCACACTTTATGAAGATCTCAGACTTGACACCATTGAAACTTAACTTAGCAAGACAAACCAAAATTCTTCGATAAATCACTTGGATGCTAATACTTAAATTCATTTAATCTCTTCAACTATAAAATACCTGAAGAGAATTATGATCTAAGGCCATTTACCGCACACCACAAAAAGACTGAACTTCGCATCACCTAGTTATTTTTTACATTTTCCTTTCATATTGTTTTTGCATTTGTTTTGTCTTTCACTGTGCTTGTTTCTCATTGTATTGTTTTACACCATGAGAAGATTTTCTTACTTTACCACTGCCAGTTAATTTTACTACACTTGCTTTTTCATACACTCCAGTCCTTCGTTATTTGCGATGTCGGGTCATTTTATAATCCTCTTGCCCCCCTTTCCACCAGTCTTGCCCCCCTTTCCACTAGTCATTGCTATTCCCTTCCAGGTCCTACGTATCATGGCTTCATTCATATTATGTGCTGCGCGATATTCGTGGAATATTAAGTTTCGATTCGATTCTTTCCAAACATAACGCGATTAGAGACATAATGGGAAACGCAACTGATTTATCAGACTTCTATAAAGGTCAAATGGTTATGGCTCGGCGACTGGGAACATCAGTATCAGAATTAGCGCGTTTAGTGGGCTGGTCATGTACAGCTGTTGAGAGCACATATCGAAAGTGATGTATGGATGGTGAAACGATAAGTCGCCAGCCAGCAATGTACCTTCGACGGCGCATTGGTTCCAGAGGAGAGCGGAGATTGCTTGCTACGCATTATTCGCCGTGACCGAAGAGCTACAACAGCAGAAATCACCGCCAGTTACAAAAGTGGCAACCTAGACAATGTTCCTCAACTCACTATGCAATGTACATTACTACGTATAGGCCTACGCAGCCGGAGGCCGAAGCATGTCCTTGCATTGATGGCACGTCATCGCCAGCTGCGTCTGCAATAGGCCAAGAAACAGCGGAAATGAACATTTGAAGAATGGAAGAAAGTTGCATGGTCTGACGAATTACGTTTTCTAGTCCACCACATCACGAGTGTGTGTAATACGCCGATTTTCAAACGAAACCCTGGCTCTCGGATGCACAGCTGGACGGAGACAAGCCTGTAGCGGTGGTATTATGGTGTGAGCAATGTTTTCGCGGAGCATATTAGGACCCATAATCCCCATAGAACAATTCCTGTCATCCGTGCTCTACGTGAACATCGTTGCAGACCAGGTTCACCCATTCATGACAACAGTATTTCCAGCGGGGGATGGTGTTCACCAACAGGATAATGCACCGTGTCCTAACGGTTGAATCGTCAGGGAGTGGCTCGAGGAACTTCCCAGTGACTTTCAAGTCATGTATTGGCCTCCAGATTCACGTGACATTAATTAAATAGAGGATTTGTGGTCCCACCTGAAAAATCAAATTCGTGCTGGCACGCTATCCCCTCACAATGTGCGGGAATTATAGGATCTGTTGATGAGCGCTTGGTACCAGATACCTCAGACTACGTATCAGCATCTTGGAGTCAATGCCACATCGGGTGCTGGCAGTTTTGAGGGCTAAAGGTGGTCCTACATGTTATAAACAGGGTGGTTATAATGTAATTGTTCTTCGGTGTATATGCACAGAGTATAAAATGCCTCTACGATCTATACAAGACTGAAATTTAGATATTCTGCCTTATACTGTTTCTATTTATTCTGTTATCATCATCATCATCATATATATGATTATTCTTTTTAAGAAAGCTAGTTTTTCTTAAATTTATTTACACCACTTAATAGCACGTTTCTTGTAGAAAGATCTCCCCACTATCCCCTCTTAATCAAATAACTATAGTGTGATATGGTACAATTAATCACCTATTTGGGAAGTGTCTTCTACGAATATTTTAAGATTTAACCTCATGTACATAGCCATAATATGCATTTACGTAATTAGCTACTTGCACAGAATTCTAGGTTAATTTTAAGGTATACAGAGAAAAGAAAAATAAACTTTACTTGAGGAAAACATGCCACTGAAAAAATATTACATGAACAAGACATTTAACGAGCATAAACTACCAAACATTTGCAAAATAAAGTACATAATATATATCCCTTTTTCAAAAATAAAATCCAAAATCCCGCAAAAAGCTGAAAGAGGCTGTGTTAAAATAGAAATGTTAAAAAAAAGAAAATCACGCATTAGGGAGAGGTGGAAATCAAGCATCGTAAATGTAATTTCTGGGAAACTTGTGTAATGAAACGATAGTTAAGAAGTAAAAAAATTATAAAATTATCCTTTGCACGATTTACTTGAATATACTCTGATCATTCCGGAGGAAAAAAATATAATTTCAGCTGAAAAGAATGTAAGTTTAACTAGCGAATGGAAAGATACAAAATTTTAGGAAAAAACAAGCTTTGTAAAAGATTAGACATAATGCTTTTTCTATTTATATAAAACTACGGAGACTTACGCAGATATATGAAAGGTAAATGTAAAAATACATATTTTTCAGAAAGATGTCAAAGAATTGAGCTAACAAAATCTTTCCAATTTTATGCATGATAGAAAAAAAGCAGTAATTTGCTAGCTAATGTTCTATCTCCTGATCTTTTCATAAGTATTTATTACCTATCCATCAGTTCAGTTCGCTTACAGTCTTTCACAAAGTCTGCTCTATATCTTCCAGGTTAAAAGATACGGACTCTATTAAACGTTTGCCAAATTTTTTAAAATTATTTCGGTTACTTGATTTAATTTTCCTAACTTCACCAAATCTGTTCATTCTACAAATATTTTATAGAAAATCAAAGCACCGTGATGGAAAATAGAAGGTGGATAACTTAGCTTTATTTGTGTTTTATATTTAAAATAATTTTTTCATTTACCAGTTAAAATTGTTGGCTATTTTATAGTTTTCAGAAATGTTGTTTTGCATTTCATTGACTTTGGAACCAGGGTAATTGTTTAATTATGTCCATCCTCTTGAAAAAGACCACAATATTTCAGAATCATTGTACCAAGCTCTCAAATATATATACACTCTTTTTCAAAAAAATCGAAGCATCAATTTGGTATGGAAAAACATCTTGATCGAACATGCAAATGATCAAAGTTTCAAGGCAAATGAACAGAAATTGCGATCATAGCGCGCATTTCTAGTGCACAATTCGCAAAGTATAAAACCAATAACAGAGGCAGAAAATTTATCTTTTTTCGTTGCTGCCATTGCAATTCCGTAAAGAAGCAACTAAAGATGCCTTTACGACGATATCGAAGACCTTACTGACAACTAAACGACTTCGAACGTGGTCGCATTGTAGGGTTGCGTGACGCTAGGTAGTCATACTGAGCTGTAGGCCGTCACCTGCAGTGTACAGGCACTGTTGTGCAAAGATGTTGGCAGCAATGGTTGCTACAAGGAAATTGCCGACGAAATGAAGACTGGAAGGCCAAGCAGCACAAATTCGAGAAAAGAAAGGATGATTGTTCGTCAGGCCCGAACTGCCCCAACGGTATCATTGTCGACTATTCAACGCATTACAGCCACGTCTATACCTCCCGTGGTACCGTCCACCATCTCACGGCGTTTGTCTGAGGCGGCTTTACGCTCACAGAGGCCTTTAACACGTTTGCCTTTGATCCCACAACATCGGCGGAGTCTTC
The DNA here is from genome assembly GCA_000611955.2 of Stegodyphus mimosarum. Lineage (NCBI taxonomy): Eukaryota > Metazoa > Arthropoda > Arachnida > Araneae > Eresidae > Stegodyphus > Stegodyphus mimosarum. The sequence continues at coordinate 478,949 of KK120988.1, read as the reverse complement.
TGGAGTGGTGTCGCAGCCGATCATCATGGCTGTCATCAGACTGGCATCGTATAATGTTCAGTAATGAATCCCGCTTCATCTCGAAACAGATGGCCAGCGGTCCCAATCAGCCTTTGTTTTACAAAGGCATACAGTCATAACCACTGGTGTGGGCCTTCCTATTTCTTATGACATCAGGTCATCTTTAGTCATCCTCCGTACATCTTTAGTAGCTCAACGATATGTTGACAATATCCTGCGGCCAGTTGCAATACCCTTCACGGCACGTCATCCTGGGGCCATTTTCTAACAAGATAATGCTAGGCCACATATCGCTCGCATATCTCTGAACTGTCTCTGTGAGGTTGATGCTCTTCCTTTGCCAGCAAGGTCACCAGACCTTTCACCAATCGAGCATGTCTGGGACATGATAGGCCGCCAGATTCGGGAACCCGCTGATCTGGAGAGACAACTGATGAATGCCTGACAGAATGTGTCGCAGGATGACATTAGGAGCCTCTACCACTCCTTGCCTCGACGAATTCAAGCATGCATTGCCGCCAAGGGTGTTTCGACCAACTACTAATTTGAATACTCAATGGGTGACTGTGAGCCGTGAACAGGTACTATGACCCTGATTTTTTAATCGTTTTATTATCTGTGTATGAGCTATACACATTTTCAATTTCATCAAAAACAACCACTTCCTTCATGGTGCTTCTATTTTTTTTGCAAAAGACTGCATATATGAACAAATAATTAAATGTAAGGAATGACTGTTAAGAATTCTACTCCTAGACTGCAATGATTTAATTAAACATAATTATAATTAAAGGGGAATACCTCTATTAAAATTCTTATGTTTCAAATGAAATTAAGAGAATAAATTTAAATAAATTATAAAATTAAATAAATTTAAATTATTCCCTAAGAAAAGAGAAATATAAGTATACCTGTTTCTTCATCAGGACAGAGACAAACGGTTTCGCTGAAAACAGGGAAATCTCGCACACATATCGAATCTTTATTGAACTTGTAAACCCAAATAACGTATTATGTATAATTTACGAATCCCTGCATAATCCAAATTATGTAATTTGCAAAAACAAATGTACAGTAAAATGGTTTAAAAGTTGAGTTCAAATCTACAAAATCTGATGAAAGCTATCTAAGATGTTGCTTACGCTCCTAATGTATGAGCTCTCCATTTAAAAATGCAAATAATTTAAAGAGCAAAAATAGCCTGCATAAAACCGCTAGGAATTTTGTTGAATAGCTGATGCCAATTCCCATATTTTTTTACATCTAGAGTATTGAAGATTATATTACCTACTTCAAAATATGAAGAGAATCTCTAAGGTTTTGAAGTTCTTGATCATGAGGTAAGGGGAAATTCTAGATTTTCTTTTATGTTGGAATAGTTTCTGTAATTTCCAACTTGTCTTGTAAACAGGGTGTATGCATCTGCCATACTTTTTATGGATTTTAAATTCTTTGATCTACTTTCATAAATTTTATTTATTTTATTTTAATAAAGAAATTTTTATATTCTGACAAGAAATTGCACCAAAACTTATTCGAAAGTATTTAATTACTTTCCGCAGCCTTGCCTAAGGACAGCCTGCTTTGCAAGTGCATGTTTTGAAAGTTTCAAAAATGAGTTTCCAGTTTTCCCTAGTCAAGATAATGAATTGTTCAGCCAGTCGTTGCTCGCTGCTCAGGGACTTCAAAAAATTGATGAACGCAACAAAAGAAGACTAAAATATTTGCCTTTCGGGGAAGTAGATGGCAAAAAAGTACTGAAGCGTAAGTTTCCGGAAGTTGGATTTTCGTCAAAGTTCTTTTGAGAACTGAGTTATTAAAAGATATCTTAATAACATCAGTTGTCAGCAATCTATTAAAAGTTCACAACAAGCCTAAAATCTCACAAAACCAAGAAAAATCACAAAAATCATCTGTACTTGTGTAATTAAAGTAAATTTTAAATTGCGTTTATAGAATTAAAGTAACTTAAAAATGATTAAACAGGCGTTTATTGAAAGAATCGCAAATAAATAGCGCATGTTATCAGAAGCCTTCTTAACATTCCTCAATGTTTAAGTTTTCTTTAAATAAACAATATTCCTACACTTGAAATAATTTCATTGGAAGTTGTAAAGTTTATTTTATATTTCTTACCGGTTTCTCATAATTTCGGTTGTGTTCTAGGCTTTCTGGCGTATTTTTTTTATTTGCTTCTTTTTCAAATCACAGTAAATTTATCTCCGCTTTTTCGTTGCTGTTTCTTTCCATTATTGTACCAATTATAACGTTTTTCCCATAGAACTCAAAGCAAAACATATAAGCGGAACTGCTGTGACAGGTGAGAGATGTTACACAACAGAAGCATAACAGGGGAGTTAATCGTAACTTACGAGTCTGTGTATTGATGAGTGGACCTGAGTTTTCTGCCTACGAGGAAGAAAATTAATCCATCCTTCGTATAGTAAGGCTACTTTAGATTGTTATAAACATGTCGCGTTTGAAATACGAATTTTTTCTTTGCCTTGACATCAGATAAAAGATAATTTTGCTACAAACGTTTTAGAAGCAGGCCTTTTAAAATTAAAAAAAATAAGGAAACTGTTAAAATATTCGATAAAATCTAAAATATTATCATATAGTGCTTAAAGCTACTAATCAGAAATAAAACTATTTTTAATCTTAAAAAACTCAACATCTTTTCAGCAATCAAATAGCAGCTAAATTGCTGGAAAGCTAAACCTCAAACAAAGTAAATAAAACGTTTCAACAAATAATATACATATATTCTGTAAAGCTTTTTCAATAATGATGTCTGCGAAAGTGTTCTTCTTAGCTGTTGGTATGTTTCTTCAACTTAAAGAAGCTTCTTAAAAATCACAGATGAAAAACTGGAAGGGAAACATTTTCATAATAATTGTGAAAAGTATCAAGGAATTGTCTGTCAATTTGATTAGAAACGGCATAAAATTCAATTTCATATGCAGTACTTTGGAACTTTTAGTTTAGGGAATTCTTCTAGTTTCGGCAATTGCATTTATGGTGAATATTGTAACCTAATATCTTTCCATGAATAAAATCATTCCCCGTTATTTACACCTGTACATTTCTGTGGTTATTGACTTCTTTCACAGATCTAATTATCGCACTGGCTTTATATACTGTTGTCGTTCTTTCAGGAAAGAGCTTGTCTTTGACAGAAGAAAACGTACGCGTTAGATTTTCATCTCCTTTAAAAAAACAATGAACGATAACACTGGTCAGCATGGTTTTTGACGTTTACATAATTTCTAGAAATATTTTAGTTTCTGGTTTCAGAAACATAAATATTTTTTCCCTATCACGTAAGGTTTTTTTATTAAATGATTTATATGGAAAGTATACATTTGAGGTTAATTTCCTTTCTAATAGATGGCAGCAATTTATTTAGAATATTTTAATCACATGACTCTTTTAAATTGTAATTTTTTTCGTAGTCTTAAATTAATCGCTTGCTAAGTTTCAAGTAGTTATTTTCAGTGCTTTTAATTAGTGTTTTATAAAGTATAGCTTCCCATAAATGTGCGAATGATATAGTTACATTCTGCTACAATTGTGAAACTATGCACCAATAAAACAGAGGCTAAATATCACAGATTTTGTTAAAAATGCATACTTTGCATATTTTGGAATTAAATTAGGCAACCAAGACAAGCCGTGGGCTCCACATAAAGTGTGTCGAACTTGTGTTGATGCTTTGCGCGTTTAGAGTAAAAAAAAAGAAAAAATCAACACCCTTTGCAATTCCAATGATGTGAAGAGAACAAAATCATTGTGATGATTTTTATTTTGTGCGACAAATGTCACTGGTTATAATGCAAAAAATAAAGAGGTATTGTATATCCAAACCTACCTTCAGCAATATGACCTGCAGGTCATAATGCAAATCTTCCTGTTCCTCATCCTCAAGCTAATATGGAAAATATTAGCGACATAGAAATTTATTCAGATTTGCAAGTAATTGAAGAAGAGGAAGATTTTTATATATCCGAAACAAATGAAACTATACCAATATTATTTAATCAAAGTTAGCTTAATGATTTAGTAAGAGATCTAAACTTGCCAAAGGGAAGTGCAGAATGTCTTGGTTCACTCCTTAAAGATAAACATTTGGTGCTACCACAAATACATTTTTCATGGTACAGACACCTTGAAAAGAATTGGTCCATATTTTTCAGAAGAAGGCTCACATGTGTTCTGTAATGATGTCAATACAATAATGATTTTTTTTGGTATTAATCACAATTCTTGTGCGTCGAGACTGTTTATAGATTCTTCAAAATTACGTTTGAAGGGAGTTTCACTTCATAATGCAAATCAGTTTGCACCGATTCTAGTGGAACACTATATTCATTTGAAAGAAACATATAAAAACATCGCATTTTTATTAGACAAGGTAAATTATAACAAACATCAATGGCTTTTATGTGGTAAATTTAAGATAATTGGAATGTTACTGTACAAGAATCTGGTTACACTGAATTTCCATGTTTTCTATGCAGTTGGGATAGACGGAATAAAAAGAATCACTGAAAAAAACATTGTCCTTCCCGAGAGTGTTTATCAACTGGCTGTAAAAATATTCTTCGCAAACCACTAGTTAAATCCAAATATGTTTTGCTTGCCCCAGTTCATATTAAATTAGGTATTACAAAACAGTTTGTCAAAGCATTAAAGAAAGAAAATGATAAAGATGTAAGTACATTTGTGGCAAATTTCCTTCTATTTCTGATACTAAACTTCAGGAGCGAATTTCTGTTGGACCTCAAATTCGAAAACTTATGTTAGATTTCAAATTTGGAGAAATGATGAATGATTGTGAAAACGAAGCATGGTTGAGTTTTAAACAGGAGAACGAACATTTTTTAGAGAACAGGAAACCTCTAGATTACAAAATTACTGTAGAAGACATGCTACAAAAATTAAGATTGCTCGGATGCAACATCAATATTAAATTACATTTTTTACATGCGCACATTGTAGGGTTTCCTTTAGTTAAAATTAGCATATTATTCAAATTTTTGTTACCTTTCCTGAACTCCTCAACTTTCCCTCATATATTCTTGCCAGGATGTAAATTTAAAGTTAAGTGAAGTGAGTATTTAAACGGGTGGATCTTTGAGTTTAGTCAGAGTGGGTTTTCACTAGCCAGCGCATGTCTCGTTTCTGACCTTGCTGTTCCGCTAATACGCTCTTTGGCCATTTCGAATAATTGTCACGCCTAATAGGTTTGTTGAGTCATTCTAAGCTAGCCGTAACTTAACGTGCTAACCCAACACTATTCTATTTAGACTTGAACTGATTTGTTTAGTAGCAGATTGTAGTTGTTTAGCACGTTTAAGTTCCACCGCAAATTGTCGGTGTTATTTTAAAGCACGAAGTACACACTTTTTCTTCTGTTCTTAGTTAGAATTATAAAGGGTTATTTTCACCCTTCTTTTGTGTTGGTATTACTTCACACCTGTGCGAGAATGCGTCAGGTTCGTTAGTAGGATCTCGCTTAGTTTCTGCGGACTAAAAAGGCTAGATCTTATAATATACACTGGTGTGCAAAAATTAAGGACGAAGTCGAAAAATTAGCATATCAGCTGAACGAAGAGGCAGAGCGGACAGAAAGACCAATCAGGAAATTAAGTAAGGTGATGTACGGTAGCACATGCGCAGATATGCAGGTAGACGTAATGGGGGAGTGTCTGAGTAGTATAAAGCATGTTGTCGGTGTAAGATCAGTATTTCTGGCTAAGAGATTGCACGCCGTATAGCAGTTAAATACACATCGAGTTGTTGCCTCAGCGAGAAATGGCGAATAATCAATCTGTTAAACGACATCTGGATGCTTTTACCCGAGGTCGAATCATTGGGAAGTTGGAGGAAGGCTGTAGTGTGACAAGTGTGGCTGCAGAGTTTGGAATTGCTCACAGCATCGTTTCACGACTTTGGAGACAATTTCAAACTACAGGAACAGCTATCCGTAGTGGTCGTTCACGAGGAACCACAACCGCAGATGACCGGTATATTGCCTTACAGGCCAGAAGAAACAGGCGGCAGACAGCGGGAGAAATCGCTAGACACACGACACAGGCCACTGGACGACCGATATCGCGTTTTACCGTGGCCAGAAGACTGCACGGTGGTGGTCTGTTTGCACGACGCCCTGTACGGTGTGTACCTCTAACGCCTGCCCATCGGAGAAGGCGTTCTCTGTGGTGCCGGGAACACCGGAATTGGAGAGACAATGAATAGGGACGAGTACTCTTTACAGATGAGAGCAGATTTAGTCTGAGTTGCGATTCTAGACACATACACATCTGGACAGAGCGGGGAACACGCAATAACCCCTTCAACATCATCAAAAGGGACTGTTTTGGAGGTCGCGGAGTTCTCGTTCGAGCAGACATAATGCTTGGTAGCCGGACCGACCTTCATATCTCCCAAGGAGGTTCGTCACCTGGGACTGCTATTGTAACGAGGTTCTTCTTCCTTACATGCGTCTTTTCACAAGGGCTATGGGTCCTCAGTTCCTCTTCATGGACGACAACGCTCCACCTCATCGCACAGTTACTGTCGAAGAGCTGTTGGAGAGTGAAGATATTGAACACATGGATTGGTCGGCAAGGTCTCTGGATCTAAATCCCGTCAAGCATGTACGGAACTTACTAGGGAGACCCGTGGCAGCACGTAACTTATCGCCAGTAACGATTCCGAAACTGCGATTGGTGCTACAAGAGGAACGAGCAGCAGTGTCTCAACAGCTCATTAACAACCACATATCCAGCATGCACAAATGATGTGAAACCTGCCTAGCAGTCAGGGGAGATCATATCCCCTATTAAAGACCGGATGTTTCTTGCTGGACACCCATCACAGGGATGTTTCGGCCTTCAGTCGCATTGCGCTCCATGCTACATTTTCAATAAAGCTTCTTTTTATCCCTCTGATTTCTCTTTTAGTAAGTGTTGCTTACATTACTCATGTCCTTACGTATTGGGGATCTTAAGGTATTAAATGTGTTGATTTGGAAAGCTTTTGTACAAAGTTATATTGAAAAAACCGTCTCGTCCTTAATTTTTACACACCAGTGTAGAGTAGTTTCCAGAGAATCTATGAGAAGCTAGTGAAGAACAAGGTGAACGATTTCATCAGGATATAAAAGACGTGGAAATACAGTACTAAGGAAAGTGGAATAAAAACGTGGTAGTAGACTGTTACTGGATATTAAAAGAGATGTACCTAGTGAAGAAAGTACACGCAGGCGAAGATCAATAAAATATTCGTTAATATAAGGTAAAATAGAAATATTTGTAAAAAATTAAAGCTCTCAATTTGCAAAAAATCCTCATGTGATAGAGAATTTTGAATTCCATTTTTGAAATCAGCAGTGAAACAATATATGAAGTTATCTATTAGATTTAAAACATCAATTTTTTTTTAATTTGCAGACCACTGTAATATTATTCGGATTGGCTTGAACAGCTTCGCTATCATTGAAATTGTCTTCTAAACTGTTTGAGTGTCTCTGGAAAAATTTTCCATGTCATCTTCAATGAACTTGAAATCATAAACTTCTCTCTTTTTTCCCCTTCCTATTCATTTTTTTAGACTTCTTGGGGATTTATGAACTTATTTGGAACAAGTTTAATTGAATCGATATTTCCTCTTTAATTGTCAGCTCAGGCACTTTTCCCAAATTGTTTAGCTTTCCTTAGTTACCCTCAATGGTACCTAATTAACCTTCAGGGTTTACAATATTAAATGTACTGTAAGGTATATTTTAATTTTATAAATGTTGTTTTAATTTCAAGCTGTTTCCTATCAATTCTTGTTTCCAATTACAACTCCCTACCAGAATGAATTTTTAGAATCACGTTGAATGCAAATGAGTTAGAAGACGTATTTAAGGAAGGTTCAACTAACTTCGCTAGAGAGTGTCAGAAATCCTCAGTAGCACCTCTTTGCCTTCGGGCTAAGTCACTCTTGAAGCTTTTACGCTTGGCTGTATATTACGGAGCTTCTGATATTCGCCGGCTAGTTTTAATTACGGGCTAACTACGTTAGATAATTGTGTTTAGCTTCGGCTAAGTCTCTTTTAGTTAATTATAGTTTAGTTTCTATTTCTTATTTTGATTTAAAGCCCGAACAGGAATTTCCTGTAAGCCCGAGAAGGGTCCGACTGCTATTCTTGTGGGAGGGAATAAAAGGGTATTTTAACCGCTCTCGAGTTTACGTCTTTAGTTGTTTGAACTCACGATAAGTTGCTACATAGTTCACTAGTATCGTTGACGTTCATCTGAGACAAAAAGTGTGAGGAACCCTACAGTACAATATAAAGAAAACAAACACTTTAACTCTATAATACCCACAAGTCTAAAATCTCTCTCTCTCTATGTATATATATATGAGTATGTGTGCATATATATTGCAATATTAACTTACCTTGCTATATAGTTTTCAAGAAGTTCTAACATAAAATATTTGCAGTACTTTAGTTTCCCCAGTTCGGTAGCTATCCTAAACTAAGGAAATTAAAGAGTTGAGAGCATACGCATAAAATCCATGTTTTTGTCCTTTTGCTTATCATACGGTGGTGTTTTCTTCATTAGATAGCTATTTTGTTTCATTTTACTAGGTAACAGTACAACAACGGTGCAACGATGCCTCTTGCTGTGCAAAATAATCCAGCTGATAGTAAATTAATTAAGGTAAACTTTGTTAGCTCTAGTTCAAAATAGTGGTTTATAAGTCAGTTAAAGATACTAATAAATTAATCATTATAGACTTTGATGAAGAAAGGCAGATAAACAGAGGACAAAAATACAACAGAAACAATATATGAGTGCAAATAAAAACATGAATCAGTAAACAGGTTGCCAAGATTCAATTTTTTCCATTGCTTTATGATATTCCTGTTTCATTCTTGTCAGTTCTAGTAAACTGAAGTACAGTTTTGATTACGTGATGCGGATTCTGTACATGATTATGTTTAACATAATTCATCACATGATTCTGTACACGATGTTTTTGCACATGAATACATGATTCATGCTCTGATTACATGATGAGTCTTTAAAGACAAAACATACAAGCAGTAATCAAATGATCTCTATAAATTTATGCTGAAGCATTTTGTAATGAATGTGCAAATCTTCTCTGCTAAAATGCAAAAGTATTCAATCATAGTCATTTTAGCATTTCATTTTCGCTGGCTTTGAGCAAAGAGATTTGTGAGCTTAGAGAAAATCTGGTAGTATGTCAGACTGTCGAGATTCTCGAAGAAAATTCGGTGATATGTGTTGTACAATCCTATTAATATGCAGAAAATGCCTTGACGACAACGACATTTGCTTCATATTAATGAGATTATACGGCACGAAACACAGTTGTTAAGAATAGCTTTATATTATTTTGTAATGAACAGCAGTTTCCAGATAATTTTTACAACTTTCTTTAGATTTGACATTTGGAAGTTTGGAAAAGTTTCTGAAACAATCCTTTTTGAGGATTCTTTAGGGATCTTAGATGGGAAATAGTTTTGTGACTAGTCGAGTCATTTAATTAAAACTTGAAAACTGTTATATATTCTATAGTACTCAGTTTTTTAACATGATATCCTTATTTTTAAGATAATATTAGGTTTCCTTTATCACATGCATATTGTCTGCAATATGTTTCATTGCATCATTCTGCTAAAGCAAGATGTTTCATTTCCTCTTTATTATTTCTAGATGTAAAATTAGGCAAACTAACAACCTTGTATTTGGAGTAGATTTAGTCAAGATTCTATCGATTTCAACGCCTAACAGTGCATGCCCCTCTTCATCAGTAGCAAAGGAATCAGTCTAAGTAACCTTTACCTCAGAATTTTCAAGATTTTGAAAAAATGAGTATTATAATTAATTTAATTTATTCAGATGTGACACTAATGCACAAAAATTTTATTTAAAGAAGTTTATAGAAAATTTCTAATTTTTGTTTCTTTGTCATACCTTGTCTGCTCTTTAATATTTAAAAAAGATATTGCATTGGCAAATATTTCATGAATGAATACAAGTATAAGAAAACAAAAAGACTTTTCATGTTGCATGCGAATTTAGGGGGAATTTATAATATTTGAGATTAAACAGAGTGCGCAGTATTAATGATGAGAAAATATACTTAACTTGAGTGACAATATTAAAATTATTGGAATTTTGGATATCTAACTTTTTATTCGTAGTTATATTTTACGTTTTTCTACTTTGCGAAAACTAATTTTCTTTCGCATTTTCTATATCAAGTAAAATATTGGGAATCTAAGCAAATGTTTTTATTACTTTGTATTAATACTTTTTTTTGAATTTTATATCGAAATTTAGTTATATGGATTTGAAGAATTATAATGTAGAAATGAAATGATTTCAGAAGTTAGTAATAAAAATATACAACAATATATACAAACTAAAATTAGGAGACATTCATAATAGACGTTTCAGCAGTTTAGGACAGTGTATATAATAGGGACTGGATAACAAATATGGGTGATAAAATAACATTAATAGTGTCTGTAAGTGATAACATTGTCCGCAATTTAAAACAGTCGTTTTAAAAGAACTTGGATAATAAATAAAGATGATAAAATACCATTAATAATGTATATAAGGGATAACATGAAGTGAAATAAAATAAAATAGATTCTGAAAGACAAATTTTGGGAAACTCATTTCTGAAATATTTACCTGCTCTTTTTAAAGTAGATAAGATTTGACTTATAAAAGACGCAAAATAGCAAAGAAACAACTTTGTGCTTGGCGTGAATTTTAGCCAAAACTCTATCGATTTCGAGGGAAAACAGATAAAGATCCCGCTTCATAAAAAGCAAATAAATCTGCAAGAATTGGTAGATTTCTTTGCCCCTGTTTGTCTCGAAATCAACAGAGTCTTCACTGAAATATATGCCGAACACAAGGTTGTTACTTTGCTACTTTTATGTTTCACTCTAGTGTATTTTTCCTCTGTCTTTATAAAAGGCACTGTAAATAAGAAAACTGAGGCAAACAAATAAAAACTATTCAAATTTTAATACATTATTGCTAGCAGTTTCTTGACCCAGGTGCAAGCAATATAAACATTAGAATTCGAGCAGAAATTCTAATCATTTATAAACAGCTCTTTGAATAGTTTTCAAGTACACGTAATAACTGAGAACAAGGAATTAGAAAATCGTTAAACGACGATATTTGAAGAGCGAAAGAATGCCATAAGAATTACAAGACAGCGCATTTAACCTTCTACAAATACATAAGCACTGCGGCAAAGGTATTCTAGAATTTGATTAATACTAAAATAACAAAGCACGGTTTCATGACTGGCATTCGGTTTGGTTTTGATATGAATAGCTCTTATGTTTCCAATATGATTGATTTCTTGTTAAGGGATCTCAGCGCTTTGGATAAGGAAGTTCTGTTGTATCAATTTCCAGAAAGCATTTGATTGGGTCCCTTACTGCGCTGCTTCCTAAAGTGGATAAGTAACGTCTTTGAGGGAAACTTCTCTTTTGGCTGAGCGCTTGGCTTAGCAGAGAGCAGGCAATTTTCGTTAACGGCCAAAGTATGGAGTGGATATATGATACAAGTTAGGTGGATCAAGAATCAATCTCTGAAAGTTATTTTCTGCTTTCATTTGCGACTTAGATATGGTGCAAATTAATTGCAACAAATTAATTGATTAGTGTGCAATAAATTAATGTGCATTGTTATTCAAAACAAGCAAGAATAAGTTTCAACATAATTTTATCATACATTATTATGCTGAAAATTCCAAATAAGTTGAACAGCCGGGACAGCAGCCTGTCTCGATATTTAAAAAGTCAGCATAACTGGATTGCATGTAGGCCAAATGAGTATCAACTACACGGCAAATAAAAGAAGTTAAATGGGTCTTTCAACTGCAAAGATTATGCAAAGATTATGCAGTTGAAAAGAAAATACTTTTTCAACAAATAAAACATTTTTTTTTCACAAACATTAGGCAATGAAATACCTTTTAATCTGTCTAAAGATACTAGAAATTTCTAATCTGCTAAAAAGAAAATTTTTTATATATACAGCCCGTAAAACTAAGCACACAAGTTTGCTTATCTTCTTAATAGTGTGAACCTAAACAAAGAAATAACGTTTGATTGGCACATAAATATTTCTATCGAGCAAGTACATAAGTATTTAAATTGAGCTAAAGTTAAATTTAGGCTTAATTCTCTTAATTCACGTTAATAATCAAACAATAAACTTGCTAGATTAAACAATCAAGAATAGGAGAGCATATGGTCCGTAAACCAATTTTTGTTAATATTCCTAGGCGACATGTCTGCCAAACTCTAAAAGGTCATTTTTATGTCTGACGTATTACTTTAAATTAATTTAATACCTTCCTAAAATATCCTTTGTATTCTAGTATGTTTTTTATAATCAAAGAAAAGACAAATAAAGTACTTGATTTTGCTCGGCTTTGAAGAGCACTGAAATTCGAAATATCTGAAATTTGGATAGGCGTGAGTTGTGATGTTGTTTGAATGTCGCTAGAGAAGTTGTAATATTTGAAATTAAAGTTTTATGACGCAAAGTAAGGTAGAAAAGTCTACAGTTAAGTACAGAGGTGCAAGCTGTCAGTTTATATGCCCTGAGTGCCTTAATATTTCAAATTAAGTAACTTTTAAAAAATTCTATGCCTAAGATATAGTTTGTAAAACTTCTATAGGATATTCATAGTACTGAATATATTTGACAACAGTGTTAAAAAATAACTGTTCAGTGTTGAATAAATTTTATTTCCGTAAAGTACGTAATTACTTAATTGCCTGGAAAATGCAAAACTAAGATAGTTTGATTGCTAACCATAAAAATATGAAGATGATTTAGAATCTTTATGAGTCTCTATATAAGAAATTTTTAAAAAATATTAAGTTCTTTTTTAAGGAATAACTAACATCATATATAAGATTAATTCACGTAAGTTTAATATAAGTAACGTTTTTAAGAAAACAGCGTCATCAATAAAGATCGTAAAACGCATGAATTTAAACAGCATGAAAAATTCAATGTATGAGGTATTTTCGTCTTCCTTTCCGCATGATTTCGTGGTGTAACTAGAAGCGTAATCGACACGTATTCAGGAGGTCCAGTGTTCTGGTCTTGGCGAGGGCACTGAACATATTTCACATCTTCTGTTTCAAAAAAATCTAATGACTCTACAAGTGTTAATTTTATAGAAAAGTACTTCAAGGAATTTAAAGTGATAATAATCTGATGGAAATGGGAGGAAGAATATTTGCTCCAATGAAAAGAATTACGATCCCCTTTAATATGACGGATGTTGCAAGAATAAGATTATGAAATGAGAAAAATCAAACGACGTAAAAAAGGGATACAAAAAGAGGAGTGTGAGATAAAGTATTTAATACTAATGAAAAGTGAGAATTTATATAGTTTTAGAACAACTTTGATGAAAAAATGTGAAACTTCTAAAACTTTCCTAATTATTTATTAGGCTGCATATCATTATTTTAAATCTAAATTATTGCTTGATGCAGGTAAATGTAATCTAATTTTTTAAAAAAGCAAAGTAACCAAATTTTGTATCAAAGCTTATAAATTTTCTCTTCCAAGAAGACATATTCGTATTCTACAAATAAAAGCTTTGTGAAAAACATAGATTTTTATATTTCTGTATGAAAAGTAAACAATAATATTAGTAACAAAGGGTCAAAGCGTTTCCTTTATGTGGAAAGAAATAAATAAAAGAATATTTGAAAAAGTTATGCAATGTTAAAACTATTTAAATGCCCTAAATATGATATGAATTAATTTCTAATAACAAAACGCGCAAATTATTACCTTTAAATAAAAATTAAATTAGGAAACTAGTCTTTATATTAAGCTTCTGTGTAATATGTAATAGCGGTTTCATTTATATTTTTAGTTTACTTATTTATCGAACATTCTGCATTCATTAGTTATCGAACAATCTATATGTCATACTCAAGCATTAAAATCAACTTTGAAGATTATTTAAAATATGTATAATAATGTACCCTTTTATATTACTTAAAAACAAGAAAAAAATTAAAAAAAGCTTACACAGTATAATTTGACTTAAGAGCAAGAGATTCCATAATTAGAGTTTCAGTTAGATTGTGAGAGAAACAGTTATAATGTAATGTATATTATTGAAATTCAGATCGTACAAAACTAAACTGTTTCCGTGGAGATTGTCAGGAGACTTGCCCCGTCTTAGTAAAACAGCTAGAACTCCGATGGTTTTAAAAAAAACTTTTTTAAAAAACGTAAAACTTAACAAATGCACATCGCGTGCTTACAAAGTCAATATCCGCTGCTTGTGGGATGTAAGCTTGCACAAAAGCACTAAAGTAAAATTTAAATAATTAACATTGCAAATTCGCAAGACAGATTCCTATTAAGCTCTGAACCAGACTTTCTAAATGTGCATGCTGCACGGCTAGCAAAAGACTAAAGCCAATCTAAATAATCCCAGTGTTCCCTTAAAACGTCAGTACAAAATCATAGAAGATGAAAATGTAAAGGAAAAACAATGCAAAGAAAAAATGTCTTCGTGTAAAACATCGAGGGAGAAAAGAAAGCAAGGAGAAAACGTCGCAGCTCTAAAATATTTTCAGAAAATAAAGCAGTTAACCTTTAACTGCTGTGCGCGGTCTATCAGACCGCGCGACATTTTCCATTAAATGCTTCCCCTCCTTAGAATAATTAATGGGCATTCCCCTGCCTAGTACCTTCCTAAACCAGTTGTCCAAGGTCACATACCAAGTTTCATTTGGCTAGCTCTATTTCTTCTTTTATTTATTTTATTTTTCCCCCTCAGCGGTTTGTGGGACCGATCACAACAGTTGCGATTCAAATTTCGGCCGATAAAGTTCACTTTTCGTTGTTGTTACATATTTCGCTTTTTTTATAAATATTCTTGAAATGGCTTCAAATGCGTGCAGGAAACGTTCTAAATATCTAACCCAAGACCAAATTGAAGAAATTGTTCGAAATTGGTCTGATTTAGAGTTCTCTGATGAAAGTTCCAATGATGAAGTTAATGAGAGCGAACACGATACAAATTCAGAAATATCTGCCGATGAGAATGAAGATCCATGTTCTCCATCTACAAGCGATTTTTTTATTGGCAAAAATGAATTCAAATGGTCAAGAGCCCAACAAGGCTGTTCGAACTCGTAGTCACAATATTATTCTTCAATTACTAGGTTTGAAAAGTGCTGCAAGAATAGGTTCTAAAGTCGACCCCGAAGTAGCTTGGAATTTACTTTTTGATGAAAGTATTCTAAGAATTGCTTTAAAATGGACTAATGTCAAAACTAATGAAATCAGAATGAAATATTCTGATTCTAAAAGACATGAACTAATCGATACTGATGAAATTGAAATCAAGGCATTTTTACGACTTTTACTATATTCAGCAGCATTCAAATCAAATCGGGAAGATATTGATAGTTTATTTGCAACAGATGGTACAGGGCGTGAAATATTTCGCTGCGTTATTACCAAAGTAAGGTTTTTATTTTTATTCTATTCTTTACGACTTGATAATCCTGAGACAAGAAAGCAACGTATGGCAAATGATAAAACAGCAGCCATTTCAGAAATGTTCAATACAGTCATAAAGAATTGTCAAAGAACTTATTCCATTGGAGAATACGCCTGTATTGATGAGATGTTAGTGAAATTTAGAGGACAATGCAAATATAAAATGTACATGCCAAAAAAACCCGCCAAATATGGCATAAAAATTATGTGTCTTTGTGATGCAAGAAATAACTACCTGTATAATGCATATATCTACTGTGGAAAAGATTCAGATTGAGAAGGGTTGTCTGAAGATGAAAAACAGATGAAGAAACCGACACAGGCAGTTCTTCGCCTCGTGGAACCAATCAAAAAAAACTAATAGAAACATTACAGCGGACAATTGGTTTTCATCCATTGAACTTGTAAAAATTTTGAAAGAAAAAGGACTTACATTTGTAGGAACCCTGAAAAGAGATAGAAGGGAAATCCCTAAGGAATTTCAAGCCAATACGTCAAGAAAAATGGGTAGTTCTCTGTATGGTTTTACGAAAGACATGACGCTTATTTCGTATGTCCCAAAAGAAAGAAAAGCTGTTATTTTAATATCATCGATGCTTCATTCTTGGGAAAATGATGCATCTTCAGGAAAACCTGAAATCATAGCCATGTATAACTTGACCAAAGCAAGCCAATAAGTCAAGAAAAATGGGTAGTTCTCTGTATGGTTTTACGAAAGACATGACGCTTGTTTTGTATGTCCCAAAAGAAAGAAAAGCTGTTATTTTAATATCATCGATACATCATTCTTGTGAAAATGATGCATCTTCAGGAAAACCTGAAATCATAGCCATGTATAACTTGACCAAAGGTGGTGTGGATGAATTTGACAAGAAATGTTCAATCTATTCAACTGATCGTCGAACCCGACGTTGGCCTATGGCAATATTCTTCAGAATCTTGGATATCTGTGCAATAAATGCATTCATATTATTTCAATCTTATCCAATAGCTCCGAAAATGAAGCGAAAAGATTTCATGATTTCATTAGCAAATCAGTTGGTGCAGTTTCATGTAAAACGGAGGATAACCTCACCATTTTTACCTAAAGAACTCAAACTTACAATAAGAAGAGTTTTCGGAATAAAGGATCATGAAGGAAACACTGCGATCGAAGATGATAAATTAGATAAAACAAAGGACGTGCTATATTTGTCCACCGAGCAAAAAAAGGAAAACAGCTTACAAATGTATAGCGTGCAAAGAACCAGTGTGTCTACAATGCAGTAGAAAAGTATGTATAAAATGCAGCTCGAATTTTAATTTTTAAAATAAAAATTAATTCTCTATATTCTTATTAAAGTTAGAAAAGTATGTATAAAATGCAGCTCGAATTATAATTGTTAAAATAAAAATTAATTTTCTATATTCTTATTAAAGCATTCTTATCACAAATTTTAATGTAAAATAAAAAAGTTGAATTTTAAAATTCACTTCTTCCATTAAGATACGTAAGCAAAGAAAATTAAATGAAGGGATTATTATGCATAGTATATATTTTATTTTAATGAACTAATTTAAGTATGAAAATTGCTTTACAGCTTCATAAAGAAGTTAATTATATGAAATTAAATAACATTTATTCGAATAAGAAAAATAAAACAATATTTTATTTTGTTTTTAGCAGAAGCGGTTTGAAAGACCCCTCACAGTAGTTACGCGACAATTTAAGTCACAGTAGTTAAAGGTTAAACAATTTCGCAGTTTTAAAACATCATCGTAAATAATATCGTGGTATGTAACAAAGCACTTAAAGCACCCTGCATGATGTGCATCGCACGTAAAACACATTCGCTGACAAGTATTTTCAGACTTTAAAAAAGCATCCGATTATTGCATGCTGATAATGATACAATATTGCAATTTATTTTAAAAAGAATCAAATAAGAGACTAAGAGCCTGGCTTCTTAGCCAGCATGCTTTGTAATGTAACTACAAGCAAAGTCAAAATCCAAAACTCACCAACTATTAGCACTGCGGGTAAAAATCTGAGAGTTACAGTTTTTCTGGAGTACGGTAGAAAGAATCCGAGAGTTACACAACTTCTGCTTGTAATTTCCAACAATCTGTTCTATAGCATAAATACTTGCTTGTTACTTAAAATCGCTTAATTTGCATTTCTGATGGAATTGACGAAGAACAGAAGTACAGAAACGATTTAATATTACAGAAAACGCATTAGTTAGGATAAACTTTATATAATTATGCCATGTTCATCAGGTAGTATTCATCTGTATACCGATAGGTTAGCAGAAAGTACATACTTATCCGTGAGGTAAAAGATCAGGAAGGGATTTTCTGTCAGAATAACTTTTAAGAATTCGTTTTTGCAGAATTTTCCAGCGAGCAAGCAGTACTAAAAAGAAGTGGGATAAAGGAACGAAAAAGTAAATTATAAAACAGCTTCTTTTGGAAAACATATTTAAGAAGTTAAAATGCTAGAAGAAAATTTTTTTGAATTGAAGAAATAAAGTATTCACGATGTTAGACAAAAAATGTAAATTATAAAAAGCTTAAGAAGGAAAGGATTCTTCAGAACTGGAAAAGTTAAAAACAGTTTCGCCAAAAATAATAAAAATGAATTAATTATTTTTTAAAAGAAAATGCATTTAGATTTTATTATAAAAAATTGTGCTACGTCTAATTAGTAACAGAGATAAAAAATAGTAGTAATAATGATTAAAAATATCAGAAATGTTTAATAAAGCAAGTAGAAATTTAGTTTTATTCATAAATTACTTTTAAATAATATAATCATTTCTTAGACTTTATTTTTTCTGTAACCAAAACATTTGCACCAAGTGGAAATTTTTAGATAATATATATATATACAGAGAGAGAGAGAGAGAGGGAAAAGGATTACTTACATTTACATAACTGAAAAATAAGCGATAAAACATCCTTTATCTAGTTAATCTACATGAAAATGATAACATTGTTTTCTAATTACAATGCAAAATAAAGCGCCGAGAATTTATGCTAACTTATAATTTATATTACACAAGATTAGATTAAAAAAATAATAATAAAATAACACTAAATGTAAAATATTATAAGAACAAGAAGACTTTTCAAATAGTGTAAGTTTCGCGCCAGATGTTTAAGACTTTTGGAGTATAAATCACAAAACTGTTTTGGGAATTCCCTTTTAGATACTTGAATTAAATATTATATACATAATAATAGTAATAATATACGTATAATGATTTGTAATGAGGGTAGATATACATAACTATACTAAGGATTCTGTTGCATATTTAAAGAAACTGCACTGAAAAGCGCGCATTACAGGCATGTAGGTGAGTGTTTTATGTTAAAAAGGTACACATGAACTGAAGCGGCCACTGCTACGGTTAAAGAAGCATAAAAAGTGAAAATACAACTAAACCTATATTGCACTATGGGTGAATTATTTATTTACTTTATAATCAGAATAATAACTTCAATATTTTAGAACAAACATACGTAAGAGCATTTACAAAGCAAAATTACTAACACATAAAATAATTACTTCTTCAAAGTTCATTTGACTTAAGAGCATTTTTGAACTCAGTTCACCACTAATATTGTAACACATTTTACCTCCTGCACCACTAACACCTGAGTGACGTCATTCTGTGATAGTTAACGCAGCAGATGGTTTTTCACGCTATTGCATTACACTTGACATTCTTTGAAAAATGATGCAACTTATGCACATTATATTAGTATTCATTCTGTGATGAGTAAGAAGTCTTGCTCATCACAGAGTAAGTTGAGTAAGATGTATCGCGAAGTTAGGTAGGTTTACTTATAAGGTATATCTCCCACATTCTTAGCGTGCCTTCGTGGTGTAATGGTCAGCACACTGAGCCGGAATTTCAGAGGTCCGTGGTTCGATTCCCGGCGAAGGCCTTGCATATTTTTCATGGTTCCTGCTTCCAAAAAAACCTAATGTCTCTACAGTGGCGCCCGAACTAAAAGGGTTGTGGATGATGACTCTCCACACCCAGGATTTGGCGACTAGGTCCCCTAAAACCCTAGTCGCCCTTTAAAAAGGGGAGTATATAAGGTATATCTCCCACATTCTTAGCGTGCCTTCGTGGTGTAATGGTCAGCACACTGAGCCGGAATTTCAGAGGTCCGTGGTTCGATTCCCGGCGAAGGCCTTGCATATTTTTCATGGTTCCTGCTTCCAAAAAAACCTAATGTCTCTACATACTCTCTATTACAACTATGTAAATTTATAGTATAATAACAATGACAAATCCTCAAGAAAACAACTAACGGCAACAGATGATGTTGATTATCTATTGAAGTAGTAACCTCATGAGCTATTGAGATTAAAGCTTCCATTCAGTACACTAAATACCGCTTATTCAGTTTTGTCCTAAAAGGCACTGGTTATTTTCGAAATAGCTGTTTTATAGGAGTCGGGGAAGGATCTTCGTTAAAGGACTCACTGCGACTGTAAAATAAACTTATGTTTGGATAAGCCAAGACATCTATGGAAACTTATTGCTAATTTAATTTTGTTGGGGGAGCAGCTTTTTAAGTCATTTCAAACAAAAGTGTAGTGGTTACCGTCGCTGACTGCCGTGCCGAAGGGCTCGGGTTCGAATCTCGGAGAAGGCATGGATGTTTGTAAATGTATAGTGTCGGTGCGGCATGGCAGCACTTTAAATATGCGGCGCCCCGAAAGTCCTCTCATAAGCCCCGTTCACAAGAGCAGATTCGACCAGGGGCGAAAACCGGTTCTTCCAACGTGTCCCATTCACATGGCGAAGAAGCATTAACTGTTTCTCGGAATGGAGGAGGAACCTAACAGAATTTTCCTACCTCTCAGGGGCAGGGCAAATGGGGAGAAATCCGATACTGCACTGCGAGATTGCGCGGTTCACTTAATTTTAGTAAGCAACATGGCTGACGTGTAATCGACTGCTCGCTGGACTGTCAGCGAAACAGTCGCGTTGATAGATGTCTCGGATGTGATAGCATCCCCCCAAAAATAGATGGAACTGTACAAGATACGGATATTTATAAACAAGTACAGACAACATTATCTGATGCTGGATAATTCAGAAATATCATTGAAATTAAAACTAAAGTTAAGGAACTCAGACGCGCATATCGGTTCAAAGCGACAAGGGGCTCGGTACCTTTTGAATGATTTTTTTTTTTTTATTTAGGAACTTTCATCTACTTTTTATGAATATTATTAAAAGTTTTTTGTACGACAAAATTATTTTAATTTTTAACAAAGAAATAGTTTTTAATAAAAATTTAACAATTAAAATGTCTTTCTTCTCCTATAATTTTCAGTGTTCCCCCCAGATTTTTTTATTGTATTTATTATTCTTAATAACTTCAAGGATTGATTTTGCAATTAATGCATTAGTTTCTGAGAAAAAAAGTAAAAACACTTTTCCATGTAAAATCTTTAAAACAAATATGATCCCCGTCACATTTTCATTTCAAATAGTTCTTTTTTTCAGTATTTTGCAAAACCCATCCTTGTTTCTATAAAGTATATAATTTTAAATAAGCAGTAAAAATATCAAATAATTTAGTCCATACCTGTATATGTTTTAGGACTTAAAGTAAAAGGATTTATAGAAAAAAATAAAACTGAGAAAACGCAGTTTAAAGAATACAAACTGTCTAAATAGTCATTAAAACTTTTCAAACTTCCTAAAAATTTTATTACTGAATTTCAGTCCATAAATATATGTAAAAGTTTAGTGCTATTTATACATTTGGCTAATATAAATATAAATTACAAGCCTTTATTTAAAACCTTATTTGGCCAGAAAGATTGCAAAAAAATCATAAAACGCAAGTAGAATTTTTCTTTATATGTTTTAGTTTTGTGAAACACGTTCAAAACAATTTTAATACATGAATTAATTATAATATTGTTGCATGCGTACAGGTTTGTAATAGATTGATAATAGTTCGTAAATGATTTTCATTGCACACAGGTTCGATAATAGTTTCCTTAAATTTATTTTATCAACCTAAACGCTTCAAAGTTCTGGAATTTTCCACAGAAATACTCGTACAAGTGTTTAGAATGTCACAAAGTCACTAAGAACGTTAAACACAACGCAGTACAAAGCGCATCTTAAGAGAAAGCTAACTCGGAAATACCTCCGATCTCACGCTGAACTAACACCTCGCAACAATAACAAATTATATAGTGTAAATAATATCATGAAAATAGTGTTAAGTAATGAGATTATTACTTTGAAACTGATGTTTCGTAATGATTCCCAAGAAAAACCAGTATTTCCTATTCTGCTTCATTGCATATCTTTTAAAAAAGTAAAAAATCATCCATTTAATTTTATTTATAATTTTTATAAATGCCAAAAGTTTGTTTTATAACTTGTAAAAATTTCGGAAGTTTGTAACCGATATATTTTTAGATATGAAATTTTAAAATTAATAGGTGTCAAAAAGTCTAAAAATACGAGCGATTTTCAAAAATTGTCCCAAAACAAAACAAAAACAACCAAAAAAAAAGGTAATTTTTTTTCCCACTGTGTCTTATGGTACAAAAAGTAATGTTCTGAGATTCTCAGTTTATTTAACGCAAATACTTCCAAAAAATCGTTTCAACTTTAAAGAAGAAAAACTTGAAGAAAAAAAAAATCTAACCCTCTAAAAATCAAAATTGTGACTCCACATCCAAAAGCAGTATATGTGCAAAGTTTGAATTCGATTCTTATCGGGAAACAATTTAAAAATCGATGACCATCTTTTAATCATAGCGACAAGCACCAAGAGTGAGCTAAATAAAAGCCTATAAAATAATAATAATTATAATTATAAAAATTATAATGCACGAATTTTTCAGGAACCATTACGAAAGTTCCGGTACCAATTGCGGAAGTACCGATTACGAAATTAACAACACAAACAACGTTAAAAATGTGTAAACACTATTAGAAATCAAACAATTCGCACAGTGGCGTATCTGTAAAGGGAAGGAAGACGGCGGTCTTCTGAACGGGTCCTAAAAGTAAAACTCCTTCCCGTCTCCTTTTTCTCCTCTTGCTAACGGCAGCTGTGCGAAGGAGCGTTGCATGTGAACGGGGCTGGTGGAAGGGGGAGAGGTGGGAGATCCTCCGACCCGTCCTTTCGGGGTGTTCTCCATCAAAATTGGGGGCAGAACTGAGCCAAATCGCACTGTCGCCTGTTAGGTGATCAAGGCTGTTGCCAACGACAGGCGTAATCTTGCACTTCTTGACACGAGAAATCTCATGGGGTTGGCATGACTTTGTCGGACAAGTGAGCATGAGTAACAACAACAACAACAGAAATCATCAAAAGTTGATTGCCGTTATTGATAGCTCAGCGCTCAAAAACGGGAATTTTAGTCTCAATTAAAACTCAGATTTACATTAGAACTGTAAATTTGTAGTCATTTAATATGCAACGGAATTAACTACAGATTTAAACCAATGAAAATGGTAATTAACTTGCTTTATTGCTAACATATTGATAAATTTGGTATCAGTTTAAGAAAATTCCCTTTATTTTTATGTAAATTCCTTTTACACTGTATATTTTATTAAAACGCCTTGAAAAATTATTAATATCGTTCTTCGAACTGATGTTTTCAGGTCAACTCTACAGAAATTGTTAATCTTGAATCTAGGTTATATGTAAAATAAAAGAAAATTTAGAGTAAAGGAAACACCTACTTATCTGAAATTCTATATAAAGCAGTCAGTGTAACATAAAGCTAATTCTCTATTCTTCGGAAGTCTTGTTTCTTTGTTTTTTGTGTAGAAAGTCTGAAACGCTTTACCGTTTTTCTATAAATGGCGAAAAACGGGACTTTTGTTTCCTTGCAAATTATTGAAAATATTTATAACGATTTCGGATTAAAAAAAACATGAACCTAAAGCATCCTTAACAACAGCTTAATGCTTTAAAATTCCCATTGATTCCGTCCTTTCTCATTTACTTTGATAAACTCATATATTTTGCACTTGGCTGCTTCGCGGAAATTTATGACATGTTTATTTACAACGAAACAAAATTACATGCGATGAAGTATTTAAAAGTCATTTTAGAATAATGGATTCCTCCGAGATCCATTAAATATGTTTGAAATATTCGGCAACTATTCTGAATTTTGAGAAATACTGAGTAAGTACAAAATAAAGTTTTTCTTCCAAGTAGTTTTAACAATTTTAGTTTAATTGTATATCTAATATTTACATTTATGTAAATGAATAGATTTATATCTGCGTGTGTGTTTTAAGATATGATTGCTGTTTGATGGTGATGGAAGAATGGAACGTTTGTGTTAAGAAGGTTTTTTATTACCCTATAACAACTAGCTGTGTTGTGAGCTAAGATAAAATTATAAGGATCATTTTAATACTCTAATACTCTATGTGTACTTTGTAATATACAACAAATTCCTGACTTTATGACCACTTCTTATGTTACACATAGCATGTACATATCGTCAGGAAATACAAACATAAAAAATATCATGTTATATTCCTTTACACACTACTATGAATCTTGTATTTTCCTCAGATGTGTAGGAAAGTTTATTTACTAAATTTTTCATTTAGAATTTTTTCGCTTTTGCGTATTGCAATAGGTGACGTAATTAAGTGCTTTCCGTGTAACTTCAATAAGTCTTGTGTGGAAATGCTTTCTGTGTACCTTAATGCCTAGTGATACATTAAGTTACTCATAAAATCATTTGCTTCTTTGTGTTATGCAATCAGTACATTTTTAAAGGTTTCCTGACTGTACGTAAACAGTAATCACCCTATTATATATAACATGAATATATGCCTAAGTAAAATTTAAAAATAAAAGCAACAGACAAAACTGTAATTATTAAGCTGCATTTTAATTTAGGGGAAATGATAGACTGTAAGATAATTCAAAATATGGTGTTATAAATGACTGGGATTCAGATTTGATTTATAACATAGAAAAAGCAAAATACTATAAATGTCAGTAAAGTATACCTGTAAACAATTGAGAAGGAAGAACCTTGTACAAATATAAAAAATACGACCATAAAATTCTTTAAAAAGGTGATGTACAAAATGAACATGCACACGAATGGAGATCAAACGCTGAAATCTAATTTAGAAGTAAATGATTAGAATATTAAGCCTAAATATAAAAATTTTGTCATGTTATAAGTAAATAGAAGATTAAACTTCGAACCTGTGGAAATCGATCAAGTGAAAAGCCGTAAAACTAAAATACACTCTTAGACAAAAAAACGAAGCACCAAGAAGGAATTATCCGAATGGGACGAAAATCGGTATAAGTGATGTACATGTACAGAAAAACAAATGATTACAGTTTGAGAAAAATTGGATGATTTATTGGAGTGATAGAGCTTTACAAAGTGAAAAAGTCAGTAACGCGTTTGTCCACCTCTGGCCCTTATGCAAGCAGTTATTCGGTTTGGCATCGTTTGATAGAGGTTGCGGATGTTCTACTGAGGGATATCGTGCCAAATTCTGTCCAACTGGCGCGTTAGATCGTCAACATCCCGAGCTGGTTGGAGGGCTCTGCCCACAATGCTCCAAACGTGCTCAATAGGAGAGAGATCCTGTGATCTTGCTGGCCAAGGTAATGTTCGGCAAGCACTACGGCAAGCAGGAGAAACATGTGCAGTGTGGGGGCGGGCATTGTCTTGCTGAAATGGAAGCCCATGGTGGTGTGACATGAAGGGCAACACAACGGGCCTTAGAACTTCGTCGACGTACCGCTGTGCTGAAAGGTTGCGACGGATGACAACCAAAGGGGTCCTACTATGAAATTAAATGGAACCCCAGACCATCACTCCTGCCTGTCGGCCTGTCTGCCGGAAGCCAGTCAGGTTGGTATCACACCGCTGTCTCCAGACTCGCCT
Organism: Stegodyphus mimosarum; assembly: GCA_000611955.2. Classification (NCBI taxonomy): domain Eukaryota; kingdom Metazoa; phylum Arthropoda; class Arachnida; order Araneae; family Eresidae; genus Stegodyphus; species Stegodyphus mimosarum. Next base: position 453,389 of record KK120988.1, on the reverse strand, counting down.
TCGCTGGTCATCGGGGCTCAGTTTAAAGTGGGACTCATCGCTGAAGACTATTCTACTCCAGTCAGTGACATTCCAGTGCGAATAAGCCCGATACCACTTAAAACGGGCTTGACGTTGTACAGAGGTCAATGGTAGTCGGCGCAAGGGGCGCCGTGACCTCAGCCCCCTTTCTGTGAGCTGTCTATGAATGGTCTTTGCGGTCACTGAAGCACTAGTTGCACATACAATCGATGATAATGATGCATCTGGGGCTATTCGCCTATAAAGCCAACCGGCTTCTTTGACCACAACTACACGACCTCTCTCAAATTCTGACATCTGCGCATATAGTTCGCGCACCTGTATGTGAGGCATAGATACTGTCTACCAGAGTACACGGAATGAAATTCGTGAAGAATTTATGACCTGATATCGTAACTTCTTCTCTTAAATATCCTGCCAGTTGCGCAGATCAGATGCGCTGTAGCGACAACCGTTCATTCATTGGCAGCCAAAATGTAAAATTTTGCATTTTCCGTCGAAACCTGTATGCATATCAATTTGTGTCCAATTTGCTTTATATCGTCTCGGTGCGTCGTTTTTTTGTGTCTAAGAGTGTATATGTTTCTAGGTGGCAAAGAGGTAAACTTATTAACAAAATCGTTGTTTTCAAGAGGCCGAATTTATTGGATTCTCTCAAAGCCTTTTCATTTCTTGCTGCTTACCTAAACGTTAACTTTTGAACGGCTGCTTTGTTATGAACGTTAAAAGCTTAAAAGAAAGAGTTTTACTATTATATACTATTTTGTATACCAAAGTTGCTTAGTATCTGTAACTTTTAAATTCGATATTTTGAGAGAATTTTTAATCTACAAGACTGCTTATGTCCCGCAGTTTAAAATTACTCGTTGACTATTACATTATAAAATTAGTAACTCCTGAATAAAACTTAATCGCAAGATAGAAAGAGTCATTTCTTAATTTGTTCGTGCATTAAGGTTCACTTCGGAATCATTTCTAAATGATTAGTTTTTACAAGACTCCAAGATTTGAAGACTAAGCTCTAAACTATCATTAGGATGATTGATATTGTTATTGTTCAGTGATAGGACCATTTACAGCAACAAATTCAAGAGCATTTTCATGGGATACAAAAAGAACTGACAGGTGTTCTTTTTATAATTAATACAGGATTTGCCTTTCATGCTTCAAGATTATATGTCTACAAAAAACGATTATGATCCCTTTGTAAGGAAACAGATGGGTATGGAAGTTGTGACGTATTGATTTCAACAGGCATTATCATCACGGAAGGAAATAATCTTTAGGCTAGACCGAAGAATCAGTAACACATTTTCTTATTAATACTGCCATGTTCGTGAGTGCCTTCAGTCCAAAATGTAGTTTGACGAATAATAATTCCATTATGCATTAGTTTTCCTAATTTATCTCTACTAAGAGATTGACATTTTCCAAAGTATGCATAGTAGCGAGTTTGCGTACTAATAACAATTAACAAGTATTTTGAGCAGACAACCTATAGCTGTGCTACCAAATTTCCAGAAGCTTTTGTAGTTTAAAGAGGGTTTTTGGATAATGCGTATTTATTACCGTCAGGTATGATTTTAACATTTATTAGAAAATATTAAGTAGCACCTGACGTAATGTTAAAGGCAATAACGCCTAATAATATACCGTTACGGATTTTGTATTTATTTAATTAGCTATTTATTTAGAATTGTAATGAAAAATTGTTTTAGTTTCCCGTGCAATGTAGCGCGTGACGAAATGTAAGATAAACTACGCTGAAAAAAATAAAAATCAAGAGCGCGTACATTTAACATTTAATAAATATATATCTCGTAATTGCTGTTGCCATAAAAAATCGAGAAAACAGATTTTACCAGAATGTTCTCGTGAATAATTAAAAAGCTTATAAAAGCCGAATTAAAACACCTCAACTCAGTTGCAGTTGTTTTAAGTGAACTGGTATTATTTACTTAATGCTGTTATTGATTGTAGCGAATTCGCTGTGAGATTGGATTAACTTTCTCTGTTTTGAATTGAGTTCTGCTTAACGTTTGAGATATTGTGATATTGTACGAATATCTCTGAGGAAATATTTCAGTATTTCGTTTTATTTTTTGTGAAAAGAATAAATGTTATTAACTTTTTAATGACTTGTGCATTCAATCCATTAGGAACCCGTACGCACACAACAATACCTTTACTGTCTATCTTCCAATATTTTTTTCTGAGTTATTTATTTTTCTCTATTTAAATGTTTTCAGCTATGATTATTTTGCACCTACTTCAGGATGTTCATTTTATGTCTTTATATCTATGGCTGTATTTAAGCCAGAATTTAAGTCAACGGATAATAATTCCATAATACGTATTGTTTTCTTGTTTTCCTACTTTATCTTTACGTTGTGAATAAAGGTTTCCAAAGCGATGAAGGTTTCTATAGAATTAGCACTATATGTGTATGTGAAAACGTCTCTAATTTACAACAAGTAATACTTAATAATTTACCATTTGTGCTTTTATTACATAATGTACAATTTTTACGAGTCCATATGCAGAACTTTATAAATGATTCTTCAATTTTTTCATTTAATTTTCAAATAGAAATTGTATAACCAATATAAATAAGACCTTTCGAGATCGAATGCATGCTGTTTAACAATTTGTATATGACGTTCTTATTGTGAAAAGGAAAATATAATACACTTAAAGTGCATTACAGAAATTGAGTTTTATAGAAAATATCAAAATATTGCTTATTTGGAAGTAAATTTTAAAGTGATGTGAAAAATTACGGGATTTTAAACTTTTCATACTTTTTCAACTATCATTTTCCAGTAGTAATAAAAATTATTAAGCGAGAATTTAAAATTAATTTTCTATTAATTTGTTTCTTTTAACAATGTTTTTATAAGTTGAGACATTTTTCTGTGAATAAATAGGACGCATGGCATTTTGTTACAATATTTATGTTCAAACACGTTTGCATATTTAGTCTAAGAAAGTGAATGTAAAAAAATTGTAAATTTTGAAACATTCAAACTTACATACATAGGTGGCATGTTTTTCATCTGTTACTCAAATTTTAAAACTTTGATAAGTTTAGTTTTATAAATCTACAAAAATTGGGAATTTTTCGAGCATTCCAGTGAATTCAGGAATTTAAAATATTTTCCTTTTCCATTCTAAAGAAGAACTTGAAAAACTTTGAGATATTCTACCATTCTCAACAAGAACTTTTCAAACTTAGAGAAATTCTGCATATTTTAAAGTGACATCGATATATTTCGCGATATATCTGAGGTATAAAAATGGAAATTTACATCTGTTATTCAACGGGCTTATATATTTTGTTTCAATTTTTGATAATAACATTTTTATTCGGTAAACTTTGCCAGAAACCATAAACAAGCTATGCAGAATACTAGTATAGAGCAAATTATCTAAGAATTTACCTTTTTTCCTCCCCATAGTTTAACAAATTTGCGCCTTCTTCTTTACGCTTCAGTATTTACATTGGTTATTGAAGATTTTTTAATGTTATTACATTTGCCTCAACCTATGGAAAAAAGTTTTATGCAAAATGTTTTATAAATTATGATTTGTATGACTACGTTACTTCCGAATGTGAAATTACTTGTGAAAAAAAGGAACATTTATGCATATCAATACATATTTTATTTTGAGAGAATTTTTTTTTTCTAATTAAATTTTATAAGTTCTTTTCAGCTGCATTTCTTCGCATAAAACTTAGCTCTTTGCATAACGTTTTAGACTGATATCTTGCTTTTTTATTACACCTACTATTTTAAATTTATGTTTCCTCAAAATGTGTGAGGATAATACAGATTACTTGCGATTTAAAGGTATTTTTTCCCAGCAAAATATTTTCTTCACATTTTCATTTTTTAGTGCTGTTTATTTATTTTTTATGACTGTTTATTTACCGAAATATTTATTTGCGATAAAAATGTTTTATTTTAATTTTTTTTTCTTTATTGCTCTGGTGTTCAAAACGGAAACAGTATTTCATGGTAGTTTGGTAGTAATTAATTGCGGCAAAGCACACAAAGACTTCGGGGAAGAAGGTACTGTGTAGAGACATTAGGTTTAACGAAGCAGAAGAGGTGAAAAATATGCAACGCCTTCGCCGGGAATCGAACCGCGGACCTCTGAAATACCGGCTCAGTGTGCTGACCATTACACCACGAAGGCACGCTAAGAATGTGGGAGATATACCTTATAACTGTAGCGAAGTATTTTCAAAGGAAATCGTGTTCTCGCTAACTGGGAATACACATGGGAAATAACAATAGGTAAACTCCCTTTCAGCGAACTTATTCTGTCGAAAATCTACTCCCAAACTAAATAAAAAGTGTGTAGAAGTTTTATTCATCTTCTAGACAATGAATGTATTAATGTAACAAAGTGATCATTATAGTGATCTTGATTAGAAATTTTCGAACTATTTTGAGCTACAGAGGGCAAATATTTAAGGCAACTTACTCTTACGTGTTTTGGTGAAATTTTCCTCTCTTTGCGTATGCATTCATCAATTACAGTGTATAAAAGGGGAGATAATTAATAAGCGAATGGGAAAATGTGCTTGTAGTTGGAACCTGATTATATCGGGCATTATTCTTCAGCAACTCAGAAATAGTAGGACATGAAATTGTAAGCATGATACAAGATCTGAACTAGTATTATTTGGAGGATAAGGAAATTGCATAAAATCGTCGCCCATCATTCTGACGGGTTCATACAAATTGATAACTGTGGCATTATAGAATTATTTCAGCAAATGTTCATATCAAGCAGTGAGTGTAAAACATACGGTATTAATAGTTTTCTACACGTCACTTAAATAAGGGGCTTCAAAAATGAGCCTTGAATTTTACTATTTGCTTTCTATTTATGGAAGAATTGCCTTTCATGTTATATTTAATATATCTTTTTATTCTTTGCAATCTCACTCTATGGAACCGACTGTACTACAGTATGTTATTTTTAAAACAGGTAGTAAACAAAATCATTATATGTGTCTTGCGTTTCCGTTATTTGACTTTATTGTTGAGTTCCGTTCATTACTACAGTTGTTTTAGGGGAAGAGCAGGGAATATTGAGTAGGGGAGGGTACGAGGTATCTAAATCGACTGGAAAAATGGACAGAACCGAAAATAAAGTCAAATAATGGTTTTGTTTCGTACTTGTTTTAAAATGAATGCACTGTAGATGTACTTTTCTCCTATTTAAGTCATTTACTTCTTGACTTCCGGGTACTCACAACAAGCAGTAGTCAACTAAAACAAGGATACTTCATAATTAATGAACTAATAATGCTTACACTTGTCCCAGATAAAAAACTGATACTTTTTAGCAGGATTTAGAAATCAGGAATTATTCACAATCTTGTGGTAGTAGCAAAAATATTTCAGGAAAAATTATGGATCACTCCTTCACTTCATTTAAACAAAATATTATTTTATTTTTGTGTCATCTAACTTCTTTGATAATTTCCAAGAAACAAAGTTAATTGTTATCAATATGAATGTTCAAAACTGTAATTTCAAATAACATTTTCCATCCAAGAAATCATTCACGGAAAAACGCATGACAAGTCACGTAACAAATGAATTCCTTTATCATTCAGATATGAGTTTAGTTAACATAAAACAAAACGATAAAGAATGGACATCAGATTTCTTAAAAAGTGTCTCGATTTTGTAACAGTAATAGGCCATGTTATCAACGTGGAATTAGCCATACCTTTCTAAGGATAACAGTGAAAAATGAGTAGCATATTTCATGTAGTCATTTAGCTACAAAGGGAACAAAAGTTTAATTACTTGTTTTAATTCCACATAAAACTAATAAGTATTCACTCCAGCTTTTGACATAATGAAATAACTGTATACCAAATATGCTCACATTTACAAATATTGAATGAAATATGTAATATACAAGCATAGTGTGCAAGCCCATGAGTATATTTTAGGAGAATGCGCATGCATATGTAAAACAAATAGATATATAGGCAGATAGAATTAATTAGATAAAATATTTTAGAAGAACAAAAGATTGAAAATTATACTGTATCTGTATCTCTGAGGAAACACGTGCACACATGAGAATTTTCTTATTTCCAAAGAATTCAAAAATAAATATATAAAAAACAAATGAATTAACATTTTTTTACATTTTAATGTGATTCTCTTTATTAAAATACGGGATTTATCCTTCGAAGCATATTCTGGGCACATAAACGTCTCTAAATTTCTTTTTAATATCTTACTTTATTTTTTCTTTTTAAATAGTAAAAGAAGGTACGGGGAATATTCAATAATATTCAATAATATTCAATCGTTTAAGGAAATTCAAAAGAATTACATATATTATAATTCTACTGAGATGAAAGGGCTTTCCGTTCTCTTAGAACTTCAGTTAAAGACTAGCGATGAAGCATTATATTTCTCTCTTTCTTAAAATCTTACGCATAAGGATTTCATACTTCTCGTTTCGTTTTGCGAAGAAGCCATTCGAATGTCAATGTGGGTTTCTTTAATTTACAGCCTGTACAATTTCTTGAGTGATACTATAAATTTATTTCTTTTCTCCAATCATTCTATTCCCTAAGGGTTCTTAAATACAGTATCATAAATTTAAATTCCTTTTTTTAAAATTTTGTATTACCTTTCCTTGTTTATTTCCCTTAGCATGATTCAATTTCTTCTTCTTGTAACACTAAAGCTTGCTTAAAGAAGCAATGCAAAGCGAGCTTCTGATTAATAAATTAAAAATATTTAGATGAAGTCGAAACATAGAAAGATTTGTTTGAATGTGTTGATCTTTAGTATTCCGGAAGCAATTTATTACGCAGATTTTAGTAAGTATTCCTACCCAGTTATTGATAAAATGAAGAAAATTATTCCTCTCGAAATAAATTTAGAATATGTTAATTTTCAAAGCATCATTCAATGTGTTGAATGTAATTATATAATTTTCAACTGTTTAACTTTCGCAATGTAACTTGATTGGATCAAATTAATCATAGGCGTTAGGTAATTCTGGCAGCGTAATGCTTTAATATGATATTAATGCACTGACTAACATGACAAGTCCCCCATTTAGATTGACAGATGGATAGTGAATGGAAGACTTCTCGGTGCTTAAATTAATCTTTCGACTAAATATTATTGGCAGAAAATACACCATATCTACTATACGAAATGAAATCAGTGTTTAATGCGTGGTTGAAGATAAACTCTCACCGTGCGTTTTTGGATAAGGAAACTTACTATGTTAATCTTGTAAAAACGGCATTTATTACATCCAGAATTAAGTAGGCAATAGATAAAATGCCAAATTTACGTAAACTATAAGAAAAATATATATTTACTTCTTGAAATTTAAAAGTTTGGAGATAGGAATTGTGGAAACATAGATTTCGCTTCTCATATGTGTATTTCCTATAACAAGAAATGCCTGACATTTGCTTCGAGCAAGGTAATAGTTTCCAATGTGCACGTATAACTTAAAAGTTTATAAGGTATTTCTCCCGCTCCTCTTCGCATGCCTTCGCGGTGTAGTGGTCAGTATGTTTGACGCGTAACCGAGAGGTCCGTGGTTCAATTCCCGGCGAAGGCTTTGCTCATTTTTTATGACTCCTGCTTCGAAATAACCTAATGTCTCTACAAGTGGCTCCCGAACCAAAAGGTGGTGGATGATGATTCTCCACCATCACGATTTAGCGACTGAGGCCCTTAATCCCCAGTCGCCCTTTAAAAGAGGGAGTATATAAGGTATTTCTCCCGCCTCCTTCGCATGCCTTTGTGAAGTAGTGGTCAACACGCTCTACACGTACCCGGGAGGTCCGTGGTTTGATTCCTGGCGAAGGCGTTGCTTACTTTTCATGACTCCTGCTTCGAAATAAACTTAATGACTCTACAAGTTTTCTCCATTTGGAAGACATTGGGCTAATAATAGTTCAAAAGCCTTTAAAATTTTTTGCGTCTTACAGCGAATAATTTGAACCCTGTTACATACAAAGAACATTTCGGACAATCAAAACATTGGTGCACAATTTCTATAGGGTTACCAAATGCAAGAAAAGGAATTTAACTGTTGCTCTGGACAACGAAGATGATGAAGAATTATGTATAAAAGCCGACTGATTGGTAGAAAATATGCAATCCGCAATCTTTAACATACGGAAGAAAATACTTCTACTTTTTCTTTTAGCGGTAAAACCGGCTGAATAGCAGTAATAATCGCTGGTTGTTCCAATTAATTAGTATATGGTAAATAGCTCGTAGTGTGTCCTCATCCTGGAGATGAGTGATGACTCATGACTCGAGGATACGATGTTCTTCTTTATAGCTTCTCTCGTAATTCCCTCTGGCAATCTGCGAGATGCACCCCAGGTAAGGAAACCCAGAGTTATATAGATAAAGATTAAGATTTAATGTACAAAATCCTTTCAAAACATTTTCTAGGGTAAAATGTAGTAACATAGGTTAATTAATACTATTCATGTTATAGAAAAATCTTAAATACCCAACATTTACATGTTAAAAAAAGCCAATCAGCGTACAATAAATTTTACTTACCGCGTATAAAAGATGGAATTGTCTTGCAGTTGTTTTGAGTAAGCAGAAGTCAGTAGATTAGATCTGTTCACTGCAAAAGAAAACATATTCCTATGTATAATAATAAATTTCGAACAAAGGTTAAATAGTATCTCGTTCATGAGGTCATTCCATTTATTACTATATGAAATGCATATCGATATTTTATGCATTCTACATTGTTAAGTTATTCATCAGCGATGAAGGTGGCATCTACGTATAAATAAAAGTAATTGGACAAGTTATTTCTGACTGAAGTAAAGCAGAGCGATACCTGACTATAAATAAAGCAAATCGAGCAAGTTATTTCCCATTCATTTAAATGTGAAAGAGAAAATCATAATCGAATTTCTTTTTCTTTATTAAAGAAAAATGATAGTTATTTGCATTACACTTAGTAGCTTTATTTGATCCTAATGTGCATTTAATTTCGATTCTGATAGCATTCTTGTAATAGTAAGAATGAATCTTGTTTTTCCTTGCACTTTAAATCGTCATTGTTTTCGACTGAGGGCGTGAGTCGCTTCTAAATATGAGTCATAATTTGGGAATACCGTTCACTGTTATATTTTTTATAATGCCAACTCAGAAAATCTCAATAATATTCTCTTCTGAGATTTCAAACGAAACTTTCTTTGCTATAATTTTATCACACTTGCTCATAAAATCTCAGAAATAATATTCTCATATATACTAGTTCCAAACCATATTTTCAAGGGATATTTGAAGTCTACTAATCTCAACGAAGACTTAACTAAAATAAGGGAGAAATTTTGCCCATCCCATATGAATACTAATAACAAAACCGTTTAATTTAGGGTTATCTATCCTCCTAAAATATAATTCTAATTAAAATCTGAAAGGTAACTTTTAACGAGAATGTATAGTTATAGAATAAAATATGTGTAAACTTTTATTTTGATTGCGCATTAGTTTGCTTATCCCATAGCTTTTTAATAAGAATTTTAATAATACAGAGGCTGTTTGCACATTTTTGGACGAATTTGTTTTGCTATAAAAATTATTTGCTTGAATTTTTTTTAACTGCAACCACATTTTTGAAAGTGTAAATTATCGTCTGTTATTTGACAATTTTGCTTTTATGCTGTATGGTTTATCCTAATTTTAATAACAGTTATTTTAAGTTTATGCATCTTTCCTGTGTTTTCAAAACTTTAGCTTACAATTTCCTACCAGAATGTATTTTCAGAAACGCGGTTAATGCAAATGAATAAAGAGTAGTGTTTAAGTCGATGTTTAACCGAATTCGTGAGAGAACCTGAGTTCCTGACTAGCTCCCGTTTGCCGTTTGGCTACGTTTCTCTAAGCTATTGCTACGCTCGGCCATACTTTAGGCCCTTGTTTGGCTTCACCGACTTAATTAAGATTAGGGGCCAACTACTTAGAATCTTAATATCTTCGGCTATATCTTCAGTTAGCTTTAGTTAAACTCATTTTAGTTTAATTTCATAATAACTTAAGTTCAAGCCCAAGTGGAGGCTTTGCTGTACGTTCCGAGTTAGGAACTGACTGTACTTATTCTGAGAAATAAAGGGTAGTTAATCCTTCTTAAGTCTTACATACACTTAAGCGATTATTCGCTTATTAGTGTGGATTGAACACTGAATTAACCCCTTCCTTCTCGCTCCCGTGAAAATGACGGGGTAAAGTTTCGTCCTCTATTTCTCCCGCCCGTGATATTTCCGGGCTGGAGTGTTCAAAAATAATGCGCCAAAAATATTAAAACAATCTATTTCTTATGCCCGGAATCATGTTTTATTTCTTAATATGTACACCAGATGGCTGCCCTAGACTATTTGCAATGTTTTTAGAGATAGTTAATTTATTTTAAACCAGATGTCAGCACTCTATAAACACGCATATTTGAGATGTTTTTTGAAATCTTATTACTTTCCAAAGCGCGCGCTTTTTTGTTTTCTCAGTTACTAAGTTAGCCTCTTTGTGAATGCATGTGTTTTGCATTCGGTAAGAAAATATTTTTTTAAATGTTGTATACATTATGGAGGTAGAGTCAGGCAGTGAATCTGATTCCGATTTTAGTATAAATGGATCTGAGAGTGATTCTGAAATAACTGATTTTTATGAAAGTTCGGACAGTGAATCTGAAAGCAGTGATGATGGAGCTGTACTGTTGCCTGGACGAGTATGGACTAAAATTACTTCAGTAGATCATGAACCCCCACGTTTTAAGTTTTTAGGAACGCCAAAGGTAAATATACATTTTGATCCAAGTTCTGGTGTGTTACAATATTTTGAGTATTTTTTAAATGATAATTTAGTGAATCTCATTATTTCGGAAACGAATAGATATGCCGAACAATGTCAAAATTCTTCATCATTCCGCCTATTCAAAAAAAGAAAAGCTTGGACACCAGTCACGAAAGAAGAAATTATGAAATTCCTGAGTATAGTAATTTTACAAGGTATTGTAAAAAAACCAGACACAAAAATGTACTGGAGTAAGAAACATTCTATTTCAACACCTTTTTTCGGGAGCATAATGCCTTGTAACAGATTTTACGAAATACACAAGTTTCTGCATTTTGTAAATAACGAAACGTTTGATTCTAACACACATCCAAATCCAAAGCTGTATAAAATTTGGCCAGTGTTAGAGCACCTGAATGAATTGTTCCAAAGGGCTGTAACTCCTGGACGAGATGTTGTAATTGATGAAACTCTCATGCTCTTCAAAGGTCGTTTAGGGTGGCGACAGTATATGCCTAAAAAGAGATCTCGTTTTGGAGTTAAATCTTATTTATTATGCGAATCAAGCTCAGGGTATATATGGTCACAAATTATATATACCGGAAAAGGCACGGTTTTTGATCAGACATATAAAGATCTGCCTCAGTCAATTCAAGTCGTGATGTCACTCATCAAACCACTTCTAAGACAGGGATATTGTCTGATAACAGACAACTTTTACACCTCTCCAGAACTGGCAGACATGCTTCTAAAATTTCAAACAGACACATATGGAACTGTAAAAGTAAACCGAAAAGAAATGCCTCATGAACTGGTAAAAAAGAAGATCGCAAAAAATGAAAATATTGCTTTTCGTCGAGGTAAAGTTCTTGTCATGAAGTGGAAAGATAAGAAAGATGTTACTATGCTATCTACAGTCCATACAAATGACATGGTAGATGTACAGTGTCATAACAAAGTTGTCAAAAAACCTGCAATTGTCACTGATTACAATAAAAATATGGGAGCAGTAGATATTGTAGACCAATATCTTGGAGATTATTCTATTGCTCGAAAAAGAGGAAAGAAATATTATAAGAAAATATTTTTTCATTTGTTAGATCAAACTATTTTGAACTCGTACCTTATTTACAAAAAACAAAGTGGAAAAAAATCCCATTTGATGTACCGTTTATCTTTAGTGGATGAACTTATTCAAAAGTATTCGATATCGGATACCATTACAAAAAGAGGCCGGCCAAGCTTGGAGGATAACCCCAATCGTTTGATTGAAAGACATTTTATTAGACAGATACCTCCAACGGATAAGAAACGGCAACCATCAAGAGAATGCAAAGTTTGTTGTTCCAAAAGAGATGAAAATAATAAGAGATGCAGAAAGGAAACTCGGTACTATTGTCCTGATTGTGATGTTGGCCTTTGCATCGCATGCTTTGAAATTTATCACACAAGAAAAAATTACTAGTATTTATTTACATTATGCGTAAATGCAATAAAATTCTCTTTGAATGTTTCAAACACATATTTTTTATTTTCTCTCTTTGTTGGAAAACTAACATTCAGTCATAATAACCCTGAATGTTGGCTTTCCGTATTTTTTTTTTTTTTTAAATTTCAAGCTAAAAATTAACTTAAAAATTAAAAATGAATGCAAATATTGTATATACACTCAGTTTTATATAATTTTCTTGAATAAAAAAAATAGGCACTTTTATGACCATTTTCTTCAAAATTATGCGAGCGTTAAGGGGTTAAATAAGTAAAACCCCACAATGCAACAGGGCGCATTTTAAGAAGCAGTGAACAAGAGGCTGTGTTTGTGCTCTTTCCGAAGAAAATTATTGTAGGCGATCCTTCGACTTTGGAATGCATTTAGTTATTAAAAATGCTGTGAAAGCCATGATGTTTCGGTATCTAAAGCAACAATAGATAATATTGTTTATAAGAAAGAAAAAAAAGAGGCCAATGACGCAGTGTTTTAGGCTTTGCGTAGCAACACCACAGCAGCAGGGTTCGATCCTCGGGCTGGGCAAGGTTGACTCAGCCTTTCATCTCTTAAGTGGGTCGATAAAATGAGTACCGAGCTCGCTTGGAGACTACACACCAGGGGTCCGACGACAAGCTGAGCATTTGTCCACTGTCAAGAAATGAGATATCAGGGCATTGCAGGTCATGGCTCAATATGGGATGCTCCGCCATGGAGATTTTAGAAAGAAAAAAAAATTCGACATTTAGCTTCAAGGAGAAAAATTGTTCAAAGTATATATCCAAGCGAAAAAACAGAATATAATGTTGAAAGCGAAAAAACAGAATCTAATGTTCTTCGAATGTTGCAAAGGTTAAGAACTTTAATGCTAAAAGAAAATCTGTGAAGTCAAAAGACAATTACATAAACATTAAAATGCTCAGTTTCAACTGTAAACAAAGTGATTAATGCTGAATTTAATCTTAAAAAGGCGAAAAAACACAATGCGCATCGTCTTTCTCCACGACATATCGCCGATAGCAGAACGCGCTGCAGAATTCTGTATGAGAAACCATTATTCGGTTAAAAATGGAAAAATGTTGTCTCAATAGATGAATCGTGGGTATATTTAAGTCACTGCAATTAAAAGAGATCTATTTATTATGATCAAAGAAAAGAAAAAAGTTTCAGAACATGGTTAAAAAAATCTAAAGAAAGCTTTTCAAAGGGGTTTATGATTGTTGCTGGTTTTTGATATAACCACAAATAAAAATCAAACAGAGTGCAGAAAACTGTTAAAGTCAACTCTACATATTATCAGGAACATATTTTACACCCAAGTTTCAAATATGAAATAACTCCTATTTACCCAGAGTGCCATGAATCAGTAAAACTGTATCAAGACAAAGCAAGCAGCCACACGTCAAAATCTACTGTTAATTTACTGGAAAAATGGAACAAGAAATGCGTATCAAGGCTATACTCTTCACTCATAATTCAACTGAATTTCCTGATGTCTCATACACTGAGTTTTGCGCTTTTGGACTTTTAAAAAGCGAATGGTCCAAATATCTGTAGAGACATTAGGTTATTTCGGAGCAGGAGAGGTGAAAAATAAGCAACGCCTTCGCCGGGAATCGAACCACGGATCTCTCGGTTACGCGTCGAGCATGCAGACCACTACACCACGAAGGCATGCGAAGAAGGGAGAAATACCTTACATACTCCCCCTTTTAAAGGGCGACTGGGGTTTTGGGGACCCAATCGCCAAATCGCGGTGGTGGAGAATCATTATCCACCACCTTTTTAGTTCGGGCGCCAGTTCAGTGTAGAGACATTAGGTTATTTCGGAGCCGGAGAGGTGAAAAATAAGCAACGCCTTCGCCGGGAATCGAACCACGGATCTTTCGGTTACGCGTCGAGCATGCAGACCACTACACCACGAAGGCATGCGAAGAAGGCGGGAGAAATACCTTAAACATCGACCTACAACCCTCCTTCGACTTTGGAAAGCTGTTGAAGAGGAATGGGATAAAATACCTTTTTCGATTCTACAGAAGTCTTTTAAATTACGGTGGTGAAATATAGTACAGAATAAGAGTTATCAAATGAAACATTTAAAACCCACAAAATTTTAGTAAAATATTTCGATGAAATACGATGAAAATCGTCTAAAAATGTGCGAGCAGCCTCTGTATGATCTTGATTTAATGATCTGTATCATTTAATCCTCTCTCCCTAACCTGTTAGGAACGAATTTAGCTTATTACACCATTCTGGCCTTTTTATTTTGTTATTGCTGCCTTTTAAGCTAAATGTGTACTATACAAAATCTATCTTTCTATGAAATTTCGGCGAGATATGGGACGTCTTTTCACTCCACATGTAATTCAGTACGAACGTGCTAAACAATTCTAATGTAAAGGTTACTTTTAAGGAATAAAACCATGTTCTATTCCTATGCATGCTGATTAGTCTTAAAATTCTTCAATGGTTTGGGAACCATATTGTCCTATGTCTCACGTAATGATATGATGCTAATCAGGCCAATATAAAACACGCCTGGAACATAAAACTAACGATATTTAAGAATAGGTTTGCTGATTTACTACTTCGTTTAGATTTCGGATTGGATAGAGGAATTCAATGCAATGTTTCTAAACTTTTAATGCTTTATAAAGAGCGTTTTCTTATCAGAGATGAAAATAATTTTAATAACGTCAAATAAAGTATAACAGTCTAGATGTTAAGAGAAAAACAGAAATAATACTTTTGTGAAATCATCGTTAAGAAACGCTGCTCTAGTTCAGGCATGATATTATGTACCAAAGCTTTACTTTTATTGCTAAAGGCAAAAACTGGTATTGTACCTTAAAGCTTCTTGAGTTCGAATGCCCATTCATTAGCTCGAAGGTCCCAAGTTTGACTCTTGGCAATAGCATAGGCGATTTTTCAACCATTGCTTGCTCTTAACTGTTCTTACCTTTAGAGAAGGACAGTTAGACTATCATTAAGATATATAGTTGTGAAGAAATATGCAAAACACGTAAACAAACAATTGGCCAAATATTTTAAAAAGGAAAATATTTATGTACCCAAATCGTAAATATTTATCAAATTCCAGTTAAATTAAAATGAACCCGAATACACATTTAAACATTTTAAGCTCATCTGAATAGTGCAAAGTATGTTTAAGTCTTGCAAGTAAAATTATTAAAATCTATAGTAAAATATTTAGCTTTTACTTTGAAAATACTGATAAATCGCAGTTATGAATAGTGAACTAATCTTTTAAATTTCAACCAAAAAGGAAGAAAATTCAGAGGAAATTATGTGGTAATGTGCAAAAGTAAAATTATAGTAAATATAAAAAGTATTTAAAGTTTAATTTAATAGGTCATAAAAAATAGTTCTCGAAGGTTAATTGGTTGTCGTTTTCTTTTTGTAGCTAACTCGAAAAATTTAGGATTACCAAAGTTTGTGTAACAGTGGAAAAGGAGTAATTTAAATTTTCTTCCTTTGTATTTCTTAAAGAAGAGTCATTTTTCCTGAGATATAAAGAAACAAATTTTTGATTGTATATACGACATAATCTGCTGACTGTTTTCCTTCTCACTTCGTAAAGTTAAAAGAAATTGAAATTTGAGATTAGGATTACAGCATTTTTATCTTAAAATTTCTTCTGCAGTTACAAAACTGCATGGAGATAATTAAAACATTTGGAAAATACCATTGTCATGGAAAGAGGAGATATTTTTTTTAATATTTCTGAAACTTTTGCCCTACACACACATACACATGTAGCCTAAGAAATTATTCTAGTCTGCGTATTAATTTATTTGTACCACTGAGAAAAAATTTTTTGAAGATCTCCGAAAGAGGGTTTTACTGATGTTTTGAAGAATGCTATCATTTTATGTAATAAAGCGGAAAATGCGTTTTTAATAGAGCAGAGCACTGTATTGAGGCAAACAACGAAAATGTTAAATAAAGTGTTTGAAAGTGAAATTATGTTTTAAAAGTAAGCCGGCGCTATAATTACGAAAACAAAGTTTTCGATCAGAAACTGCTTCAAGCACTTAAATGTTTTGCAAAAACAAGCTCCTTTTCACGTTTTAAGCTTATTTCCGGCTAAAAGACTTAAACGTCCATATTTTTTTAAACGCTTGCAGTCAGTTAAATGTCAAATTATTTAGTAGCTACGTTTTTTTCGGAACAGATTAATTTTTACTTTATTAAATTCACCCACTTATCAGATTTCAAAGAACGATCTGCTAAATATTTATCATTTGTTTCTATTAAACTGTTTTTTTCCCCTGATCCCACATCTGAGATTACTACTTTGCGTAGTACAAACTTCAAAATACCTCTGCAAGTTTTAAATGAAAAGGGTATAAGGTATTTCTCCCGTCTTCTTAGGATGCCTTCGTATTGTAGTGGTCATTCCAATCGGCGCGTACTCGAGAGGTCCGAGGTTCAAGTCCCGGCGAGAGCATTGTTCTTTTCTTCATCACTCGTGCTTCTAAATAACCTAATATCTCTAGAAGGTGTATTAAAAGTTTGCTAAACAAGGGATTCAATTCTTCAGTAAAAATAAAGTGCACCAAAAGTCAAAAATTTATTCAAGTACATTCAGATTTTCATCCCGTTACATCAAAACGCAACAGAGTATAAAAGCATACTGGCATTTTAAACTATTGAATGACAGGTAATGCTTATAGTCAATGAGTGCTCAGAATTTGAAATCTGTGGTGTTATTTTCCTGAGAGAATTACATTCATAAATAATGACAGGAGCTTTTAAAAGAATGAAATCAGGGACAACAAGTTTCGGATAAATTAAATCAAGGAAACCACACCAAAGCGTTTTTCGTTAACGTAACGATTCAAACACGTAGGAATTTGCTCAAAAGTTTTAAAAAAATTTTCGTAATAATTAAGTATTCAAAAATTATTTTACCGCATGTCATGAGTATTAATATATAACATCTTTCTTAAATAATTTTCCGGAAAAGCTTTGCATTATATTACATTAGCTAATCACTACATTTCAGAAAATTTCTTAAGTTAGACAGCACATTAGTCCACTTTCTAATATTAAAAGCATACAATACGAATATTTAGTGGATCTATCATGAATTCGTTGTAAACCGAAACGTCAATAAGCTTTAGGGAATTTTAAATGAGAGCAATGAAAGATGCTGAACGAATATTAGCGAAAGAGCTATCCTTTACTTATTTTTGTCTAGACAAGAATTTTTAACTGGTATCCAAGGTTTGCCTGGGCTCTAAAGCCAGATCTCGAAAACGTGCGCCAAGCAGCTGCGCCACGCATTCCCTTCGAAAAGATTTTCCGGAATACGAGGCATTTTCTCATCCTATTTGGAAGCGAAAGAAATGCTAGATAGCATTATCATTTCATCGCTATCTCTCCAGCGTTAAGCTATTTTGCAGATACTGCGCTATAGATAGCAAGTTTTTTTATTTTAAAGTACAGCTTATTCACTGTAGGATATTGTGTGATATATAAAAACTTTGCTTTCTGAGAAACAATACACAGGAACTGAAACGTTACTTTCATATTATTCGTATTTATTTTATTATTTATAACCTTCGTTTATTAACTAATGTCTTCTAACGCAAAACTTCAGTTTTCACTTAAAAAGATATAAAGAACTAGTACCTGGCCGAGATTAAAACCCAGAATTCTCGGCTCCGCTCTTCTACTCTGTTCTTGCTCGTTAAGATATGTCGGCTTTGCATGATTTCTATCTAAAATTGACATTAGGAAATTTCGACCTTGAAGAAGTGGCCTGACTGACAGTTAAACTAAATAATCTGATTGAAAACATTCTTTAGAGGAAATGCACCTAAATAAAAAAATGTGTATGAAATGTGCAAATGGGTATGCGATTTTCATAAAAATTGAAACAGAAAACTTTTCACCAATAAAGAAATATTATAAACATTCACAAATATGTGTATTTTATGAACATTTAATTACATGACGAAGCTTTAATCACAGAACTAGAAGTAACTAAGAGTTTTTGATAGGACGTTAGTTTGTAGCTTTTCTAGTTTCACTGTATTAAGGTAATTTCTGAAATCAAAAAGTGTTAAAAGAAAAATAAGTGAAATTATTTTTTCCTTATAATATTATTAAAACAAAATGCACAGTGTTCGGAAATTAAAACAATAAGCTTTGAAACAAATTATGTATAAGTTATTGTCTCCATTGACTGGCCATGTTCCAGTTTCCAGTTAAATTCTATAAAGAAAATTTTACCTTCAGAAACGTAAACTAGGATGCACAGAAAGACCGACTTCTTCATTGGATTTTTTCTTTTCTTTCAGCACTCCGAAAAAATATTTCTCTTTTGAGAAACACAAAGAAAATAAAGCGAGGGAGTTATATTTAAACTAAGTTGTTCTCCTACAGCGTTATAAATAAGTCAGCATTATTTATAAATCAAATCGCTTCTACGAAACTTTGAAAAGAGAGGACAGCACTGCATATAAACTAAGACATTCTTTTGTGATTTCATAATATTGAATTAGAGTTAAAAATGAATAAAAAATACAGACATGATATCGAATTAGAGTCGAACAAATGCATAAAAAATGAGTAATATTAAAGAATGATTTGAAAAATATACATACGCATATGAAGCTCCTTTTATCTCTTTAGCCAAAGAGGATAATTTTTCCCATGGAAGTTCCTTACAAAGAAAAAAAACCAGAAACCGGAAAATTAATACTTTTAGAAGCTTCCTTTTCAAGAAATAGAGCAGTTGTGAACGAAAAGCAATAAATATGTAAAATTGTCTTTGCTAAATATAACAGAATTGGGATGCATTAAAATTAGGGATGTTCTCTCATTTAGAGTAAAAGAATTCAAATTATAAACTTGCAGAGGTAAACGATAAATACCAACACAAAGAAGGACAAGATTTCAAAGAAAAAAATGCAAAGAAATTCATAAAATAGAAAATTTGATTTCTATTTTAAATAAAACCTCACAAGAAAATAAAGTAATACTTCTGCAGATCCAACAGAAATCTCTAGAACATCAAAATATATAAGATTAAAAAGCAAAATGAAGCAGTGAAAAATGAAACTAAGCATGTGAACTTACGTTAAATTTTCAATTGCAGCATTTCTAAAAAATTTTCCTTATAAAACACATTTTGCAATCTTTTAAGAATTAAATAAAATTGAAGCAACTAAAACCAAATTTCATCTGTAGAAAACGAAAACCTACTTTTGTTTTGCAAAGATATTAAGGATGGTTCATTTACGGTGATTCATTCTGAGATCCAAAGATCAGACTTGGCTAGGTATGTGCACAATTTAATATCACAGTGATAGTTCAGCCCGTGGCTGTGACATACGAAATATGATATGTTGGTAAACCATTTTGAATATTACGATGCTGATATTTGGTTAAAAATTTGGAAATGGTTTGAAAATTCTAGCCTTTAATTTTTAGTCACATGATTTTAGCTAAGAAGCTCTGTTAAGGGTACATTGAGTTTGTTTCCAGCAAGAAATCGTTAACAGTTTTCATATTTTTGTTGTAAGGTACAAGTAAGTAGTCTTCTAGTAAAACTTTTATAGTATTGTCAAAATATGAATGATTATTTTTTCCAGTTCAGGTAGCACAAAATATACTAAGAGTTCGCAGAAAACCCGTTCCGAACGTATTGAGTCCATTCTTCGTAACAATGGATATCTGGAGAATTTGAGTTTGCGCTGCAGAGGTAGAATCATGCGAATATTTAAAAACATTCTCATTTTATCTGGCGGCAATGAAGGATGTATTTTTTCAAACAGTTAAGGTGTGTCAGTGTAGATGCTTAGTAATGGCATATTTCTGAGATTCGATGTTTGTCCCAGATCTGTTGACGCAGGAGCACTCAGTCTCCGATCAATGAACGCAAATATCGCTTTCTGAGCAGCAAAGGCGACTTGAGAGCCTTGCTAATCTCATTATCCCAAGTCACCCTGCCCTTCATGAGGAGAAGGCCGTGACACTGAAAAACACGGTGTATCTTTCCATTCGCTCCGTAATCGAGAGCTCCATTCACTGAAATGGGTGTTAAAGCTTTGGCCGAAAAATAACTTTTCTACATTGCTTGATTATCACAAGCTCTCAGGAAAAGGCTTTCTAAATTATTTTCACTTTTTAGGCTGTCTGAAGATATTTATTTAGGTTTCCTCATAAATATAATTGAGAAACTGATGAGCGAAGAATTAACGATTTACAACAATTTACGCATGTTTGAAATTCGCTTTGTTAACGAAAAGTTGGGATATGATTTTGAAGATAAAAATAATTATTATCAATATTTGACTTATTTACAAGTAATTAATTCATTCATAAATTTGCTAATCATGTTTAAACTATCTTGTCCAACTAATATTTTTGATGCATTGATCTCTTACGTTAAACAGATAATTTTCATCAGTAAAACAGAGCAATTCTTTAAAATTTGTTAAAATTTGCATAAAAACTCTGTAACCACACTCATTATATTATAACATTATATCTTCAGTACGTGCAAATAAAAAAAACTTAAATTAATTAAATATGATATAATCGTATATATTATATAATCGTATATA
>KK120988.1:359075-432414 GCA_000611955.2 Stegodyphus mimosarum | reverse complement strand
CGTAATATAGTAAATATAGTATAATCGTATATAGTAAATATATTCCATATAAACCACAACAGAATTTGATGAATTTTTTTTTTCATTTATGGTGCATTTTGTTATTAAAACGAACATACAAAAACTCAGAAATGGAAATCAAAATATTTTGTTGTTGTTGTTGTTTGGTTAAAATATTTTAAATATAATAAAGAATCTTTTAAATATAATAATAAAGAATCTAAATTCAAATATTAATACTTATAATTAGATAATGAACTAGCAAACAAATATATGACAGTAACTCTTAAAAGGCCCAAATAATGCAATGTTTAGATTAAAAATAGTGTAAGAAAAATAACAAAACTTCGATTTGCTAATAACAGAATAAAAATGCTAAAATTCCTTTTTAATTATTTTATATTTTACGTTTATTTGAAACAGAAAATCTGTATCAGTTAAAACTTTTGCATAATTGTTTAAACAAGTTTTTTAAATGCACTTATAAAGGAATCGCAATAGCAAGAGTGTCAGATTTCATTATTCAGTCTTCTACAAGAATTAATATATATTTTTTTAAATATAAAACATTAATGCTGATTCTAACATGCTTGAAAACGCATTTAATATTTTTTGCAGAATTAGTAAGTTATCTAAATTCTTTTCTTTTCACGCCCCACGCAGAAGTTCCAAATAATTTGTATAGTAACCCGCTATGTGCTTCAGCAAAATTTCCTGTTCAATTATTCGTACCTTTAAATTCATATTACTTTGTTTGATTATAATAATCAAACAAAGAGCCATCAAAACACCACATTTATTACAAGTACTAATTAGTAAAATAGGTTTGCTATTGGTACTTCAACCAACAGGTTTGAGTGTAGTTTTAATACACTTTCCCTCTAAGATTCTGCTCACTGTTTACTATATGCACTTTACTAAAACTTACTACTATGCTGTCACAGGAATATCAGTCCTTGGCATCTGATGATACGAATCTTATCGAGTTCCAAACAGTTAATATCAGTTCACATCCTTTAAAATCTCTTCTTCTGTAATGGCATCTTCGCGAAAATATATTTCACAAACAACGCTTCTATTATTTGAAATAAAATTCACTCGAGGGATTTTTTGATTTCATATAATTGCGTTTTTGTGTTATTTTTTGAAGACCGCTAAACGCCAAAATCATCCTTTGCTACAGTGCAATTGAATTTATAGTTCGGCACACAGTAATGATCAAGTATCAATGATATCATAGACTCACAAAAATAATGCTTAACAAGAACATATGAACACTGCGTCCTCAGCTGCAAAGATGACCAGGCTGAAACGATGGACCTTTCTTTCCTTTTCGCTAATGGTAAGGTGGGTGATCCCCTGGGATGTTACCATACCGGCCAAAACGCTTCACTATTGTAACTGTCTATAATATAATGATTAGAACAGGATCTTTGTCAAATACATATATACTCCAACTGTTGAAGGGAGAGGTGGTGGTTGAACAAAATTGCAAAAATATTTCTACCAGTTAATGGTAAAAAAGGGAGTTGAAGAACAAATAAATAAATGAATAAGTAAAAATAAACAAGATAAAATATAAATAAATAAGGCAGTTATGTTAATTGAATTAGTGTGTACATACAGTCATGCAGTTACATAAACACACAGTAGTAAGTATGTGCAATACAGCTAGTAATTAAAGAAAATGCAATTATAAAACAAAGGAGCTCATTGAATGTGCAGCCCGATGGTTACATTATAAACCTGGCACGTGACGAACTATATATACAAAATCACAAACAGATGAATTAAGTGGGGACCTTACTGAATTACAATAAACGCAGAAGTAAATTTAGGTCTGTGTAAAAAAAATAATTCGACTGCACATCAGGAAATGATTCTCAAAAACGTCAAAACAAAATCGTTGTAGAATAGATCTCATAGATGATGTTCAGTGAGTGACATTATGCAAATAAAAGGACAAATGACAGCATTAAAAGAAATGAATGGCAAATAGAATCACATTAAATAATGTAAATATCTAATAATTGACACTAATGCTTATTTTTTTAAATTTCAGTTTTAAATTTTGTTTAGAAATTTTATTAAAGACAACAAAAACCTTACATATCGTGCTTTATACAGACCTGAATTTTAAAGCTAATAGATTATAAATAATTTGCCTGAGATAATATATATGCTAAGTTTTAGTTTCTGTTAAATTGTGGAAGGTTTATGAAACTGAGCTAACAAAGGATTATGGAAATAATATTTATAATAGAAAACAATTTTGAGTGCACAAAGTTTGTGCCATACAGTGAATAGATATAAAAGCAGTTTATTAGTTCATCATATGTAAGGACATTAGAGAAAAGTCGAATGGAGTTATCCATTCTAATAGCGCGGGGAAAGGGTTTAATACTTTAACCAACTGTCCTTTCTCACACAAAAAGAACGAAAGAAATGTATTATAAAGAGATTTCTACTCTACTTGATGGTTATATTTTATGGAATTATTTATTACTTTAGTACAAAAAGGGTAGAAAAGAATGCATTTGCCGTTCAGACTTGAAATTGTGGATCTACTGCTTAGAAGATCTAGTACTGTATCTCATAGAGAACAGTTGGGCAACAAATCTAATCCATTCAGGCTTATACAGCGACATTTCTTGGAAGTTATTTCTGCTATCGGTAAAAGCGTAGGACTCCGAAAAATGTCTTCAAAGAAATCAAATAAAAAGTGAAATGATTACAAAACGAAACGAAAATGAAAAATATATTAGAAAAGAATCTCTTTATTACTCTCTAGGCTCTTGTGAAGAGCTCTATTTAATCCCACATTTAAAATTCGTCATGCTGAAAAGCACATTTAACAAAAAGAAGGATAAAAAATGAAAGTATATTTCCTTAGTTCTTAGCTTGAAATTGCGAAAATCACGCTTCTCCGCATGCAACCATTTTGCCGAAGAGGAGGAAACTGAGTTTAAATTGCCGAGAAAATAAATGGCTCTAAAATATGATGCATTAAGCTTCCATATTTTTTTCTTTTTGAACTTTAAAAATCTAAGAATGTTTAGTACGTACGTCTTCAAAATAGATATTTTTGGCCTGTTTGGTCTAAAAAGGTATTGAAGTTGAAAGATCAATTTTGAAAATTCCAAGCAATGTGCTGCAGCTTTAATTAGTAGAAGGCTATGAACAAAAACTAAATTGTTACTGAAAGTTTAAATATCCTCTATGTAACAATTCAAATATGTATATAATCAAAAACTTTCAGAATAATTTTCGATTATCACAGCGCACTCAAGGGATATCCGCCTAAAGGGAAGGATATGTTCAGGAGGGAATTTTAAGGATAAATGGCTGGCATGTACATTACAAGCTTAGAAAACCACAAAATCATTGAATATTTTAAGTTAGATGTGTTGAACAAACTATATGTAGCACTACTGCAAAAAAGGTGCTTAACAAAAATCATGCAATTAAATGATTCAAAGATTTAATTTAGATGTGGAAACTCAATTCTTTCGTTTCCCATCACCTAGCAATTGGTCAACTGTGAGATAACCTGCCAAAAATATGTGTCAATGGCAAATGGGAAAAAAATTCTGAAACTTAGAGACTGAAGTGTCAAGAGCGCTCAATAATGAAAAATAGGAAGGTGTTAAAGTTTCAAAATATCATCCGATATCGAACTTCATCCATCTTAGGCTTGACAGACATTCGAGGATTACATGAAATCGAACCCTAGCATACAAGCCTCACAGAATCGATTTTATGTCTAGAGACATCTTACACGTTCTTATCTGAAAGCTAACACGCAGACTGCGCAACTACCGTGCAAGATTGCCCTCAGACACAAGGTATTCTTCCGCTGTTACATGTGTAAAAAGGTCACGTTAAGCTAATAAAAGGCTCGATGTCGCTAAGCGGGACATGGTGATCTAGGATCTTGAACTTCAAGCAGGAATATTATTTGAACACATTTAAACCAATCTGTCACAATTCATCTATTCAGAATTAAAATATTACAACATTAAGTTAATTCTAATCTTCAAACAAACTTGTTGTAATATTAAATCTCGTTATTAGTCGTATAGTTTCGACTCAAAGCTTTTCATGCTAATTTTATGTAATTGATATAATTTTTCAGTTGATGTTCTGACTGATGTTGTATTTTGGTCCGATTAATTGCATTCTAAATCTTGCTGAACTAGAACTGCATTTGTAGGAAGAGATATAAGGCATTTCTCCCGCCTTCTTAGCATGTCTTAGTGGTATAGTGGTCAGCACGCTCGGCGCCCATTCGAGAGGTCCGTGGTTGGAATCTAGGTGAGGACATTGCTAATTTTTCACATCTCCTGCTTCCAAAAAAATCCTAATGTCTCTACAGTGGCGTCCGAACTAAGAAAGGTGGTAGATGATGATTCTCCACCACCAGGATTTGATGACTGGGTCCCCTAATCCTCAGTCGCCCTTTAAATGGGAGAGTATATAAGGTATTTCTTCGCCTTCTTAGCATGCCTTCGTGGTGTAGTGGCCAGCACACTCGGCTCGTATTCAAGAGGTCTGAGGTTCGAGTCCCGGCGAGGGCGTTGCTCATTTTCATGTCTTCTGCTTCGAAATAACCTAATGTCTCTACAAAGAGAGCCTTGACATTTCTTTGTTCATAGCTACTTTAGTATTTAACATATCATTTGTTCCCTGTTATTTACAAGAAATCTAGTTGAATGATATATTGTTTAATAACATGGCTCCATTTATCGTATACAGAAATTAAGGCGACTATATTAAATCAGTGTTAGCCAGCTAGAAGCCTACCTCAAAATTAAGAAATTATTATTATAATTGACCGTGGACTTCTTGATGCCTACCTAATTTTGAATTTTCTGGTAGCGGAGAATATACAGATAGACGGTGCGCTATTTAATTCCTGTCAGCTTTATAACTGAAAGTTGCTTTTGGTGACTTTTCGCATGAGTGTCACAGTGTTCCCATTGTGTCATATTACACAATACTTAGTAAGCTATAAATATTTTAAATAAAATTATATTCAAAAGTTCATTTTCAAATTCTTATTTATGTAACCCTTTACTTCGTCTCGCTGTAATTCTCTCTACAAAATTATTAAAAAATTTAATTTGAAATGAATATTAATTCGTAATATCCAGAAATATATCTATGACTATTATTCCAGGGCATATTCCTTTATATTGGCTGAACAAAACATAATGTATGATTCACGTCATAAAGACATATTAAGATATGTCTTCATGGCGACCAATTTAAGAATTGGTCCTCGTATGTGCAAAAGTTGAAAACGCAGATATAAACGTTTATATAAACCCTTGATCTGAGCGAAATTAAACTATATTTCGACGCCATGTTTAACTGTGCCCGAAGTTAATTGTTAATAACTTATCAATTAACTATTTACATTTGTTCTATGTAAAACAGTATAAAATATTTTACAATATAAGAAGGTGTAGTTGGAGGTTAAAAATGTCGCGTTTCTTCATTACTTTTTATTTTCTAACTAAAATAAAACACGACATTTTGTAATTATTTAATATATTCTTATGTTATAAATAACTTCGGAGGGGATCTATTTCAACAGATGTTTCAAAAGCGTGCGCCGAGTATGACGTTAGCTCAATGAACGACATGCACCACTCTTAACTCTCTTTTTACAGCATATCAGGGAACTGCACACCTTAGCAGTTTCAGCAATCCTCTTTGAGCTGAACTAATGTCGAGAATAATGCTTCTAAGTAATCATCCAGTTAACAAATAATGGAAATGATATCATGAACCTTTTTTTTAGTGATACCGTATCATTTATACCTTCGCCTAATATGCAACTAAATTTAAGTTACACCTACCAAATAGAGATGGATGCCTTAGATTAATATTACTACTAATACACAGAAATTTAGACAGAATGAAATAAGAAACAATGCGTATATTTCGAAGATGACCACAGTAGTAACACAACTCTCTGTTGAAATTTAAATATAGGTATGAAAGAAATCTCATAGATTTCTAAATCATTTCTTACAACAATAGGAGATTAAATCGTTTGTTCCGTTGCTAAAGAAATAAGAATGTTTTTTCGGAAAACTATCACAAAACAGATACTGACATATATGTGTTTACTCCATTCAAATGTTTTCATAATAAGAAATAATTTCAAAAAGCAAAAACTATCCATATCTTTTATAAATTGTTCAAATAATGTTTATTGAATCGCATTTTGGAATAAATGTACTTTGAAAAGTAGTCAGTATGTGATGTCTAAATAAAAGTTTCAACACTTAAAACTGATCAGTTTTCATCAGTTTTCAGTGATTTCATCAGTTAAATCACAAGCTATTTGTAAGCTCGCACATCATTTTACTTACATAGAAATGCTTTACGCCATGGAAGAACTCATTTTATATATATTTTCTTTTAGTAATTTTGGCGCTAAGAAAGTAATTTCTGGAAATTCTAGCGCTTTTGAAAATAACTGCATGCCCATATAATATGTGACTTTCTTCGCCAGCTGATTGATGCCACTCTTAAGACATTCATAAAAAGTGAAAAAGTATTACATTAGTGATAAAAATAAAGAATAAAGATTTTCTGGTAATTATAGCATTTTCTACCGTTTTTACATTTCAATTTTCTACCTTTTTGCCTGTGAACAGACTATGAGGGAAAAAAGGAGAGAAAGAAAATTATGAGTAGCAGTCATATGTAGGAAAGCTATCCGTTGCAAAAAATTTGATCAGAAGAGCTGCTATAGGGGCACTTTAAATGAGATAAAAGAAATGGAAAAAGAAATATTAGTAGAAGGGTAGAAACAGGAGGAATGTGAGTGTGAGAGAGATACAGGATGTTTTGGTGGTACACGTTCTGACTTTTAGGACTGTGAATAATCGTTATATATAGATTTAGTCACATCATTTCTCTCATTCATGTAAATGAATCGATTTTTAAAATATGGTGAAACACTAAGGGATAATAATTTCATATTCTGAGTTTTTTGCATACATATCATATTCATAATTCTGCTTGAAAGATCAAGGATGCATATTGCCGTTAAAAATTGTCTTACAGAATACTGAGACTCTAATAAAAGTACTTTTTTTATATTTATTATACGTGGTTTTACATATGTTTAAATTAAAACAGAGTTTAGTGAGTAACTGGTTTCTCACATTTAGTTTTACATTTTTAACAGCCCAAGATTCTAAATAATAGTGTCTGTGAAATGAACACTCATAACATTTATACAAGCTATAGAACAGTACACATGGCGTCCCAGAATAAAGTCGAAAATTATCAGCAGTGCCCACTATCAAAAAAATACTCTATGAATATTTAGCGGCAAGCTCAAAATTTAAGAGTTACAAGACATTGAACATCAATAGCAAGAAAGAGTATGCATGTGCTAACGTTATGCATAGAATGTTCCAAAGTAAAATCGCTAAATATTGTTTGAGCATTCCATTGCGGAAAATAAGAGAAAAGCATGTTATGAAAAATCTATCAGTAAAGGCTTAATTCATGAGTTTACGAGGCGTAGAACATCGACCGGAACGCTTTCATGATAGCGCCCCGTCATAAAAGTGACGGCTCCCTTATGTAAATCGTCCACAATTAAAAAAGACGCAACCTCCATAAATATTCCCCGCATAAAGGTGCGCTCAACCTTATGAAATCAATTTCTAATTTGAAAAAAGCAACCTTCATAATATTGCAGACACCTTTACACAGAAGCATCCTTATGCAAGTCTGATTTCCGTTTGTATCACGATTTAGGTTTGCAAAAGGAACTCGGACTTCCATAAATGT
Organism: Stegodyphus mimosarum; assembly: GCA_000611955.2. Classification (NCBI taxonomy): domain Eukaryota; kingdom Metazoa; phylum Arthropoda; class Arachnida; order Araneae; family Eresidae; genus Stegodyphus; species Stegodyphus mimosarum. The sequence goes on along the minus strand of KK120988.1, from coordinate 424,593 downwards.
GTTCCGTCATAAGGATGCCCTCACACGTATAAAAATTGCTTTTTTTAAGTTAGAAACTGGTCATCATAACTGCACGCGGAACTTTATCTGAGAGCTTTCTTATGAAGGTTTCTGTCTTTTCGATCAGCATCAGGCCTGGACAAGGATACGAATAGGGTAGCTCACTGATCATGCAGAATATCCCATCTCCTTTAGGCAACGTCTTAAATACTATCACGAAATTCGCAAAAAAGGGGGGTTACGAAAGGCTTAAGAGATGCTGTAACTCACAGGATACTCAATGACGAAAGTATAGCTTTGATTTCTTTTTTTATTTATCTTCATTATTCATGATTCGTAAATTATACTTTTCTCGTTATATATTCTTAGGTAATTTTCTACGTATTTTCTTCTGTAGAATATTCTACAGCGTTTATTGAATAAAAACACTGTATATACAATAAAAATGTAGCTTCCTGCTAATACATTATTAGATGATCGAAAGGCAACAATTGTTTGCTTGTTAGAGTTAAATAAAGGACAAATTATGATCGCACAGCGCGCCTGGTAGCCAACATTTCTGAAATAAAGCAGAGATTTGGCTGCTTACATGCTACTGTTGTCAGTATACTTGCAAAGATGTACAAAAAACAACTCATTTATGAGTTCTTTGTCGAATGCAGTTCATTGATATTAGACACTGTCAGCATTATTAATAACAAACGCAGGGTCGCAGCCCTATACACCATCCGCAGCTACAAAAGCGGCAAACAGCAGCGTTTCACAGCAAGTATTTTATTAAAACTTTATATATTACTGGGTTGAATAACCTAATACCAAGTGGTGCTTCTATGCTAACTGAAGCTCATCGGCTACAATGTATTAATTGCTCACAGTATTATCGAGATCCAATCGTGGATGATTAGAAAAGAGATAGTTGTGTTGTTCAACAAATTCGAATTTCCCTTGTGTCACGTTATCAGGACTCGTATTTCTTTTTATCTGTTTGGCGAACATGACGTGTCCTGACTGGACAGAGAGTTGACTGCAAACTATGTCCTATGGAGTAGCAAAGACAACAAGATGAGAAGGGTTAAAATTACCCTTTATTATTTTCACGTTTTCACAGTCGCTCCCGCACTCCGGGATACAAAGACCAACCATATGTGGTCTGAACGTAAAAATATAAGACTGGTAGGTAGCAAATAACGATCAGTGACACCCCAAAATGGGTGCGTTGCGCCGACCTTTTCAAGGTTCCAGGAAAGGGGTTGACCCCAGCCCCGGTCCCACGGGGGGGGGAAGGACCCCTAGTGTGGTTAAGTCAACGGAACGGGGGGAAGGCCAAGAGCATGTACTAACTAACTAAAATTTATCGTGTATACTAACTAACGTGAAGACTCGTGGCAAGATGGCTCACTCTCTTTCCTTCTACTACGCTATTGGCAAAAAGCTACAACTTATTCTCCTCTGTAGAGCCATCACCAGAAAAGCAATCCCTATCAGCTGTCAGAAATGTAACTATCGTTGCAGGCCAAGCTCATCCATTAATATAAAACACTTTCGCTGCCAGTTGCAGACATTGTCGATGAAAGACAGTATGTCATGCCTCACATGTCAAGACTGTCAAACAAAATTTCGAGGAACATAAGGAATGACCTCTATCAGGCATCAATTCAACATTTATAGTTCTAAATGGAGAAGAGAGTTCACGCTGTATCATCACTGCCTCAAATTAATCGAACTCAGACACCTTTAAATAACCGTTATTATGTGGAACAAGGCAGATTATGAGTCTTTTCAGATACGTGGTAATAGTATAATAGCTGTTCAGTGTCTGTGTTTATTAATAAAGTGGACAGCAATTAATGAGAAGCTTTTACTTTCTAAGACATAAAACAAATAAGCAACTGATTTCGAGCTCAGCAGCAGAGTCCTCAGCAGCTCTATATCTGTTCTTATGTCATGAACCCAAGAAATCGTGATAGTATATATGAGAGTTTTATTCATTAAAAACAAACTGGAAACTGTTGATTTAAATCACTGCAATATAGTGTTGAAGTTTTGTTGAAGTTCTTAGTGTTTAAAGCAAATGAGTGTAATGAAATAACACACAGTTTTCTCCAGCTGTCATTTTTAATTTGATTTTGATTTTTGTTCTATTTTCACCTTATTTCAAGTTTTTCTGTTTAAAATATGTCAGACATGGTCTGTAAATACATGAATGGAAAATCAAATATAATGCATCAGTAGGTCATCACCATTAACAAACAAGATAGCGTGCGACCGAAACCCATCGCGTTTAAACCTCACCAACACCAATAAAGTGCGAAACTATTGGTTTTTCAGAAACATAACGTATATAACGTACATTTTTATTTTATGAGTTTGGCGCCCTGATGATATTAAAGAAGAATAGTCTGAATAACGGAAGGCATATATTACGAAGATTATTAACAATGAATATTATTAACATACTATTCATTGCTAATAATCCACTTTGCGTGCATTATTAGCAATGAATTCTGGAATGAGAATGATCTGTTACACAAATATGAGAAATAAACGCATTTTAATGAATGAGAGAAGGAAAGCATTTACTATTTTATAATTAATTTGCATAGCTCGCTTCACTTTAAAACGTTTATCATTTTCAAGGAATAATATAATGGCGATGAAACTTAATAATCGCTTGCAGACGAATAGCAGATCTATACTCAGTTCGGTTTCATGGAGGTTCGTAATTTTTCATATTTAATTAGTTTTAAATATTTTACAATTGTAGTTTCCTGTAATTACATTATAAATTATTAGCGAAACAATGGAAAATTTTACTAGTAAGAACTTCTATAAATCTAATAAGCAATAAATTATTAAATAGGAGTTTCTACAGAATCACAGTAAAACTAATTCATTGGTTTTCTAAGTTAAGAAAAGAATGCAGAAAACTGCCTCTTGCAGTAAATCAAAGAAGTAATTAATAGGTTAGAAGTTTATTCCCAAGGCTAACCTAAGTTCAGCCTTTTTACAGATAAACTAAGAACAGAAAAGTATGTGTAACGGAAAGTTCTATACTCTCTTTTGTTACTGTAACAACCAAACGAAAGTAAAGTGTAAAGCGAGAACTGTGTTACCATCTGACAGTTGCACGAGTAATGAATTTGAATAATTAGCTTCATGCATTTCAAGTCATAGAATAGCTATATCTCCTAGTTAAAGAGAATTAAGAATTAATTGTTACAATATTTAAAAGTTTCTCTGCATTGGTTTGCAATTCTCTGCAATGGTTTGATAATGCGGTAATTGTGTGTGCATCTTAAGCTATTTTTTCCTGTAAGTTAGTACAATTTAGATTCTTCTACTAAGTTCTATAAAGAGATGGCAGTTGTAAAGATACATAAATCTATCTAATATTCCTATTAAATATTTTATTCCTGATACTCTAAGAGTAAACACAACGTGTTTTCCATTTTCCGTTGCTTATATCTGAGATAATGTTTGAAGTCTTGTAGATTGTACAAGAATTTCCACTAGGTATGTTATGAAAGTGGAAAAATAATGCACAGTTTATAAGGTTTTAGTTTAAACTAACAAAGTTTTATGTTAATTTCTCTTTCCTATGAGCTCTTATTTCAACTTCCCGTTAGAATGCGGGCGCGTTTCAGCTTTATGCTAATTTGAGGTGGAGCCAAGTTTTGTATTTAAAAGGTTAGCAAGGAACTTCTCAGTGTGAGAGAGCTTTTAGTCTCAGATCACTGCGGCTCTGTTCAACGTTCGCCTGACCAGCTAGTATTTAAATTCTAAGCCTTAGCGCTGTTACTCTATTACTTATTGAAGTAATCTAAGTGCGTTAGTATCAGCTAAATCTTGCTACTCACCCTTGATAGTTTAGCATAGAAGCCAACCTCGCGTTCATAGCTCTGTGAGCAACGACTACTTAAATTCTACTCAACGCTATTTTAAATTATTTGATTGTTCAGTTTAGACCCAAGTGCGGTCATTATTTTCTGTTGTCCCTTCCGAGTTGGGAAGTGGCTCTAATAAGTAGTTTAATAAAAGGGTAACTTTAAAACCCTCCTTGCGTGCAGTTATTCCACCACTTCCAATGAACATAGCTGCATTCACCTCCTGTTCAAGATCAGGGCATTAACACGGTTAAGACCATGTTCGCCAAAAGTATGCACAGAACACTCAGTCCTGACAAGTTGTCAAAATATCACCTCAAAAGATGTTAAAAGAAAACAAAGTAAACTTGCCAAAAATTTGTATTAGGATTTTTCAATAGGATATTTTGAAGCATGAACTATGTTCTTGCTGAAAGCTGAACTTTGCCTTATAGTTGGCCGCTACACCACAGAACATATGGGAGATGTTTCTTGAGTTCCTTACAAAGTAATGAACCACTCAGACTTAGGAAGCGCTCAGAGTAACAAACTGTTAAAAAAGAAATTTCACCATTGTTAATTTTTTTGTAAATCTTTCTTGGTAGTTAAAAGATTTGAAGAAAAAAATGTAGAAGTTAAGAGGAATATTAAAACCTGAAATGAAAATAAGCTAAAAATCATCAGTCTTTTTATGGTAAATTAGTTATAACTTGACTCTGGCTATTATCCATATTTCAGAAGGTATTTTTATAACATTAATTTAATCCGCTCATGGTGTTTATCGCTATGGTCAAAGCATTGTTATAGATTTTAAAACTATTTCCTGATACACTATCAAGGTTAAATTTTGCACACAGATATTTTGTAGATGAGAGTACAATGTGGTGAGACAAAAGTTAAAAAAAATTCGATTTTGATTGTTTTAAAATTATTGTTAAAGCGATTTTTCGTACGTGTCTTCCTTTAACGAACAAATCAAAATTCTCAAAATTTAACTGTTTGTACTATCGGATATACACAAAATTACTTTTTTAAAAGAAGTTCATATGAAAATGTTAATGCAGTTTCTGACTGTAGCTCACACGAAAATATCTCAATATTTCGTACTCATGTTGAACTAAACAGCTATTTAGAAATTTGATACTTTGAAACTTTGATTTTGTACTGGTTTGCAGAAGGAGAATCAGAAACTGATCTCTGTCCGGTCTTATATAGTTTTCTCCCGGCCGCCGAGAAATCTCCAGTATTTTCCACTTCTCGAAATTAGTTGCAGGTATATGAGGACAAGATACAGTTGTAAGGTTTTACCTAACGTTATTAACAGTTATTTTAAGTTTGTATCTTTCCTATCTTATTCTAATTTCAGCTTACAATTTCCTGCTAGAATGTAAATTCAGAAACGTAGTTAATGCAAATGAGAAAGAGTACTATTTAAGTCGTGATTTCACCGACTTCGAGAGAGAGAGTCTGAATTCCTGACTAGCGCACTTGCCTTTTGGCTACGTCCCTCTTAGCTGTTATTACGCTCATCCATACCATAGGCCCTTGCTTGGCTTCGCCGATTTAATTAATACTTGGGGGCCAACTAGTTACATTCTGATAGCTTCGGCTATACCTTTCAAACAGCTTAGTTAAGCTAGTTTTTGTTTAAATTATTATTTTTTTAAGTTGAAGCCCGAGTGGCGCCTTTGTGTAAAGTTCCAAGTAGGAGCTGCTTGTAAATATACTGAAAAGTAAAGGGTTATAAACCCTCTTTAAGTCTTACGTGTTCTGTTTACACACTTAAGCGATTATTCGCTTGTTAGTGTTCGTGGGGTTCTAAGTGAGAACTTTAGATTTAAATAGTAAAACCCCACATTTGGCGCCCGAAATTGTTCTTAACGAACCATGCCGCTGTGTACGGAAGATTTCTCGTTGACCCCTCCAACCTTTCACTTCCTTCAAGCACAACCAAACCCGATGGAGGGATTTGGATTTATCTTGGAATCAATGAGAACGGCGATGAAGCCAACAGCAACGTTTGAAGGCAAAGGATCTGTAATGACCTTTCTGGAACAGCTGAAATTACCCTTCCCGTTATATCCTGTTTATCAGCCATAGAGAATAATCATCGCTACGACGAATTTAAAAGGTCAAGCCCTCAGCTGGTACAGGAATATTGTCGAGAATTTGTTGGGGGATCCACGATCCGAAACGTATACATGGGAGAATTTTAAAAATTCGCTATTGAAAGCATTCCCAGTTGTAAAAGACCGCGCAAGATTCGAATCTGAATTATTCAGTAAATACCAAACTAATGGGGACGAATTAACAGATTTCATCTCAAGGAAAATTCATATTGTAAAATTATTATATGGGAAAAGGCCCGACAATGAAATCATCGAAATAATTTTGCCGCGGTTGTTTCCGTCAATTCAGGATTTACTTGATGTCAGAAGTCTGCAAACGCTGTAAAGCTTATTTGAACTAGCTGAGTCAGTTTCACAGTAGGCGAACGGTGGAAAATGCACGTGCGAAGAATTTTACGCAGTATTCAAGGTTTCACAATTAAATGAAACCTCAAGCTCAACAGAATTCCTATCGGCAAGAGGGGAAGGGAGGAAAGCCGGATAGAAGGAAAACCGGTCAGACCAAAGCGTGGGGAAATAAAAAGCAGTTGGAAAAAATCGCCGAAAGAAAGAATTTAAACTAATCACGGTGACTAGGAAGAGGTTTGAAGTCACCGTGTGAGAAGGTAAATCCCTCAGAAATCAAGCTGAATACGGTAGTCGCACAAAATTTGGTCTCCCCAGAAATCCAAATACTACTAAACGACGTCCCTACGACCGCCTTACTGGATACCGGGGCTCTAAGCAGCTTCCTGTCGCAGGATTTTTTTAAAGCATTTTCGTCGCTACAGACTGTTTAAGACAACGATACAACGCGTGATTGCTGTCCAAGGCAAACAGTGAGTCTGCATGGGAAAAGTGGGGCTGCATGTTCAAATAGAAAACGAGGTCCAGAAAAAAAACTTTCTCGTGGTAAAAAAAATTATTAACCTCAGTCATATTGGGGGTTGATTTCTTACGTGCAACTCGCACAAAAATTAATTTCAAAGATTCTACCTTACAGACCAAGATGCATAAAATGAAAGTTGAACAAGCCGCCATGCCGGAACTTGAACTGAATCACCTCGAAGAAGGAGAAAAAGAAAAGATTCAAAAAGTGATAAGAAATTTTGGTAAATTATTTGACGAGAAGCCTGGTTTCTGACAGATTGTATCTCACACGATTGACACTGGTAATGAGCCCCCAGTTCGGTCAAAACCTTACAGGCACGACGGTGTGAAGGAAGATATTCTGGAGCAACATATTAAGAAAATGCTCGAGGATAAAATAATTACGCCAAGTACCAGCCCCTATGCTACTCCTGTAGTTTTATGTAGAAAGAAGAATGGGCTGACAGCTGCAGATCCCAACGGATGGAGATTCGCTATTGATTACCGAAAATTAAATATCATAACGAAATACCCCACATATCCCCTCCCGATAATAGATGAAATTATAAGAAAAATTCGGTCAACTAAATATATGACAACTTTAGACCTGACGTCAGGCTATTTTCAAATTGCAGTAAAACCCGAGGATGTCGAAAAGACAGCGTTTATCACAAAGTCAGCCGTTTATGCCTTTTTGAGAATGCCGTTTGGCTTAAGCGGAGCTCAGGCTACATTTCAAAAAGTTATGGGTATTGTTTTAAGGCTAGTTTTGGGAACAGGTACTGTCATTTATCTCCATGATATTATTGTAACAAGCGAAACCTTAAAAGAACACGTTAAACGTTCAAAGGAAGTGTTTACATTATTACATGAAGCGGGCCATAAAGTTAATCCTAAAACTGCAAATTTGCCGCCAAGGAATTGATGTACCTCAGCTATAATATCTCAAAAAACGGTATAGAAACTGACAATTCGAAAATTTTAGCGATCAAAAGTTATCCACCGCCAAATACAGCTAAGAAGTTATCGTCCTTCTTGGGGATGTGTTCCTATTATAGAGTATTCATTAAAGATTTTGCTAAAATAGTTGAACCATTGTTGGTGCTTAAACGAAAAAAGACTATGTTCATATGGACAGCAGAGGCGAACGCGACGTTTGAAGAATTGAAACAAGCCTTAATTAATGCCCCTGTTCTGAAGTTTCCGGAAGGGGATCAAAATTTAGAAATTGCAGCAGAAGCATCAGACTACGCAATTGGGGGAGTTCTTTCTCAAAAGGGCAACCGATACCTTTTTTTAGCAAGACGCTTAATCAAACTCAGAGAAATTATACTGTAACTAAGCGGGAAACTCTCGAAGCCCTACTATCGGTGAAAAAATGTCGGGTGTTCTTTGGGATTGCACCAATAATTGTGTATTCAGATCAGGTGGCAGTTGGTCGCCTATGTTCCGGAAAATATCTTTCGCCTCGGCTCATACGTTGGACACTAAAACTACAAGAGTTTAACTTAATCGTAGGGATTTATATTTATTTTAAATAACTAGCTACATTTAATTTTAAGTTACTTTCCTATATGCCTTCATTCCCCTAATTGTCAGTGCCAGAACATTTAAATTTGGTAACGCACGTAAGAAATGCAAATTCTACCAGTAGAAGAATAAGTTAAATATCGACGTTCCAGTAGAGAGAAAGAGAAAGTCCAGGAAATTGCCGTGCGAGCTTATACGCAAACTTCTGTTTAGCAGTTACTGCGGGTTTGATGTGTCTTAATCGCTATTATCTTGCTGCCAGTAGACTCATCTGCACGCTGTAGGCTACAGGATCATATGAGCCCTGTAGTGTAATTCTACTATTTGTGAACATCTTGAATTCTTAAGTTTGATTATACTGTTTCAGTTACCGCCCAAGGTGAGGCGTAGTATGTTAGCGTGAAGTTGACGCATTTTAAATAAGTTAAAGAGTTTAATAAAGGGCAGTTTTAACTTTTCTTCAGTGCAATCACTATCTCTCAAGATTCTACACAACAGAAGGACAGTAGAACTTTACATCTGGCGCGCGAACTTCTAATTCGAATCCGATGGCCAATAATCAGGACAGACAACCATTCTTGCAAGATACAGAAGTCGTAGACCCGGTGGTGACAAGCCCATTGGATGCATTTGGTTTTTTAATACACACGATGCCAGCAGCTATCAAGCCAGCAGTGGCCTTCGACGGTAAAAACTCCCCAACTTCATTCCTTGAATCGCTTGAGACACACTTTCAGTTGTATCCGGTACCCGAAAGGAAAAAACTAGCCATCGCCTCTAGTGTTCTCCGAGGACAGGTGGAGTCTTGGTGGAAAGGGATCGGAAAATTCTTACCCGGGGAAGTCGGAAGCCTCACCTCCAATTTTGAGAATTTCAAAGCGACACTCCTGAAGGCCTTCCCGATCGTGAAGGATCGTGTGAATGGGGTCAAAATGGAAAAATCAATTCCCACCAGGGGACAGAAAGCAGAGATGGAAAGTCTCAGGGATGAACCAGATGGCTTGGAGAGAGTTTTGCAAGAAACGTATGTCCAAATACCAAGCTTAAAAAAAACAAAGATAAGTGAATTTTTCTATAAATCTTTTCTATTATGTTAAATTGCATGAAAATGCTTAATACGAATTTACATGATAAAAGATATTGCCTCGATTGAGGACTAAAGTTATTTCAGCTTTATTTGGCGAAAGCCTAAAGCATAATGTATTATGGAATTGCTATGTTACGTAAAGAACAAGTAGTTCGGTTTTCTTTGTCGAAAGATTAATCTTAACTCGCCAAAGGATCTGGCTTGATACAAGCAGCTTCGTATTAGTACTTGTTCATGAAAATTTATCTTAAGTTCGCACTTTTGGCGAAGAAAAGGATCCATTCAAGTAAAATTTTCTTGTTATTCTCTATTATCTGAAAACGTATTTGTGTGTAAAAGGTTGAAATATCTGTTGTGTTAAATGATACTTTTAATGAAGGTTTAAAGCTCAGAAGAGCAGAGATAATAGGTATTTAGTGTTAAAAATTAAAAATGTAAAATTAATGCATTTAAAGTTTAATGTAGTCAATTGAGTTCGTTTAAAAGAAATTTTAGTTAAATCATATCATGCAATTTTAAGCGAAAGCTTGCATGCGTTTAAGATGAAACTAGAAAATATTTGGTATGCATATGTTTTGTAGGGCTCTCCACCGACACTCTAGTTAATTTTCATGGAGAACTTATAAATGAATTTAGGGTGTGTCTAAGAAGGTTGTTATGTGCTAACAGTCGATGTGCGTTTAGGTGGAGATTTTGTCCACTATAACATAGAACAGTTGCGTTTTCACACCACACATTGTGAAGAGCCAAAATGGGATTAAAGTTTAAAATTTAAGCATGAATGTGAATTGAATAACTGTGGCATGAAAAACAAAGCTGAGAAAGCTACTCTAAATAAAGGTTTGAACTTAGTAAAAGACTGTATTGTTAATTTTACATGTTATTTAGAATCATGTATTCATCAGTGTTCCTTCCAAATGACTGGAAGGTGTTGACAGAACCCCAATTGAAAGATGACAAAAGATTTCCAGCAGAACTCTGATGATGAGCAAATTTTCTTCTATAATAATTTAAATTTTAGTATTTTGAATGTAAACGGGGCTGAGATCTTGTCAGTTGTAGAATTTATTAGTTTGTAACAGGTCTTTAAGGACCTTTATCCAAGTCTGTTAAATTCCGGCATGGACAAATGTAGCGATTTATATTTAATTTTAAGTTACTTTCCTATAAGCCTTTATTCCCCTAATTGTCAGTGCCAGAATATTTAAATTTGGTAGCGCGCGTAAGAAATGCAAATTCTACCAGTGGAAGAATAAGTTAAATATCGACGTTCCAGTAGAAAGAAAGAGAGAGTCCGGCAAATTGCCGTGTGTGTTTATACGCAAACTTCTGTTTAGCAGTTACTGCGGGTTTGACGTGGCTTAATCGCTATTATCTTGCTGCCACTAGCCTCATCTACACACTGTAGGCTACAGAATTATATGAGCCCTGTAGTTTAATTCTTCTACTTGTGAGTATTTCTTATTTTAAGTTTGATTATTGTTTCAGTTACCGCCCAAGTTGAGGCGTAGTATGTTAGCGTCTTGTTGACGCATTGTAAATAAGTTAGAGTTTAATAAAGGGAAGTTTTAACCCTTCCTCAGTGCAATCACTATCTCTCAAGATTCTACACAACAGAAGGAGAGTAGAACTTTACATAATTATAAAACACACGCCGGGGGAAGAAAATGTAGTTACAGATGCCCTTTTGAGGATTAAGATCGATGAAGTCGGAAATACAATTAAATGTACAATGCTAACGGCGAAAATAATTGATTCCCGGGAAACAATAATCGGCGAGTAATAAAAGGACCCAGAATTTAAAGATATTTATGCTTACCTGGAAGATCCCGAAAATTTTGAACATGTAGACTTAACGGTATTCGCAATAGGGCAGCCCATTATGAAATTATAGATAAATTGCTCTTTTATACGAAAACAACCAACGATAATCAAGAATTACGGTCGGTAGTCCCAATGAGTCTACGCTTAAATATTCTAGAGGAGCTCCATGACTCGAAATTAGGAGCCCATCTTGGTGTTAGGAAAACCCTGCAAAGGGTCCGCGAAGCGGTATATTTTCCGCAGTTATACAAAGTTGTGAAGGCGTATGTCAGGTCATGTCACTTGTGTGAATTAATTAACGACGTTAATTACAACCCGGCCGGGTACTTAAATAGCATAAAAACCACTTTCCCAAATGAATTGGTTGGCATTGATTTGCTTGGTCCTTATCCTAGAACAAAGATTAATAAAAATAGATACTTGTTAACCATCGTGGATCATTTCTCAAAATGGGTAGAAATAATTTCTTCTTAAGCGGGCTTCAGCAAAAATAGTAGCAGATTCGTTTCTAAATAAATATATTTTAAAATAAGGGGCCCCAGTAAAAGTAATATCAGATAATAGTAGACAATTCGTAAGTAACTTATTTGAAAACCTTTGCACAGGCCTTGGCATGCGCCATCTAAAAATGGTACCTTATAGACCGTAATCAAATATTGCGAAACGCGTAAATAAAAGTATATTTAAAATTATTCCGGGATGTGTTAAGAATTATCATGACCGTTGGGACAGCTGCGTCAATGAATTAGGCTTTGCCTTGAGAACAGCAAAGCATGACACTACAAAGAAAACCCCCGCAGAATTGTTTCCAGAAAGAAAAATTTTAACGCCTGTGGATAAGCTATTTTTCGTTCGGCAAAGACAGGAAGAGTTTAAATTGAATGATATTTAGAAAATTATTAATGAGGCTATCAAAAATTCTGATGCGGCGAGGTCGAAACAAAAATTATATTATAATAGAAAGAGGCGAGATGTAGTATATACCATAGGCCTGAAAGTGCTAAAATTAAAGCACTCCTTTTCATCTGCACCCGAACATAGGGTAGCCAAATTTGAGCCCAGGTTTGAGGGCCCTTTTATCATAGAGAAGATAAAATTTTCAACGGTTTAGTTAAAAGCAGAAAACGGACAACAATCTATCGCGAACATCGATCAAATTAAAACCTATTATAGTCGTACGGATTTTCTAATCCTAAACGATTTATTGCAGGCTCCTGAAACAGCACTAAGAATATTAATATCACCGTCGCCAAACGAGGATCCCCCAGCAATGAAAAGAAAGGCCGCTAACACTGAAGAAACCATGAGGCAACTTCAACAAGATCCTAGCTCCGCCAGAACGAGGAATACTAAACAGATAAAATACCCCCTCAAAAAAAGCCAGCGCCTATGGGACAGCGAAAAAGGCTCTTGCAAGATAAGCAAAGTAAACGGCAAACTACAGAACCCAAACCACAAGAAGATGCCAGAAGAATGTGCCAGCCGGAAGCAAGTATGAAAAGAAACCAATCTGAAGACGCGAGGTCTATTCCTTTCCAGGAACCAAGAAGAAATAAGAGTTTTTCAAAGATTCAGAAACAAGGTCGGCAAGGTACAAGACAAAGAGAAAACTGGACTTCCAGAATCCTCAACCGACAAGGAAAGATCCGCGTTTAAACGCCCGAGGAATGAAAAGAAAAGAATATCCAGAGCCGAATACCAGCCGCCCGAGACGACAGAGTCCGAAATTTGGCAACTCCAACATTTCAAGAGTTTTGTGCCAAGAGAATGCAGGAGTATAGAAGTAAAAAAGATGAGTGAAAATTTTCTTGTTTTCTATTTTGTATTGAAAGTTCGATTTATGTAATGTGTTTAAAGTTGTTAAATACTGTTTAAAACAAGAAATTGAATTCGAAAGTTTGCGAGAATGTATTTGTAACTATCTGTTAAAGAGAAAAGAATTTGAATTCGCAAGTTGGCGAAAATTTATTTTGTAAATACTTTCTTTTAGAATTCTCAAGTTCTGAGAAACTAATTTCTTAATATGTTTAGTCAAAAGACTTCAATTGTTAACTTAAAGATTGTAGCCAAGCGTTATCAATTTTGTATAGCAACTATAAACGAATGATGTAAAATGAATTTTATAAAGTACTACGTGTTAAAATATTCTATTGAATTTGAAATGTTAATGTTAGCTTTTAAACTATTGTAAAAATTAAAATGATACAAATATAAGTTTAGGTCAAGCATGACTGTAAATATCTGTGTGTAAAAGATGAATTGAATGAAAGTATAGATTGAATGTGCTTAAAGTTAGGTTCTCCAGGCTTCACTTAGGAATTTTAAAATTTAAGCTCTATTTTAGGATATTAGGTCCAGTTTTGTGTTTAAGGAGTTTTCTGAGGTCTGGAAAGTCGAGTTTTTAACAAATCGTAGCGATTGGATGGTGGTAGATTGTCGTCGCAGAACTACAACGTAAAAACCTCGTCTCCCTCAGAACAATTTCTGGAGAGCATGGATGGGAAGAACAATTAAAGTTTCGTGTGAATGAAAATGTTTGAGGGCCAAACTAATTGCAAGAAAAAGTGATTATAAAACTTTGTTATGAAAAGAACTAATATTTTTTCCTTCCAGAGGACTATAAGGTGAAGACTGACGTCTGATTGAAAGAAGAGACGAAGTAGACAAATGTAAAACTCGTTCAAATTGTGAATCTGTATTTTTCTTAGTTTTAATCTAGCTGTGAATAATTGTGTAAAGTTGGCCCTAAACAGAAAACGTTTTAATGACAAAGAATTTCTAGAAGTTTAAAATTTTGATATTAAAGACTTCTTGTCTAGAATTTAAACTCTTAAACAAGGTCGTTTAAGACCTTATTATTCGAGTAGTTAAATTCTGGTGGGGAAAGATGTAAGGTTTATCCTAAGTTTATTAACAGTTATTTTAAGTTTGTATCTTTCCTATCTTATATTTATTTCAGCTTACAATTTCCTGCCAGAATGTAAATTCAGAAACGCAGTTAATGCAAATGAGAAAGAGTACTATTTAAGTCGTGACTTCACCGACTTCGAGAGAGAGAGTCTGATTCCCTGACCAGCGCTCGCTTGCCTTTTGGCTACGCCTCTCTTAGCTGTCACTACGCTCAGCCATACCTTAGACCCTTGCTTGGCTTTGCCGATTTAGTTAATACTTAAGGCCCAACTAGTTAGCTTCTGGTAGCTTCGGTTATACCAAAGAATATGTACTGTTAAGAAGGAAAACTTCGCAGAAGCAGAAGTGGCTCCCTTCCAACGAAAAGGGAATCAACTGCGCACGCGTGAAATATCTGTCGCCAAAAAGCGCCAAAGCTCGAAGCTGAATGTCGAAGTTGGTTTGGACAGGTTCGACCGTTACGTTTAGCAAGAGTTTAAACAAAGAATAGGTTCTTTGGTTTCAAGTAGCGATAAGGACAATGGAAGTTCAACAGTCAGTGAAAGTGAAACTTCACCTAATATTTTATCATTTCCGAGTTTAAATTATCGCGACAAGTCAAGGAACGATTCATCTTAACCCGTGTTCCTCAATTTCCTATACACGTCGCGGAGGGGGAAAATGTCGGCTAGGTACCAAAGAACCGGCACATCACAGAGGGGAAATTCTCACAAACAGATTCCGTCGCCAAATCCCTTGGCGAATGTTCCCTTTTCTTTGTAGCGGCGTTGCAGACAAAGTGGTTTACATTACGTCTATGGAGCCTTTCCTTCTTTACATAGAGGTTCTTTGGCTATACCTTTCAAACAGCTTAGTTAAGCTAGTTTTAGTTTAAATTATTATTATTTTAAGTCAAGCCCAAGTGGCGGCTTTGTGTAAAGTTCCAAGTCGGAACTGATTGTAAATATACTGAAAAATAAAGGATTATAAACCCTCTTTAAGTTTTACGTGTTCTGTTCACACACTTAAGCGATTATTCTCTTGTTCGTGGGGTTCTAAGTGAGAACTTTAGGATTAAATAGTAAAACACCACATCGTTAGAGTTACATATATAGATTAATTACATTTATTCAATCACAATACCAATTACAAATGGATTGTACCAAAATATCGCCAAGTCTGGCAAGTTTTGACGATTTCTCAGCAAAATTAGTCGCCAATTGCATCGCCTTCTTGGCGATATCTCACTAATTTAGCGAGATAGCCATTTATTTACTCAATGTTAAATAGACTTGCCACTGCATTCTTATTTTTTTGGCAAAGCTCTGCCTCATCAGATTTTTATGTTACATTTATTATACAAAAGATACTAGAATTTTACATATAATTTCACTAAAATTATTTATATACACCTAAAATTCATAACATTATATGCCCTGTACACAAAGCTTCTTATGTGGTTTTTTTTTGCAGCCGTTAGTTGTAGGCGTTCACTTTCAATTATGAAAATGCTTTAAATGACACAAATATTTATGTGTTGGCATTTTAATTTAAAGCATCTTTATTTGAAACACATCAAATTCTAACTTTTTACACGTCCTCCTAGTTCCTATAGTAATACTTAGTAAAAGTTTATACTCGTTATAAAAAATCAAATGCTTGACTCCTGTACGAAAACAAAAATGACTATAATATTTAATTTAAAATTGTCGTCATTTTTGGCTTTAATTGAAAGGTAAATTAAAAATAAATTATAATAAATCCAGGTTTACACTCTCCCCTTCAAATATCCTTCATTGACATTCTTTTGCGATTTACTTGTATGTAACATTATTTATTCAATTTTTTTTTACGCTTAGTACGCCGAAAGAATATTTACATCAGTCTCCAATCGTTAAAAGTATTTTATTCATATTGGAGTCAAGTTTTATCAATTTAAGTTTCATAATCTAATAATTGTACAAAAATCATTAAACAAGAAATAGTTCTAATTTTTAGCCTATGCAAATAATGCTACGAGCTCAATAATAGCTCCGATATGTAAGTCTCCCACTGTTTTCTGAAAGATAAATGCTAAAAGACTTTGTGAAGGAGATATTTTTGAAATGAATTATACTGATCAGTACTTTCACGAAAATCTGCGTAGCAGTTCTCGTCACTTGTATTAACATCAGGAATCATTTTCTACTCTGATATTTCACTTTTTATTAGTTTGTGTAGCTGCAAGTACTTCGCTCCTCAATTTGTGCTAAAACCCCGAACATGATCTCAAAGTTTAAACATCTCGGTCAATTTTGTCAAATGTTTTGTAATTTTTATACTGAGTACAAACGTTTCTTAAGTATAACTGTAGTGGTAGAGAAAATGTAAGAACAGAATTAACTTATGTAATATTTCAGCGCTTCTTGTAGTAAATTTCAGCGCTTCTTGTAATGTCTGCTACTGAAATATGAAGTAAATATGGATACAGAATTCTTAAGATTTAGAGAAATTTGAATAGAATATGTGAAATTTGTTTTTAGAAGATCTCGAAGCTCTAATGTAGGTTATTTAAAAGCGTATGATTTGTAATACAATATCATTCTCTACTTTGGATGTGAAATAAGGTTACTTATATTTTACGAAAATTGACTAGTTATTTATAATCTATTAGAAAACTGCTATGAAAATTGTAAATATAATATTATCAAAATATTTGTGTAAGCATAGGAACAGTAATAAATAAAAGAAGCATTCTTTCCGAAATGTAAGCAATGATTTTCTTATTGAACATACAATGTTTCTCTATTAGAATCATTGCTTACATTACGATACATTCAATGCCCTAAAATTATTTTAATAGTTGTTCACGTATAATCCAAATGTTTAAACAAAGTTATTTAAATATATAAACACTGATGTTGAGCTTTGGAGTAGGATTTTTATATTATTTCCACTTCAGATGCATTAATATTAGTTTTTCTTAGTCCATTTTCCTTATTCTTATTAAGATCTATAAGAAACTTGAAAACTAATTTATATATACCTGTTAAAAATTAGACATTAGATTTTTTTATGCTGGACATGTGAAAAATGAACAGTGCACTCACAAGGACTCGAACCTGGACCTCTCAAATACGCGACGACTGTGCTAACACCCTTGAAGCCACCCTTGAAGGAGGGAGAAAATACCTTACAAAGTGACTGAATTATTTTCTGAAAGTGAAATAAGTAACAGTATTGTTTAATTGTGTAAAACTATTTCAGTGTTCATTAACAATAAAAGTCTCTCTGATGCAAGAGCAGAAAAAGTTATGCATCTTATTTTTTTCAGACATTAAAACAAAACATTTTTACTAGATGAAAATATATTTATGTACACGTTAATAATTAAACAGTAACAAAAGTGATGTTATTGAATTTTGTTTAAGACGTAAAAACCGTTTAGAATTGAATCATACTCAAAAGCAAGCAATTAAAGATATGTTGTATTACTTTCACTTGCAGCAGTAACGGTAGTTAAGGTAAAAGGACTTAAGAAAAATTTTTATAGAGATTAATTAACTTCCCTAAAATCCGAGAATAATCTAAATTAATAAGGTTTTCATACGCATAAAAGATTTAAACCACCACAATAAATTTATAATAAATCTCAAACTCCATACTTTCTTCTTATCACACAAGAATGCTCTTTAGCCTTAAACAAACGTATCCTTTACAAAGACAAATTGAAAAATATCTTATATAATTTTTCTTCCAAACTGTAACATAATTTAATAGATCTAGCGAATGTGCAATCTTAATGGGAAGAAATACGAGTAGTTGATTTATGTAACAGGCAGAAACATCGCGCTTTGTGTAACAGCATAGTCAATTATAGTTGATTGAGAGTATTCATTAGCTCTTATATTCAAATGACAGACACTAAATAATTTTGTAATTAATCACAAACTTGTTTCTCACTGTGCATCTCACTGCGTTCTAATTGCTTCTAATCACGTATTTTTACTCAATTTTTTCTTACTTGGTTTACTAGTTGGAATAAATAAGTGGTACTTATTTTAAATTTTTTCTTACTTGAAAGCAAATATGGCATTAATTGTAGCAAGAAGTTTCAGACCACACACAAGAAAATGCTCATAATAGAACAACACAGTGAAGAATGAGTACTTGCTTAAATCCATTGAAAATATACATTCATGTTCATAAATTAAGGATAATTTGGAGTTACGCGGAAATCGAACTCTAAAATAAATATATCACCTGTAAAATCACTACACACATCTTCAAGAATCATATGCAAATTTCAGGAAGTAACCAGATGACACCGATGGTACGTCACAATGGCGACAGTGTAAGAGAGTGATATAGTATAAGGAATACAGGCAAAGAAGTAAAATTGTTCGCAGGCGCTTTATAAGCATTTCAGTGCAATAACCGAATAGTTTTGACAAAAAGGACGCATTTGGATGATTTTTTACGTGGTAGAATTATCGGCCGTGTGGAATGTGGGCGTACCCAACTGGAAGTATCAGACGAACTTGGAATTGCCCAGAGTGTCATCTCCAGGCTTTGGCAACAATTCCAAGATGATGGTAATGTGAGTAGACGTTACAGCACAGGTCGCCCTGGAGTTACAACGCCGAATGACGACCGGTATTTGGCTGTTACTGCCAAAAGAAACAGGCGGAGCACATCCTCAGACCTGTCTCGTCAGTTCTCTTCAGCCACTGGCACGACAATTTCAAGGCAGACCTTGTACAGACGCTTAGGGCAGATTGGTCTATATGCCCGTAGACCTGTCAGATGCTTTCCACATACTGCAACTCATTGTCGCCTACGGTTAGCCTGGAGTAGAGAGCATGCATTGTGGACACCACAACAGTGGGCTTGTGTGATATTTTCCGAGGAGTCCAGGTTTAGCTTGCAGTCTGATTCTCGCCAGACGTTCATATGGAGAGCTCCAGATACCCGTTACCACCAAGAAAACATCATTGAACGACACCGTTACGGTGGTGCAGGAGTGCTTGTTTGGGGTGGAATTATTCTGGGCTCCAGAACTGACCTGCATGTTAAAATCGGAACCATGACAAGCCAAATCTATCATCGGGATGTTATTCTGGAACAACATGTACGTTTGCTTCGGGCCGCCATGGGCGCACAATTAGTGTTTATGGATGACAACGCCCGTCCTCACCATGTAAACATCGTAAGCGAATGCCTTCAATCGGAGCATATCACCCGTATGGACTGGGCAGCATTCTGACCGGACTTGAATCCAGTAGAGCACGTGTGGGACATGCTTAGCCGACGAGTTGCAGCCCGTCAACCTCCTCCTACATGTCTACCGGAACTTCGGAAAGCATTGCTTTTTGAGTGGTGTAATATCCCCCAAGATCAGATCGATAATTTGATAATCAGCATGCCTAGGCGTTGTACGGACTATATTGTATCGTCTGGGAGACATACAATGCATTAACAATTATACCAACCATGTAATATTGGTTTTTTGTAAATAGGTTATTTTTTTGTAATTTGCTTTAGGGAGAAAAAATCGCTAATTTTTTTAATAATATCAAACATACAGCATCTTTTTTTGCTCTTTACCTTTTGTTTAATAAATAAGCTTTACAAATAAGTCAAATTTGTTTTGCTTCTAACTCTTCCTTTGCCTGATTTTGCATTATCCTTAATTTATGGACATGAGTGTATTTTAAGTGCTGCTCTATCTTACTTCTAAAACCCTTCTTCTGACGTGTAATTCCACCAGTGCGCTACACTGTATGGTAAAATAATTGCGGGTTTTCAGTATAAATTAGGTTTAATCCTCGTGTAACGATTGTACAATGGTATGCAGCTAGAAATGGTAGATATCATAGTCCTCCGTTGGACCTGCAGAGTCACGAAACTACGAGGGTAAGTTGAAAATTAAGTTTCCCCTGTCGACTGTGGTCAGAGTTGTGTATGAAAGTCAAAAAATAGAATGAGACATTAAAGATATGACATACCTTTATTTTTCCACATAGGTACCAAGTACATTGAGACATTTGTCATATCGCTTGATAAGCTTCAAAAAGCCCTCCAGGAAAAAATCAGGGCTTTGCATATGGAAGCAGCGTTGAGCGGCTTGTTTCACTTCAGTATTGCTTCCAAAGCGCCTTCCCCCGAGATTTTTCTTCAAAGCCGGAAACAGATGGAAGTCGCTTGGTGCGAGATCAGGACTGTATGGCGGATGGTGTAGGCGCTCCCAACCAAGAGTTGCAGTATGAGTTTGCGTTGCCGTCGACGAATGTTGTCTGGCATTGTCATCCAACAGCAGAACGTCAGATGTGAGAAGGCCAGGCCGCTTTTTCCGAATCGCCTCTTTCAATTTCGACAGGGTGTCACAGTAGCGCGTAGCATTGATGGTTCCATCCTCCAAAAAGTCCAGCAACAAAACTCCTTGGGCGTCCCAGAAAACTGTGAGGAGCACTTTACCTGCAGAGGGAGTTGTCTTGAACTTCTTTTGGACAGGTGATGACGGATGTTTCTACTCCATAGATGCGGCCTTCGATTCTGGCGTGAAATGGTGGACCCACGTTTCATCCCCCGTCACAATCCGAAACAGAAAGTCATTGCCATCTTCATGGTAACGCACTAGATGTTCCAGACTGACCCCCATGCGTTGTTCCTTGTGTGTCGAGGTCAATTGTTGGGGCACCCATCGTGCTCACACTTTTCTGTATCGAAGAATGCCGTTGATGATGTTTTGAGCTCGCTCATGTGAGATTCCAAGTTCTTCCGCTACTTCATCGATGGTGATACGCCGGTTCGCTCTAATCATGTCATCCACCTTCCTGATATTTGCATCTGTAGTGGCCGTGCGCGTCCGTCCAGCTCTCGGTATGTCCTCCACTTGCTGACGTCCATCACTGAATGTGCGACACCATCTCCGCACCATTTGCTTCGACATCACACCTGGCCCATAGACTTCCACGAGGCGGTTATGAATTTCTGTTCCTGATACTCCACGTGCCCATTCATAGCGGATAACCGCTCTCACTTCCTCCTTTGACCACGAATTCAAAACGCACCTTCTCTCCATACCTACCGGGGCTCAAATGAGAGGCTGGTCTCCGCTTTGGGCAGGCACTGCAACAGCGCCATCTGCTTGATTTGCAGCGACCTCTACCCAATGGTGTATCGGTGACTTGCGCGTTTTCCTGCTGTGTCGCCTTTCGCCCATAGCCGTTCAACGCTTCTTCCATATGCAAAGCCCTGAATTTTTCTTGGAGGACTTTTTGAAGCTTATCAAGCGATATGACAAATGTCTCAATGTACTCGTACGAGAATAATAAAATAAAGGTATGTCATATCTTTAATGTCTCATTCTATTTTTTGACTTTCATATGCAACTCTGACCACAGTCGACAGGGGAAACTTATTTTTCAACTTACCCTCGTAAAATAGCTAGTCACAATGTAAACTATCAGTCACTTCTTTGCTCTAAGAAAAGTAACGCCTATTTTCCATTCCATTTGATCTATGCTATATTGGATATACTAACAATTTAAAGATGAAAATTTAAGGAGGAATTTAAGAAAATAAGGCTGTAAATTTAGACAGTAATAAACAGAGGATCGGATGCATATTTGCGACTGCTAAAATAAAAAGCTAAATACGCCAGTAATTTAAATACAAGGTGTGATAATTTAATTTCCAAAATGTAACTCAAAAATACACACTCTAAAATTTAAACTATTGGATACTTTTCTACATTTATGTACTTAAAGGGAGTTCCATTTTCCAGAAGAATGTCTAAAAGTCGTTTCTCTGAGTATTATTGAGTACCTGTCTCGCATATTTTGGACACTGAACCTTATATTAAAAAATCTTCATCCACATACAACAAGTTTTGTTAATGGTCAGAAGCCACAGAGAACTAAATTAGGTAAACTGGCAGGCTGATCTTATTTGTAATTTCAGTTTTACCCAGAAAACTCTCTCACAAAGAGCACATTATGGCTGTGTATTCTCAGACACTGAAGAAATATTTCTCATACCTATTTGTTTTCAGGTAAATAAATAAATAAATGTTTACAGTCTGTTCTTGCGTTGAAGGTTTAGTAGGACTTCTTCTTGAGGGGAATGCGAGGCAAGTCTAACAAAATTGAATAGAAGGTTTGTATTTGCTCCATGAAATATTCGACTTTTAAAGGTCTATACTAATGAAATAACAAGACATACGAATACTATATAAAGGAAAATGGAAGGAAAAACAGAAACCAAATGCATAATGAATGCAAGCAAAACAGAGATTTCCATTCCTCATCTACTAAGATGCCACATGCATTAAATGCCAAGGGCTAAACTATACAATGGATCCAACTTTTTCTCTAGTTAACATTCAAATGTCTCCTAAGGTCTTTAGTTGATAGCAGAATGGGATAGGAATTTATCCATAAGTTGTGAAGCAGAATGCACTCTAGAATGACGTGACGGACAGCAGCATTTGAACTTCTTCATTTTCATAGTCATGTAATAATGTCTTAAATTAAACCTTCCATAATACAACGAAAAATATCCATGATTATTAAAAGTTTGATTCAAATTTCTGTAATACATCTTCGGAAGTTCCTTCATTATGCACAAAGAATGAATTTGTGTGTACGATATTTCCTTTATATGACTGCTTGGCCCATATGTTTTGCTGTTCGGTATACTTACTTCATGCAAATTCATTTTCATTTTCCTAATCATACTTTCCATAATGAAGTCGATACTTGGCATAAGTATAGCCATTCTGGCTAACATGCCAGCTGCTTCATTCCTGAGAGAGCCTACATGACTCCTGATTAAAAAAGAGTGGGGCTTCCTCTTTAGAATTCTCTCTGATGTTTAACTTCTCTCTTCGCCCGATATCGAACTTGTTCTGAATTTAGAATCTAGAAGCTAACATATCACCTGTCTCATCTACGAGAAAGCCTACATGACTCTTGATTCAGTGGAAGTGGAGCTTCGTCTTTAGAAGACTCTTTGATGATTGCCTTCTTTACTTCTACAAATGTGACTGTATAATAGGCTCAGAATGTAGTATCTATTTTCTTCCCATTTTCAAACCACCTGCATTGGACTATATGCCTGTCATTAATTAGTTCCATTATAAAAGAAAATCCCTGCTGCAGGGTGTGTTACATTTGAACTTGAATACTATTCTAACGTTTCAGAGAAGAACGCTGTACCAAAGCAGCGAAGTATTTTGTTTTGCATTTTAAGCTGCAAAATTTCACTTGCATTGTAGAAACGGTTTAAAACAGATAATAATTCCCAGAAGCTCTATTCTTTGATTTAGGATAACCTCAATATTTCTCATAGTGATTTTCTTATAAATCAATTTTTAGATTTTACATTAAAGTTCTCTCATTTTGATTAGGCCAAAGACTGCTGCTTCTTTGGCCCCCATTTCTCTTAATCCCCTGCTATTTTATCCATGCTTTTCTCTGTCGTTTGCTGAACACTTGTTGAAGCAAGGATTAAAATGTCATCAGAACGAATTGAAATCTTGTTAATCGTTTGTTGGACAATATCACATCTCGCGCTCTCTTAATATTAATGTTCGTCATTGTCTTTTTTGTCTATCTAGTATCATCCATCAGATCTTCCTCAGGTCTTTGAATTTTTTATGCCACTAAAACACATTTGACTTTTCCATGGTATCTTCCTCCTGTGCTACTTTCAATTGCTTAGTTTTTAAATAGCACATTTCTTGACTTTCACACAGAATCTGAAACAATTCTGTTGTTCTAAATTTCTTATGCCTAAGTGCACACAAAATATCTGTTTCCTTTTTAATCATTAACTAATATATGCCTCTGTCAGTTTTGAATTTATACACGAGTTAACTCGGGCATCGCAAACACAATTACTACATTGTTCGATGAAATTACGTTAAGAACTATACTAGGAAACCGTTCCAATGCTTTAGAAAAAGAATATATGCTTTGGAAGCATTCATTTATTTTGCAGGTGTAGGGTAGTTATGTTTTTGCAAATGCTCAACGATTGCATTTTCCTTTGCGATGATTTTCACTGATCAATTGCCTCTTTCCTTAATAGGAAAAATTAAAAATTATAAGAAGACTGACTTTCACAGAAAAGTGAGTTCAAGTCGAGAGAGTAATATGCAAACTATTCAATTCATTTTAAATCGGTGTGATTATCATAACGCTATCCTGATATTTTCTTGTAGCAATTGCAAAAATTCAGAACTGATTCTCATAAATTTAGATGTGTAAAAGAGGAATATTTTTGAAATGGCATACTTTTATTTAGGAAAATACAGCGAATAATGCAATTTAAGACCAATTTGAGACCTTAATATAAACTTTAGACAGCATAAAGCTTAGATTATTTTAACGATTTATAACATAAACGTAACATTATTTAAACATATATGAGGAATGGGAACAAGTACAACAGATAAAAGAAGATTTATCAAAGAGTGAGAAACGAAGAGAAATAAGAGACAGATGAGAAATAACTAAATCAGAATGAGGAAATAGAAGTAGTAGTGGATGTGTATAGAATGAAATATAAGGAAATAGCCAAATGCCACGAAAAAATGTATAGTTTAACTTTTATGTTCTCACTTCTGTTTCAATTTTCTTCTCATTCGTTTTCCTATTTAACTAAAATACATCACCCAAATTGTACTTCGTTTTATTTTCAAAGAATTCAAAAAAATCTCATTTGTTATCAAAACTGTAGAATGTGTAGGCTATTCTGAAGCAGGAGACATGAAAACTGAGCAATGCCTTCGCTAGGAGTCGAACCTCGAACTCTTGAATACGCGCTGAGTGTGCTACAGTTGCACCACGAAAGCATGCTTGAAAGAGTAAAAAATACCTTATATACTACCACCTTTAAAGGACGAATGAGGATTAAGGGGCCAATCGCCAAATCCGGGTAATGACAAATTATTGTGCACCACCTTTTAGTTCGGGAGCCATTTGTTATGTCATTAGGTTATTTGAAACAGGAGATATAAAAAATGAACAATGGACTCGCCGGGACTCGAACCTGGATCTCTCGAATACGCACCGAGTGTGATACCGTTACACCACGAAGGCATGCTGGAAAGAGGGAGAAAACAGTACCTTAAAAACTAATTATTTTTGATATTAATTTTTATCATAAATAATGTTTTTCAATTTGCTTTAGTTATACTTATTTATTTATTTTGTTCATTTTTGAAGGTCTTTTTTTAGCGAGCTTTATTGAACAAGATAACAGTTCAGTTATATCCTAACAACAATTGAAAAACTATGTATGTAGAAAAGCGATTAATTCAGCATGGTTCCTAATAGTTGAGGAATTAAGCAAATCATCTTTTTAAACGCGTTGGAAAAACACTTATGCACCAGCAGGTTTATATTTTATTTTAACTCAAGCAAGTATTTTTTAACTCATTGACAAATTTTTCTGAAGTTTTCATTTGTTTTATGTCTCTTGATTAGAATCTAGTAAATTAGCACTTACTCTAGAATTTTATACAAAAAACCTAAATGAAGAAAACGGTTGTTTCTGGTAGTTATATAGGTACCATTTTAATTGCACCCATTCATGTTGAGAGTAGGTCCTAGGATTTCATACTTGCACATCTGTAAATTCCTAAAATTTTGTTCCTAAGTATGTTATATTTTGCGAACATAATGCTAGGAGCTGTTGTATATTAATTTGGATCCGTAAACTGCAATTCATAATTTTAATAAAAGGTTATAATTTTTTTATTTGTGAAAATGTTTTACTAAATTTATAAGTTATTTCTCCCGCCTTCTTAGCATGCCTTTGTGGTGTAATGGGCAACACACTCGGCGCATATTCGAGAGGTCTGAGCCAGTCGTGCCGAGGGCATTGCTCATTTTTCACATCTTTTGCCTTCAAAAAATACCTAATATATATACAGTGGCACACGAACTGAAAAGTGAGGTGGATGATGATTCTCTACCACCAAGATTTGGCGATTGGGTCCACTAATCCACAGTCGCCCTTTAAAAGGAGGTATATAAGGCATTTCTCCCTCTTTCTTAGCATGATTTCATGATGTAATGGTCAGTACACTTGGCGCGTATTCGAGAGATCCAGGTTCGAGTCCCGGCGAGCGCACTGAAAATTTAACCATCTCTCCTGCTTCGAAATAGCCTAATGTGTCTACAAATTGGTTTGTAAGAAATTGACTGATGATTACTCACAGCATGTGCCCTCTATCAGTTACGATTTAGACCCTTGGATAAAAATTTAAAAAGGCTAAAAGTTACAGATGAATTTGGTTTATTTAACAATTTAAGACTTATTTCTGACTGAGAAATTTTAAATAGTTTTTCTTTTTTATTTATTAATTGCACTGAGTTTAGGGTGGTACAAAATGTTTTGTATAAAATTATCTTTAAAAGAAGCTTTATACATTTCATTGCTTTATATACTTATTAGTTACTGAGTCGCTAAAACGTGCCCTCAACTAAATATTTATCTATATAACATAAAGCTACTCTTTATGTTTAGTCAAAATATATATCTTTTAATGCATTTTACTCATTTCGCAACTAGAAACGTATTCCAGGTATATAAAAATAACCTTATCTAGAATTCAGAAACTCATGAACAGTATTTTCGTAGTCCATATTTTATGATAAATATTTGATTCCGACTGGTAAAAGAATGTTATTTTATTGGGGCATGAGATAGTATTTTAATATCCAACTAGTATGAGATTTCGAAAATCGTACCTGGGACATTATCACGGAAAAGTATCACGACCTTTCTGTGTCACAAGAAATAGAAAGTCATTCAGCTGTAAGAGAAATCATAAATAATTTGTGGGGCATGGTGAGGTAGAATTTCAATACTCAGTCGATAATCGTGGTCGCAGACATGAGGATTGCAGAAAAGGATAAAGCAATATTTGCTGCAATAGGAATACAGTTATTAAAATCTTCTAATTTGCTTAGAATATTAGAATTGCGGTAACGTTGAAAGAATTTTATCTGTGTCTCGCCATTGAGCCGACAATTTTACTGTTGCTATGTAAGATCTATATTCATGACAAGAAAATATCCATTTCCAGAAACAGACATCGTTTCATCTGCCGTCGTCAGTCACAGAGCAACAAAAAACTGCTTTTAAACGCTGCGCTATTAACTTAATTCGGAGAAGTTTTACATTTTTACAACTTCCATCCAGAAGTGATTCCATACAACTGTATGTAAAATACCAATCTCTTTCACTAAGTTTATAGTAGTACTTGAGTTTTTGCTTTTCAGCAATTTCTGTGGTCATAGGTAAGACTAAGGGGCTATACGGCCATTTCGAAGATTGTATTTTCAGACTTAATCTCTACAAACCATTCTTGCAATGTTAGTTTTTAGTCGCACCTTCACTAAAAGTTGCGCGTGCATTTCAAGTTGCCACCGCAATCGATGCCTTCAGCTTAAACTCATAAAACGCAAGAAGTAGAAAGTCACGTTCTTCCATTTTGAGCAATTTGGCTTAGCAAGTGAGATAAAGCGGAGTTAAGAAATCGTCGCGTGGGGAGAAGAAAGCTTGAGTCACGGTGAGTGTGATTTGATAAAACTTGCCCAAAACAATTTGCATAAAAATAAAAAACTGTGACGCGAAATTCAAAGCACCACAGGAAACTTTCTTAATGATCCAATAAAATGAGACCTGCAATTTGATATATTTTATATCTGCATTCCAGTTGTTTACATCGCAGTTTCATTTCTAGTTCATAACTTATTAAATCAAATAAAACATTTTTCTCTTAGAATCGCTACCACTAATTAATTTATTTTATTTCATTTCCGCCGATATAAATTGGAGGCGAAAAATACCTTTTGTTCGATATTCCAATTATTCTGGTTCTTTAACAGAGAACACACCTAAATTAAATCTGCAGTATGATATCATTAAATCGTTTAATTCATCCCTTTCATCAGCGAACAGAGGAGAAGTATCTATGCAATACGTATGCCAAATTAGGGTATAATCTGTTAAAACCGTGTCATTCAATAAATATGCTTCCATATTCACAACCATGAAATAAAGTTTATCAGCTGCTTCACATTAAACCTTTAATTGAATAAATGTAGCATTAGAACTCAATAACATTTTCAGTTAAAGATATTAAATAACATTTAATTAACATTCTTATTACAGAATCATCCGAAACTCTATAGCATTTAATCTTTACGTCAGATTCATCTCAAAATCAACTAATGCAGTGTAACTGAATTGCACTTTAGAAGCAGAATGCCTATGAATTTTATGAATATTATGTTTTATATATTCATTTGAGTTGTTAAAACTAATATTGTATGCAATCCACTCTACACTTTGTAAGATTGAAGCTAATTTAAACATAAATTAAACGTTTGTTTAACCGTACCAGGCTGAAGATGACTTATGGTCTTCGCCTTTAATTTAAAAGTGTAAGTAATTATTGAATGCAACCAAAAAAATCGAACTAAAAATTACATTAAAATAAGACTGGTAGGTACACTTTAGAATATAACAATTTAATGATCTCCCCTTTCGGCAGCTGAAAATAGAGCAAGTTTTGTATATACAAAAAAAATAGTATATAGATTAAATGCCTAATATCCCGATTCCTACTAATGCATGACCAATAAAAATAGTAGCAAAAGTCAGGAAACCCAACGAAATTAGCGCATATAAAACCAGGCAAGTGGATTCTTTGTTAACCTACACTTCCGCTAACTGTTTAAAAGCCACCTAATTTGCATTTATGGCGGATCTCAAAGAAGGAATAGAAGTACAGGACACATTTATTATAAAAATAACATATTAATTAAAATACATCTTACACACGGTACATTTCGTACAATTTTTCGGAACAGGAAATCTCGTTTCTGCTCAGTAATATGACACTATAGACAGCACTTGGATGTTGAATTATTCCTTTACCCGAGGAACTCAGAGATCGAAATTCAGTACAAAGTATAATGTAAATGCAAAATGTGCAGTTATATACGAGCAAATTTTCTTCGATTTCAAAAGACTATGCTTATCAACGAAGTCAGTGGCTGTTACAATCCATCAAAACACGTAGTTTCGAAATGGTTCGGAATTAGTAAAGAAAAACAAAAACGTATCCATACTGATTGATATATTTTACTAGGAAAGTACGATGAAATCTAATATCAGACAATTCAATGAGACGGAAATATAATAATACCTGTGGTCAAGACCTACGTTTCTGGACTTGTTAATTTCATTATTTCGCATTATTTCATTAAAATCCATTTATCCTCTAAAAGTAATTGCATGTTGTATATTTACTGATATTTATTTCTTCCATTTCATGCAGTTGGATAAATTTCAATGCAATAGTAATATTAAAAATCAAGCGTAATATTACGCACGCAATATTAAGCGAACATATCGAAATATATTAAAAGGAAGTTTTGCAATATGGCTTCGTGATGTATGTGGTCATACGTCCGGCTGGCAAGTAGAAGATCCAGAGTTGGAATCCCGGTGAGTACGTGAATGATTTTTCGGGTTTAATCTCCCAAAATGCTTGATAGGGTATACAAAGTAAGTACATGGTTTTGTGAAACGGTAAAGGAGGATGTTTGAACATAAACAAATGCAGTTAAAAATAAAATCCATAGAAAAAGAATTATGCGTAGGTTGATTGATAAGTTAGATCTGCTACCACTTTGTGTTATTATCAGTTGGTGTAAAAATAACTTCTATCTGCATTTGGCATTTGCAACTATCAGCTCCAAATGTATTCACTTTCATTTCATTGTTTAACGTTCTTGAGTAGCAACTTTTGTTGTCGTGACTGAGAACTATATCTTTGTGGACCTTCCCTCACTTCTCGAGGGTGCAATAACTATCTACTTCTATCTGTGTACGTTCTCGCTGATGAGACTGCTAAATAATGTATGGGTTAGGCCATGCCTGACGAATGCCTTAAGTTAGAAAGTGTTAGAAAATTTGAATAGTTAAATACATAAATAAAAGCCCATAAAATATGTACAGTATTTTTTTACTCGTTAAAAGGGCAGTTTTGTTTACGATATTACGTTAAGCCACCTGCCGCGTATCGTAAACTCTGTTATCATTTCTAGCAATAGAGGAAATGTCTGAATATAAAAAATAAAATAATGGTAAAGGATCTGAGAAAAATAATTCTTTGATCTTTACCTTAAATTAGATGTTCTTTGCTTAGTTACACTTAGAAAATTAATCATGATAGTTATTTAAATAGAGACAGTATTTACTCGGACTGTAAAATAAAAACACGTCTTCTAATATTAAATTTTTAAATTTTAAAAAAGAACGCAGGTTAAAAAGACCTTTAAAATTAGCTGTTCTGACACTTTGGATTTATCAGCAAAAATGTAGTGGCGCATTTTCAAGAAGTGCAAAAGGATCACTGCCAGTTCAATTCAATCCACTAAATAATATAATTTAATTTTTTCACCAAAGATTTTCCAACAGATGAAATTAATCATAGCAGCAAAAATTCCAAATTGCATTATAAGGTATTTCTCTCCTTCTTCGTATACCTTCTTCGTGTAGTGCTCAGCAGGCTCGGCGAGTATTCCAGAGGTCCGTCGTTCGATTCCCGGCGACGGCGTTGCTCATTTTTCAATATTCCTGCTTCCAAATAATTCAAATTAAGTGGCTGACAGGATACATACATTATTAGAGAAGTTAAACAACAGGAATCAGCGTAATGTTTGTCAATTCTGCAGGCCTACTTTCGATGGTTTAAATAGAGAACCCAATTCTTCAGTTGCCAAAGTGCAAGTAAGCTAGATAGAATGTGGTGATTAGACAAGAAGGGGGTACATATATATATATTTGATCTGTATTTTACGAAATCCGTTAATAATGAAATACTGTCCAGTTGAATACGTTTATAATTTTCTTGCTTTTCTCACTTACAAGAGGAATAAAAGTTCGCTTGTATTCCTAATCTTTTTCGATGCAAATATAGTACTCTTGTCCTGTACAAAAGAAAGAATACGGAAGAAGATTTCTGTGGATAGCAAGACTGTCTTTAACAATAACATTGTACCCAAACAGTAAGAAAAGTAACTTGTATTTTTGTAATTTGCGAAATGATCATTTAATTTCTAGATATAAAAATGCTATAAATTATTGACAAATTTCGTAGATTTTTAAAAATGTTCTCTTTTTTTTTACTTCCGTTTTATAAAATACCAAAGAACATTTTTTTTTATAAAGTCTGGGAAGTTTAAGAAAATCCTGGAAAGTTAAAAACAGATTTTAACCCTAAATTTCTATAAAGAAAACTGTGTGTTAACTGTAAAGCATTTTGAAGCAGGAATTAAACATATTGAATTATTTAAATTTTACTTGAAAAAATTTTCCTCGAAGAATGTTTTAGAGAAAAAATTCAAAATATTTCTTAAACTTATGAAAATTTGAAATTGAAATGTACATAAAAATTATTCATATTTTACTGTCTGAAACAGACTCATCAGGAGGTAATTAATTAAGACGTCAAAATCTGAACAACTAAGGAGTACTGAATTCACGTTATAAGGTATTTCTTCCGCATTCTTACCATGCCTTTGTGGTGTAGTGGTCAGCATGCTTGGTGCGTATTCAAGGGGTCCGTGGCTCGAATCCCGGCGAGGTTATTGCTTATTTTCATCTGTCCTGCTTCAAAATAATCCTAATGTCTCTACAACGTTTCTCCTTCTTCACCATTTGAGTGCAATCAATCAATGAAGAATAAATAAATAAAGAAAAAAAGTAACTAAAATTAATCTCAAAGTCTTTTACAATATATTTACACCCCATCTCAAAGAGTTAAGAATATAACACAACTCAAATTTAGTTCTCATAAAACTTTAAAACAACAAAATACAAAAATACATAGGTACTAAATAATACAGAACGTACGTAACTGTAAACAGGAAATTAAAATTCTAGGTCATAAAACACGCCTTTATACAAATTAAAAATGCGTTGGCCGAAAAAATACAATCCTAAAAAACTTGTTTTGACTTTTAAAGTTTTCACGTAACAATGTTTGCCACTTTGGCTGAAAATACTTTAAAAATACTGTTGCTTGCGTACGGGTTCGTGATAGACTGAATGCACAAAAGTCCGATAAAAGGTTAATAAAATTTATTCTTATCAAAAGAAATATATCAGAACGCTGGAATGTTACCTCAGACATATTCGTAAAAGTGTTCACAATATCACGCAGTATAATCAGCAGTTATACTTCAAACTACCAAAAAAAAATTCAACGCAATGCAAAGCATATCTAAAGAGAAAACTAATTCAGATATCTCAGTTCACGCGGAACTAAGCAACTCTCAACAGCTAAGCCACTGAACCCAGACGCTCTCTTTCCGGCCTTTTATAGCTTTCAGCTAGTCGCGAGATATTTCTAGTACTTTTCTGTCTCTTGAAAATACTGGAAGGAAATAAGAGGAATGGAATAACGGTTACAGTTAACATAGCTGTGAGGTTTATCTATTTATTTTTAATTAATGGTTCATTTTAGGTTGAAAAGCCTTTTCTGTCATTCTCGTTTCTCCTACGCTTTTCATGCCAAAATGTAAATGTGATAGCGAGAGTTTATTCAGATTAAAAGTAGAATGAAGTGCTATTTAAGCAAGAGGTTTCGGAAGTTAGTTTTCAGAGCATGTCTGCCTATTCCGGGCCACACTGTTCTTTGATTATTAGTAACTTGCGTTAGCGGCGTTGATGTGCTCTTGCCTTTAGGATTGTCTCTTCGGTTACTTTAGGCCAGAGCTCTTTCTGCGCGTTAAAGTATTCTGTGAGACGTAACCTACGTACCTTGAAATTGTTATTATTAAGTATTTCTATTAAGCCAGAAGTATTGGCTTCTTGTAAACCCAACTTGTGTCATTTCTTAATTTTATGATTGAATAAAGGGTCTTGTACACCCTTCTTCTGATCTCTGTTTAGATTCAAAAGGATTAAAAGATAATTCTTCAAACGACCTTTTTAAAACTTTATGTCCCGTAAGCGTCATAGACTTTACGTAGTGGCCAATTACATTTATTCAATTTCAGTACAAATTACGGAGGTATCCATTCACTCAATGTTCAACGCACGTACCAATGTATTCTTACGTCTACGACATAGCTTTCACTTAAAATTTTTTCTCAGGCTGCATTGCATTAAAATTATCAAAGAATTTTAATTACAATTCTACTAAAACTAGGTATGTAAGTACAAAATTCGTAACACTGCCCCCTTTCCAAGGACTGCATGTCCCGGGCAGACAATCCCTTTACAGGAAACCATACTTACAACTAAAGCATCACTCCAATGCTAAACATTACAATACAATAACAAACAACTTATCTAATAATTGCAATAAGTAACTTGAAACAAATCAAATGCTAAATCAATTAATGAGTGTACAAATTTACAAATTTAGAAACAACTAGGACCATGGTCTTACACTATTTGCATTATATACACTGCGTAGACCATGGTAAGGAGCTAGCCTGTCGTAATGAAAGACTTTGGGCTTAGATTTCGGAGACTTGTGGATCAGAACAACGACTCGTTCAGCCTCTTTAGGACTGCGTAAGGACCATCTCAAGATAGCTGTAATTTAGGAGAGAGTCTTTTCCGTCGAATTTCCACAACCACACCTTTTCTCCTTCGTTGAATCGATGTGCAATCGTGTTGTATCGGGTCTTCACCTTCTCTGTCGCCAAGTTGAGTAGCTCTCGTGAAAGTTGACTGTGCATCACTTACAACCGAGCCTGAAGATCTTGGATGTGCTTCTCGGGCGTTGATATCTCATCCGGAGGGCGACCAAACAGAAGATCATAAGGCAGACGAAGATCACAACCGAATATCATCTGAGATGAGGAATAGTCGGTAGTCTCGTGGACAGCACTGCGATAAGCCAGTAAAAATGGGGGTAACATTTTGTCTCAGTGCTGTTGGTTTCTGGAAATTACCAACGAGAGGTTATTAAAGATGGTTCCATTAAACCTCTCTACCATATCGTCTGACTGGGGATGTAAAGGTGTCGTTTAGGTTTTGCCAATGTCGATTAGCCTGCAGAGTTCTTTAATTACAGCCGATGCAAAATTTCTTCTTTGATTGGAATGTAACTGACGATGCACTCCGAACCTGGAAATTCAATGCTGTATCATTACTTCTGCTACTGGGACACCCTCTTTACCAGGACCAAGATACGCTTCAGGCCACTTAATGAAGTAATCAATTACAACGAGGATGTATTTCAATTGTTGAGCCAAATCTTTTTGAATGATGGTAACATTGGTTTCTGTATCGATGGTCGTATTGCAAGAAACTCCGTTGATATGTCCCATGATGAAAAGTCCATTACTGACGCTAATCACTGCAGAAATCTGAAGCGCTTTAAACTGGGGCTTTTCATTGTCTGGCAACCTCCGCCCCCTCGAGACGGCCACAAATTAGTTTCGAACCTTCTTGATAGGCGTGGTCTTAACTTCCATGCCCTGGGGTGTTCTGTAGTTCCATTGTATGTGGCCTTGAACTGCAGGGACACGAGTTCTCTGGTTTCTGTCGAGCACTTGGAAAAAGCAAGATGAGACAGCATTTCAACTTCCGCGGCGAACTCCTGGAGTGTTTCCGTGGGCTTCTGTTAAAGGGATTTTAATTGAAGCCTGCTGTAATCTTTTAAACACTTCTCGCCAAAGCGCAGCTCCAGCGGGCCGTATAGGGCTTTGAAGTCTAGGCTCTGATTTTCTGGAAGAAATCTCTGGCTTGAAGAATATCCGCAGCGTCTACTTTCAGAGAAGCTGCGAGATGAAAGGCCTTAGCTTGGGAGTCCCATCCGTTTGCTTCCGCCCCTATAGAAAATTGTGTCTTATGCACCTGCCAGGAATTCTTCGCATCGTATGTGGATAGCTTCAGAGAGGGACGAGCAGGCATGGGTAAACATTTAAAACCATCAGAATTGTTTCCTACTTTCGCTATGCATTTCTTTGAGTTGTCTACGTTTTTGGCGATATCAGCAGAAACCCTGTCATCAATTTGTCTTTCCACTGCAGAAACTCTCTCTTCTATTTGGTCTTTGACAGAAGAAAACTTTTTTTCAGTTTGTCCAACTTTATTTTCAACCGCGTCTATTCTGCCTTGTTTTCTATTATGCATGTAATTTCTCGTTTCATTTCTTATTGACCTGCTTAAATCTTGTCTTGACCTGTTTCCAGCCTTCTTGACTAGCTTCCATTTTTCTTGAACAGCTTTCATTTTTTCTTTACGGATTCTTGAC
This sequence comes from Stegodyphus mimosarum, assembly GCA_000611955.2. NCBI lineage: Eukaryota > Metazoa > Arthropoda > Arachnida > Araneae > Eresidae > Stegodyphus > Stegodyphus mimosarum. Next base: position 389,136 of record KK120988.1, on the reverse strand, counting down.
CAGTTTCCATCTTTTCTTGAAACGCATCAAAGGCTACCACCAACTGCCTTAAATGTTGCTTCATCGGTCTTGTCACTGGCATTTAATCCCATTTTTTGATACCAAAAGGTGTTGCGCGCATACGGGTTCGTAATACATTGAATGCACAAGTCCGGTAATAGGTTAATAAAATTTATTCTTATCAAAAGAAATACATCAGAACGCTGGAATGTTTTCTCAGAGATAGTCGTACAAGTTTTCACAGTATCACATAGTATAATCAGTAATCTATTTGTTGTTCCACTTCAAACTACAAAAAGAAGTTAAAATACAAAGCAATGCAAAGCGTATTTATAGGGAAAGCTAATTTAGATATCTCAGTTCACACGGAACTAAACAACTCGCAACAGCAGTAACTAAGCAAATGGAACCCAAACACTGTCTCCCCGGCTTTTTATAGCTTTCAACCGGTCTCGAGATATTTTTAGTACTTTCTGTTTCTCAAAATTACTGAAAAAAGGATGGGATTACGGTTACAGGTAACATAGTGGTTAATTACATTTCTTCAATTTCAATACAAATTACAGAGATTGTCCATTTATTCAATGTTGAATGCACGTGCTTATGAATTCTTACTTTGTCGGCATAGCTTTCTCTTAAAATTTGTCTCGTGCTGCATTGCACGGGGAAATACAACAATTTCAATCATAATTCTACTAAAATTAGCTATCTAAATGCAAAATTCGTAACAATACTATTGTTGTTTACGAAAAACGCATTAGAGAAGTTTAAATTTGACACTGTATTCAAAGTGAATAATGCGAATGAAAAATGAGAAAACTTACTAAAATTTCTTTAATGCAGCAGAAGTAATGTAAAGTATATATATACACACCATTAAAATAAAATGGAGTGAGTGAATATTTAGCTTGAGTTCGAACATTTGCTTCCCCTACAATGCGATTAAGCACTAAAACTGAAGAAGACATTGAAATGTGATTTAGTTATCGCAATGTTTCTACAGGGAGTTATTTCTGATCTATTTGTTGGCGATATTGTTTTTATACCATCATTGTATTTTTAATAATGTGTGTAATTATTTTAATTTATGTTATATGTAATTAATGTGATCGATCAGAAATAGGTTTGATAATTTTTTTATAAACACTTGAACTATTTCTATTGTTATTACTGTACAGAATAATTATTGGCGCAATTTTATAATTTCCTAAAGTTGTCTTTCTAAAATGAACTTTAAACACATAGTATCGTGTAGAAGACGAGAACCAAGGAAAAGGAACCAAAAGGGATACTGAAGAAATAAAGAGAACACCGAATGACACTCAACTAGGCAGCTGGAGCGTAATCTGAATAAAAGAATTTTAAAACAATACTCAAATTTAGTTTTATACAATGTACGTCCAGAAAGTAAGTTCCGTTTGGTAATAAAAGTAAATTGTGTACAGCTACAGAAAAGTTATTTATTGCACAAAATTCAACAACTCTTAAACTACTTTTCCACATAACTGCCGAAATATTGCAGGCATTTGTCATAGCGTGGCACAAGTTTTTGTATACCTTCTTCATAGAAATTTGCCGCCTGTGTCTTCAACCAGTTGGAAACAGTTTCTTTCAGCTCGTCGTCATTGTTAAAGTGTTGACCGCCAAGGAAAGACTTAAGATGTAAGAACAGATGAAAGTCGCTAGGAGCGAGGTCAGGGCTGTACGGAGGATGGTCAAACACGTCCCAGCCAAATCCCTGTAGGAGGTTTTTCGTCACATTTGCAGTGTGTGGTCGTGCGTTGTCGTGAAGAAAAACAACACCTTTTGACAGCAATCCTCGGCGCTTATTCTGAATTGCACGGCGCAATTTCCGAAGTGTCTCGCAATAAGCATCTGCTCTGATTGTTTGACCACGCGGTAAGAAATTAATGAGTAAGATGCCTTTCCAGTCCCAGAACACTGTGCACATCATTTTTCGAGGTGTCAAGATTTGCTTCGGCTTAACCTTTGCTGGGGATGAAGTGTGCCTCCATTCCATTGATTGCCGCTTACTTTCAGGGGTGTCGTAAGAAACCCAAGTTTCATCTCCTGTGACTATCTGTGTCAGAAATTCTTCACCGCTTTCAGCATAACGGGTCAAAAACTGAAGTGCACTACCCATCCGTTTTGTTTTGTGTTGCTCAGTAAGAATCTTTGGTACCCAACGTGAGCAAAGTTTACGAAATTTCAGTTTTTCGGTAACAATTTCATGCATTAGTGATCGTGAAATTTGGGGAAATTCCATAGCGAGAGCACTAATTGTAAACCTTCGGTTTTCATGGATCTTGTCATCAATCGCGTGAACCAGTTCTTCTGTAACCAAAGATGGACGCCCACTTCGTTCTTCATCGTGCGCATCACTACGTCCGTCATTGAACTTTCGGACCCATCTTCTCACCATTGAATCACTCATCGCTTTTGGTCCGTAAACATCGCAAATTTGCCGATAAATTTCACTAGGTTTCACTTTCCTCGCATTCAGAAAACGAATCACAGATCTGATTTCACAAGCGGCGGGATTTTCAATCAACAACGACATTGTAAACAAGCACAACAAAGCGTACGTGACTGACAGCGATCTCCAAATGGCGCGCGTTTCTTCTCCTTGATACAGAGCGTCTACTGCGCATGTGCGGAACTGCGATCGCAGAGCTGCAGCGGAGATAAATTGAAACGGAACTTACTTTCTGGACGTGCCTCGTATTAGAACTAATAAACACCGCCTTCGAAACCACCTTTACAGAGAGGATCACTTCATTCTTAAACACTCAAAATTTAATGATTCTATACTACTAACACACTCCTGACATAGCTGTACGACGGAAATTGAAATCATTAGAAGGGAAGCAAAAACGCATATACGAATAAAATCATCCCAGGTTAATAAACAGAATACTATTATAAGGTAAAAATTTTCGTAGATACAAATTAATTCTCAGAAAATATTCCTTCATTTCTGCTGCAGCTAATGTCTAACAGCAACTTCAATGACATTTCATCTAATGCTTTACGGAAGTTAATTTGCATGCCAAAGGTATATTTGAATGATAATTATATAGGAGAAGGCTTGAAAATATCACTTTGAGATTATTTGTTATATCATTTGAGATTTAAATATGCACATTTTAAGTGAGCTAAATTAGCCTAATTTTATCATATCATTAATCGAAGATTCCATGCATGTCAACATTAAGTCAAATAGATTAAGATTACTGGAAAATTTCGAATTTATTTTTTATTCGAAACTCTGAAGAAGGAAATCAATACCAAAGTATAAATACAATGTCGACTGTTATTTTCGTTTAAGAGAAAATATATGATTACACATATACTTCCATTTACTACTAAGAATTAATGAACCATGTGCCAAAAATAAATTAAAGTGAGTTTATTAAATTAAATATTTTAATTCTGGCGATTATGAGCATGAAGCATCGCTGGAATTTAGTTGAAAGTATAGTGCTGAATTTTTTTTAAAATTTGCGAATAAAAGGTTTTTTTCTAAATGAATATCAAACTAATGTTCTGTATTAATGATCAGTTTTTATAACTGATAAGTAATTTTATACAGGTGATGCTCGGTAACTTAAATGATTAACGAAATTCAGTTTAAGTAAGCATTAAGTATAGTGAAAAGGAATTCTGTGCATCTATGGCCAATGCCTCGTAAATTATTATCTGTATTTCAAGAAATGGTACTAATAATTAACCCAAATGGCTGAGCTATCCTGATTATCGAATGCAAGTTATTTAAGATGCGAAAATTTAGAATAAAGCAGTGAAAAGGATGTCAAGGTAGCATTAAAAGTTGAATGTATTTTGCTAATGAAGAGACAAGTACCTGAAGAATGTACATATAATATCAGAAGACAAGTTTAATTGTCATTATGTTAATTGTGTTTATGTTAACAAAGCAAGCAAGGAGCTTGGGATAAGTGTTGCAGAAAAGAACTTTGTTGGGATGAAGCGGATCCTGAAATGTTTTCGCTCAATTGAAAGGAGTGAAATTACTAAATTTAGGTTCGTTCGTCCGCTGAACATATAACTGCTAAAGCTTTAGCTTTCTGTTTTAAGTGCTGCATATTTAGCAATAGCTCCGATGTTGCTAAATTCGAAATGAAAGAAAGTGCTCAAAAATAATTTTATATTAAGCTGTGAAGTTCACTCCTATTGTATAAAGACACACAGATGTTTTATCTCTCCATGTTACTTCTAAAGTATAATGAACACTAACTACGAAGAAAAGTTAAAATAAACCTTTTTCTTTGCTCGTCAGCCTGGTAATTACATAAGCTACTAAAATATAAAAGCTGTTACTTGCATAAAAACGTCGAGTATATGTTCCACTTTTAAATTAAAATGTTAAATACAAGGTAACAGGCTCCTATGTAAGCTTTATTTCGACCTTGAATAATTTCATGAAGTAACTCTCAGTTAGCGAAACTAAAGCCGATAAATCAATTCGATAGCAGGGGTTAAAACCAATCAAGTGATAGCTGCCAAAGATTCTCTCTCGAACTAAAGATCTCTGCGCCTTAATACATTAATTAATTTACATCCTTATGGGAAAGGATAGTAGAAATCACAGTAAAGGCAAAATAATAAGGTAACTGCGCTAATTATTAAAATAACAAAGACAAAATGTGACCTTTCGGGAATCTCCAGCAACTCTCAGAATAGAACCTATACGAAGCCTCAGATGGCAACTTCCTGCATCTGTGAAGTTTAAGAAATTTTTATCGTAAGCAGAGATCACATCATAAAATCGCGTCAGTTATGCACACATATCAGTTCATGACATGGTAACGAGATTGAAAAAGGAAGAGCTATGAGCAAAGTTGGTGCATGTACCACAAATAGATAATGACTTAGTTAGAGTTATAGGTATAAATGTTACATGTATCACACACACAATAGAATATACATCTAGATAGGAACAGCTTGAGCTTGATAGCTTGAGATTATGAAAGAAATGAGCGCTGTACTTAAAAATGGAAAGCTGCTTTTTTGGCCCATTTCATAAACTAGCGACTGGGAGCTGTGATTCGCATTTTGTGTACTTTCTGGAGTTTGATGAGGTTAGTGAATTCGTGAAACTTTGCGTTCCATTTCACCACCTTTCTGAGGAACCGGGACAATACGCTCATGTTAAGTTACACTTTCGGACAATTGCTTCTAGGAAATTTCGTTCTTCTGACAGGGTAAAAAGCTCTTGCGCTTTTCAGTTCACATTGCAGTCGTCTCGTCTGTTGGGTACTTCTGTATATCCGCCGTTACTATTATTTGTATCATAATATGAGAATAATAAGCCATTTGGCAAAATTGTTACGTAATACATACTTAGATACTTCAGTTGTTGAATTTAAATATCTTAATTGTAATGATTTATCTTAATTCTGTTCAGACTTAAAAGTTATTAATTTGTTTTTATTTTGTAGTTGATCTTAAATTTCTTTGCCTTGTTGAAAAGTAATTGTTGTCATTTAATTTTTTGACAGTTTTGGTTAACTCTGAATTTAAGTTGCTTGAGTAATTAATTTTTTTCTTTCTCCTTAAGGTAGTTTTCTTGTTAAGTTGACCCTTAAAGTCAATTTTTTTAAAAACCACTTTTAAAGCTTTTTCCTTACACAAGTTGGTGTTAGTTTTAATTAAGCTTTGTTAATGTACCCCCTTTTCTGTTAAGTTGGGATCCATATTTTCTGACTATGGTGGTCATGTTTGGTGTTGTAGAAAACATAAAATTTTTTCTATGTGATTATTATATTTTAATTGAAGTAATTTTCTTCGGTCTTTTATTAAATTAGTATTTAAAAACAAATCCTTAATTCTTTTCGAAAATCTTTTTACGTTGCCTTTTGGGAAATCAAGATTTATGATTTTGTTGTGACACTGGCTCGCTCTTCCAGACAGTGGTCTGGGAAATATCTTTCATCAAGTGAGAAATCTGCACCCTGCAGGATCAACTTGTTTTGTATGCAGCAACGCCACGCCAAGGTTGAGGGGTCGGGGTGATTCGCTTCCTTGCAGACGTTCACCATGCTAGAATGGGACCTTGGACGAGGCTAGCTCCTGCTGACAGGTTGATGACCTTGGACGATCGGCGATTATTCGCCAAGATCCGGCTTTCCAACTCCCTAGCTTCACCTTCCTGTTTGGTTTCATCTCTTAGGGTTGGCATGCACTTGGCTTGTTTTGTACCATCTCGGATCGCCAAACGGATGTTTTGGCGAAAACAAGAAAAAGACGTACAGCGATCTACGAGGGGAGGAGACGTTTGGCAGACGGCAGAAGGAAAATTTTTCGTGAAGGCTCTCATCAGACCAGATAACTGTCGCTCCGTCCCGAGTAGCTGTCTACGTGAACAGTGAAAAGATATCTGAAGAAATGGAGGAGAGAAAACCACCTATGGAGGGCGACGCAGGGAGGACGAAACCCAGATAGAAGGGGCGAAAGACACTGAGGCTACCATTACTTGCTCAGCTTTACTAACTTTCATTCTCTTTCCTTTCTAGATTCAATATGGCTGAACTTGTCATCAATGCCCGCTGTTAAGTGGCAGAATATTTTCTTCACCGTACGCTGTTAATTAATGTTTGTGGATCCCCCTTCTTGTTGAATAGCGGAATGAAAAATTTTATTTTATTTTGAACAACACCTCCACCCCCAAATGTATATTTTGTACTAAATCTATTTACCTTTAATAAATCATATATTTAATTTAACTTAATTTGTAATGTTTTCACTTATAACTTAGAACACTGGACCCAATAGATTTAATTAAAACTTGAATGGTTTGTTATATTATATTAAATTTAAACACAACGCAATGTTAATTCCTTCTGTTGGAGTACTATCTGGTGCTATTTACTGTTTTATTTTAACACACAAATTTTACAGTCTAAATGTTGTTTTATCATGTCTGTCACACTATTGTTTACACCCATGAAGAATTTGTTATAATCATGTGATTTGAGAATTGTTATTCATATTCTTGACTTTCATGTGTTTTTGAATATTGAAAACTTAAGAACTTAAACTAGTAAAAAACTCCAACAAAATGTACAACATACCGGGTACTGCATGACGATATTTGTTAGAGGTCAAACATACCTGTGGTCTGTATCATACTAATCAAGCATCAATCACTACCGCATGACACACATGTCACCTGATAATAATATGCCGTATCACAAAACGATTTTGTAATACTTAAATGCATTATGTCTCCCCAAGTACACTGGCCACCCAAATTGCAACATCAAGAAAGACAAGAGATATCACAATAAAATTTCTTTAGTAGATAGCATGTTGACCAAGTATCAAATGACTAATTTTATAGACTTCTGTGAAGTGTGGTTCCTTCTAGAATCAGTAGCCAGAATAGCCGCCATCGTTGGAGATCACCGCTGCCACACACCTCGGCTTTGATTCAAAGAGACTTTGGTTTATTCTTGGGGTGCAGCATACCAAGCAGCTTCCACACGTTGCCAAAGTTGATCTGGTATGGGAGCTTGGGATGTAATCTGGGTCAATCGTTCAGCAACCATGGACCACATGTTTTCTATCGGCGAAAGGTCAGTAGAGCGAGCCGGCCATTGAAGCAATTCAATCTGGCGATTGACGAAGAACCTTTGGACAATGCGTGCCACGTGTGGCCGCCCATTATCCTGTTGAAATATGGCTGTGGGCAAGCCCTGAAGGTAAGGAAGGACAACAGGCTTCAACACCTCGGAGATGTAGCGTTGGCTGTTTAACGTGCCGGCAATGCGTACTAGAGGAGTGCAATAGTGATATGCAATACCGCCCCATACCATAGTACCCGATGCAGGACCAGTGTGGCGGTGCATAACGCAGCTGTTGAGCATCCTCTCTCCACGGTGTCTCCAGACTCGAATACGCTCATCATGGTGTTGCAGACAGAAGCGTGACTCGTCAGCAAACACAATTTCATTCCATTCTGCCGCCCACATCCTTCTTTCATCGCACTATTGGCAGCGGAGACGTGTGTGGTTCTGCTTCAAGGGTAGATGAAGCAATGGACGTCTTGCGGACAGACCACTCTGCTGTAAACGGCGTCGAATGGTACCTGCAGACACTGGATGATGCGTTATAGACTGAATGTGCTGTGCTATCTTTTGTGATGTGACTGAGCGATTCGTCACTGCCATATGCACGATGTTCCTGTCATCAAGTGAAGTGGTGCATTGAGGTGGATGTGATCGAAAACGTCGGTCCGTCGTACGCACCTGCATCCAACGGTAATATATCCATATTACAGTTGTTTGGTTTCGTCCAACACGGCTACCGATTTCCCTGAAAGATAATCCACACTCTCGGTAGGCCACTATCCTTCCTCTTTCGAACTCGCATACTTGATCAAACGATGATCGCTGATTACTAGGAGGCATAATTGATCGTTGTTTTGAAAAAACCACAAGAAAAACACAATTGCCGAACTTTATCGTAAAAAACTCCAGCCTTAAATAGCGCTTTGAAGTAGCGCCACAGGCGCGCGTTATGTGCGTCTGCGCTGAAATTCTAATCATTTGCATATCTGATCTCCGTTAATGCATGTTGTAAATTTCATGTTATTTGCATGCTTCCTTCAGGGTGTTGCATTTACGGTGGCCAGCAGTCTATGTTTCTTAATCTATTGCTACAAATATTGGGGTCATAGATTATTTATAAACACACTGTTTGAGAGGTTGCGGTAGACAACGATATATCATATTGGCACCTGTTGGTTTGTTCACGTGCTTAATCATCTCTTGAAAGTTTTGTCGTGAATGCCGTCGGCTTCGGGAAGTCCTTGTTAGTGTTAAAAATGCGAGCCGGAGACCTTCGTTTTACCATGACGCAGATATCAAATAAAACGTTTAATCATTACTTGCATCAAAATATTTTCGATATCTTATTATTGATGTACCTACTCCATAGTCACAGTAATTGCCCAGTTAACAGGAAGTTGAAATATATTACGATAATTTTACTACCTGAGAATTCTGATTTATATTACAACATATAAAATTTAAATTCTGATGAATAAAGACGCATTTTAGAAAACAAAATATATGAAGAACACCACCAAAACATAGCTTCAATTTCTCATGTAATAACCCCCTTCTTTTTTGCTTAAACCCAGACCTAAACACAGATGTTGTGATTTCATTTTAAGCTAAAATTTCATAATTGAACTTACAAATGGTAGCACCATGAAATACATATAAACTAAAATGTGAGCACCATTATCGCCGAAGATAAGAAAAGGCCATTTCTACTTATAACGATCTTCAAGCAAATCATACAAACATTCACAGAATTCTTGAATTCTATTCTCCCACATTTATCAAAAAAATTCTTCGATTTTTAGCTGGAGTATTTTCCAACAACATCTTTCCATTTTTTGGTTTGTTATGTCTTCCAGTTTGTATATAGTAACTCAAATAGACTTTTTGCAGTTTAATATTTCTCTAGCACCTATGTCGAATTTAAAACGTTTTCGAAGTTGAACTGTTTGGATAAAATCTGAAGTTTATGGAGATTTTCCTGTCCCTTAGAGTATAAACGCAGCAAGGTTTTGCTTAAATTTACTACGTAACTACTCTTTATCCCCTTCTGACCAATTTTGAAACACATAATATTTTCAGCATTTGAAACCTTTACTTTTCCTTGTTACCTTTTTGTTTCAACTATGGCATTTGTTTTAAGTCTGACTTCATTTATAATAAATGTCTCTAAGGTACTATAGTACACAACATCAGAAGTGACAAGTGATATACTTTCTGCTTAGTATCAATGCTTCGACGACGTCTCTGTCAGCGAGTTCAGTAGTACAGAAATTTCGTTCCTATAGTAGACACTGGGAAATGTAAATTTCTCAATGTCTATGCACTGTATTTAGATATACACAGTCCAGTCACATTAATGTGACCATCTGTCAAAAGCCAGAATAACCACCTTTCGCAGAGCGGACTGCTGCGAGACGTGCAGGAGGAGAGTCACATAGGTCCCTGAAGGTGTTCTCTGGGATGTTGAGCCATGCCGACTCTAATGCCGTGGCCAGCTGCGCTAGATTACGCGGTTGAGGATCCATGGCGCGAACAACTCGATCGAGAGGGTCCCACAGATGCTCGATTGGGTTTAAGTCAGGTGAGTTTGCTGGCCAGGGGAGGACGGTAAACTCATCCTGGTGCTCTTCGAACCACGCACGTACACTGGCAGCTGTATGGCACCTCGCATTGTCCTGCTGGAAGATGCCATCATCCTGAGGAAAAACAATGCGCATGTAGGGGTGAACATGGTCCGCAAGGACAGATGCGTACTTGTATTGATCCATTGTGCCTTCCACAATGATCAGTGAACCTAGAGAATGCCAGGAAAACATTCCCCAGACCATAATGCTCCCGCCTCCAGCTTGGACCGTTCCGGCAATGGTTGCAGGGTGGTTCCTTTCAGAGGTTTCACGCCTTATACGCCAACGTCCATCTGTCCGATGGAGCATAAAACGCGATTCATCCGAAAACGCAACCTGTCGCCACTCAGTGGACGTCCAGCTGCTGTACTGGCGTGCAAATTCTAGCCTTCGCCGTCGATGAACAGCAGTCAGCATAGGTGCACGAACCAGGCGTCTGCTTCGGAGGCCCAGACGCAGCAATGTTCGCTGAATAGTACTTTGGGAGACACTTTTGGTAGCCCCTTGGTTCATTTTGGTGGTCAGTTGCTCAACGGTAGCCCGTCTATCTGCCCGAACGCATCTCCGCAACCGTCGTTCGCCTCTGTCATCTATGGCCCGTGGTGCACCACATTTGCCACGTCGCTGATTTTGGACAGTCCCATTTTGCCATGCACGGTACACTTTTACCACGGCGGCACGCGAACAGTTCACAAACTCAGCCGTTTCGGAAATGCTTCCACCCTTGGCCCGAAAGCCAGTGATCATGCCCTTTTGGAAGTCGGATAAATCGCTTCGTTTCTGCATTACGCCAACGATTGAAATGTTTTCCGAAGCCCTCACACACCCTTTATATACGCTCAACTGCACTGTGCTGCCACCTGCCTTCTGTGATTGGTTATTTAACTCTGACATGGAAAGTACGTGGTGGTCACATTAATGTGACTGGACTGTGTATACGAGAACATTACTTCACGAGAAATATATGGATGTTACATAATGCATTGGGAATGTCCGCCATCAATGCCTAGCCAGACCCAAACGCGATTTTACATGCTTTTACTAAACACCATTGTCTCCACTGATCGCAGCAACTTAACGTCTAATGTTTGTATCCAGAATGCAAAGCGTGCCATTTAACATGGAGGGTGGTTATAATTAAAGTTACTCTATTTAGTCGTATGTAGAGCCCATTTCCGTAGATCTAATTTGTTCAAACTTTGTATAAACGTTATATGAACCATAGAGGGGAAAAACTGCAATAATAAATAACAGTTCAAATTTCACCCACCAGGTGAGAAAAGGGCGCTTAAAGAACAGAAAATACAAGTTGGAAGCAAAAATTTTATTTAATAACAGAATTTGTTCAATGTGCATTCCGTTTGTCTCAGTCACATGTTCAAAACTTGCTACAGGTTTCTCAACAGTAGCGAGAATGGTTTCTAGATCAGTTGCAGCAACATGACATATTACGAATGCTTTCAATTCAAACACAGTCCATATGCCTTTTCCATAGACACGATCTTTCGGAAATCCTTACAACCGGAAGTTACAGAGATTCAGGTCCGGAGAACGAGGAGGCGAGACACCTGGAAAACTTCTGAGAATTACGTGGACAACAAGCAGTGCCTTCACTCGTCCGGCAGAGGTAGTGTACGTCTTGCATGAAGACAGTAGTCTCTAAACATTCTTGTCCTTGTAAAGTAGGAATGATTTGCTGCTGAAGAAGTAATGAGCACTATGATAGAACACATCTGGGGGCCTTAGAAGTGTTCATCTTAAAGAAAAAGGACCATGAGTGAAATCAGTCGTAAAGCCACCCCATACAACAATGTAATCAGGATGCAGAGATCATCCATGCGCAACGTGGATTTGCCATACCCCATACACGCTCTTTCGAAGACGGCAGTAGTGACTTCTTCTCCACAGTTTCATTGATGATCCGCACTTTTCCTCGCAACACACGCAACTCCTCAAACTCTTCGTATTTAGCAGTCACCGTTTACAATCCCTGCCTCGACATAAGCCCTTTTCGTAAGCCTTTCATGCGTCGATATTCCCGCAGTGTAGTTTAAAACTACTGCCGTTTCGATAAAACTACTTGATCAGTAAAGTTCGATCATTTTAATCTAACGGGAATGGTGAAAAATTACTTTACTGCATTGAGTACTGACTTTTTAAAACGCTCCATATATGCATAACGTCCCTTCTGCATTGCATAAAAAGCGCCATCTGTGAGTCAAATTTAACTATTAATTTTTATTAAAGATTTTGTTTCCCCATAGTCCATAAAACATACATACCAATATTCAAAGTAACAAGTCGACCAGAACGGGCTATACATAAGTCTAAATACGGTAACTTTAATTATAACCACCCTATACACCTTTCATTTTAAGGCACCCCAAAATAATAAAAAATTCATAAGTGCTTCTATAAGGTTTAGAAGGAGCTTGGATGTCATATACTCTTCAAAGTAATCCTATTTCAAAACAAACAAACAAAATTAAAAAAGGCTGAATTTTAAATTGCCTTTTTTAGAAGTGTCACGCTGCAACCTGTTGCTCAAAATATCCATTTTGAAGCTCTTACTCGTCAGTTTGATTCAAAGTTCTTTGAAAACTTTAGGTAATAGCAGGGTTTAAGCGTTCCTAAAAATTCAGACAACTAATGAGACATCTAGAAATTGTACATCTCAAATCTGCCTCCTCCGAGTGAAATTGTTATTCATGAATCGCATGGTGGTTACCTATTTTTTAAAAGCATATATTCTAAGAGTTGATGTTATCACTTATAGGAAATGGCACTTGATGAATACCCTTCAGTTTCAAGATGAGATGCTGGCTAATCCACACTGTTACACTTCTCCAGATAAAGTTTATTATTTCGATGGTGCACTTGTTCCCCCTATTCTGAAGGTGTAAACTATCTTTACTACATGTTTCATAGTTGAACAACTGAAACGTCTGAGACATGCGGATTTCCGGTTTCTTGCATTTTTCTCTCAGCAACAAATCTGCAGCCATCCAGCTTACAAGTATTCTTATTTGCATTCGTATTTATGAGCTTATAAACTGAGCCAAAATAAAAGGAACTATATTTAACAAATAAAAAATATTAAGAAATGAAAGTTAAATTACTTGAACTAAATACAGATATAAAGACGTGATCGTAATAAGCTTCACTAGCTATATTTAGGCTTCTCCTTCTCTGTCATTCCATTTGCTTTGTTTAAGCATACCATGCAGTAATTTGGGTTTAAATGTAAGAGAAAGAATTGCCTATGACAAATGTAAGATTTCATGGATGTCTTCCAACTGAAGAATTAGAAGAATGGGCAAGACATCATGATGCATCTAAAGAGAGCGGAGAAAAATGTTAAAAACAGCGAAGAACTGGAGAGGGAGTCGTTAAGAGATAATGAACACTGATGACTTTAAACATTTCTTACATATGCTGATGTTCTAACAGAAGAAAGCTGCAAAACTGTCAGTAATAGGGAGCGAACTGATAGTGTTAGGAAGAGTTTAAATAGAGCGTTTGCTCTTTATTGCAGAATCCGTATATAGAAAGTTGAAGAAAGGTCTCTTGAGTGTGAGGTTTGCATAATTTGCTATACCTTTTAATAATTCCGATTAGCCACAAACTTTCTTTGCATCATCATATAACATTCAGTTTGTCCCTTCATCAGTCACCGGGCCCATCATAGCCGTATTTAGCGCTAGTGTTAAATAACACTCATGCAGAGTCGCTGTGTAATATACAGTCCGCATTTGGATATTAATAAAACAAATACTACAATAATAAATTATGATTCTATATTTAATATGATATTGATATTAAATTTAATTGTAAAAACATATTTCATTAGTATTGCTTAGTTAAACAAAATCTGTACACTCCTTGTTTGCTATATATGCAAGGATTTAATTCATTTTGGGCCGATTCGATTTACAGTGCCATTACTGGAACCAGTACAGGTGGGTGTTAGACAAAGACTGGTTGTTTTAAAAGCTTTCAATACTTATATCCTTACTTCTCATAAATTTTTTACTTCTAGGTCTGGTTTGGGTGTGTTAGAAGAAATATCGTTTTGCCTTCCTACAACTTCTCTCCTTCAAAGAGAAAGCTTATAAATAGAGTCAAAGAGAAAGCTCCAGCTTTACAAAATGTGATATTATTGTCTTTAGAATGGCACAATCTGTTTTTAATTTTATTTTTGGATAAACTAGTAAATACAAAAAGAGATATTATGTTTATTGGAGAGGGAGCCGGTTAACGTCAGACAATGTAATAGTACCAAAATTTAACATAATATGATTAATATCAACGTAATTGCATGCATAATTGAGTTTTGTAATGAAATATTTTTGTATTTCGTTATTGTATGGTGCCAAAATACCTCGTATCAATACAAGAAATAGTTTTTATTAACTTAAAACTACTGATGTGCAATTTAGTTTAATTAAATTAAACCTTGCTGACTTGAATAACAGTAAAACATTGGTTTAAGATGGTTCTACGTTTATTAGGAAAGCAATAAGTTCTGCATGTATAACAGGATTTTTGTTTAGCATCTTGGCAATAAACAAGAATTTTTTAATTTGCTCCTGAAGAAGCGTGACCTATGTCTGATTGAGTTCAAAATAGGAAAGTTTTATTCAAAATAAAGCTGATTTAAAGCTGGTTTTTTTGTCTAATTTTAAATGAAATGATTAAGCATATAAGTTAATGCCTTAACCCATTAACTGCCAGATTTTTTTAAAATATTTTTTTAATATATAGTTACGTATTTACATGTAAACCAATGTAGTACATTAAATTTTACAATACAAAAAAAAAAATATGTTTTTTATGGATTTAAAAATCAATCCCCATTTGGGGATCACGGTACATTGCATGTAAATAACTGTAAATTTTTTTAAGAGTGCCATGGAATAACACATTCTACGTGTAATCCTACATCACACTTCACGCACTGTTTCCGAACACTTTTTTTACAAACCGCACATTTCCTTTGTTTTCCGTCCAATGTTCTTTCTAAATAATGTCCTTGAGGATTTTTTCTTACGTCTTCTGGTACGCGCTTCTGTGAACTCACACTGTACGATGGTCGTCCACAATTTTTCGGGTCAGACACGGAATGTAAATTCAAATAGAACCGTGCAACTTCTCGTCTGAAATTTAATAGCGGCATTTTTCCATTAGCAATACAATATATTGTATGAGCATTAACTAGAGCCACATCCACTGCATTAGTGAAAATAGGAAAGTACCATTTTTTGCCTCTAATTTTTATCCTATACTTTTGTACATTCCAGTCAAGCTTGTCAACACCTCCCATGTTCTTATTGTAATTTATAATGGCATTGGGTTGTGGAATTAATATTTTTTTTTCTCAGCCCTAGACCATCTCGGCACACGTCCCAAAGGTAAAACTTCCAAATGATTTGATAACATTTTAACAATGCTGTTATCTTTCCAAACAAGACCAAATATTCCATTTATTTCATCATATCTATAATCAAAAGCCCCTCTAAATTCTTTCTTCATTTCCTTATCTGTTTTTATAGGGCACTTATTCATCCTATTACATCTCACCGTTCCTGTCGCAGGTATATTTCTCTCTTTTAGATTTTTCAGCAAATCAAAACTTGTGAAAAAATTATCGAAATAAAAGCAGTGTTCCTCTGGTTTGTCTATGGTTGCTATCTTATTCAATATTACTGACACACCTAATCCATAAGTATCTCCTTCTAAATTATCTTCTTCTGAAATTCTACTTGGCTTACCTTCATAGATGTCAGCATTATAGCAATATCCGGTCACACCACAACACATTGCCCATTGCTTGAACCCAAAGCGAATGGGCTTTCCTCTAATAAACTGCTTTAGAAAATGATGACCATAATAACGTACCATTTGTTCATCAATACATATGTTATACGAAAATACGCCGAACTGCATAAATGCTTTATTCAGCTCATCCAAGATTGGTCGTATTTTAAATAATCTGTCTTTGTTTCCATTTATTAGTGGTATATTTGTATTGTCACTGAAATGTAGATTTCTTTTTATTTCAATATAACGATTTTTCGACATACATTTCCTTACAATTCCAATATCTATATCTTCTTCTTCTGACCAATACATCTGCTCTTGAGGCAAAGAGTGATATCCAGTTAACAGTAAAAATCCCAAAAATTTTTTGAAGCAGTCTGAAGAGAGCGTAAATTGGTGACGATTATTTTGAGTTGCATAAGATACACTTTGCTGTACGATGTGATTTACTAGATCATCTGTGAAGAACATTTCAAAAATTTCTACTGGTCTTTTATCTTTTACTCTTTCTATCATGGTCATTCTACGTTGCTCGCACTCTTCTTCTCCCTGACTAGAAATGTTGAATGATGCTCTTTCTCTTTTCCACCTTGATATGGGTTTTTCTTTTTTAGGTTTCTTTTTTCTTTGAACAGTAACTTCTTCATTACACCTACCGCCATGAATTT
The DNA here is from genome assembly GCA_000611955.2 of Stegodyphus mimosarum. Classification (NCBI taxonomy): domain Eukaryota; kingdom Metazoa; phylum Arthropoda; class Arachnida; order Araneae; family Eresidae; genus Stegodyphus; species Stegodyphus mimosarum. The sequence continues at coordinate 372,435 of KK120988.1, read as the reverse complement.
CTAATGAACCTGGAACATCGTTTGGAATTGTATCTTCCAGAATGTTGTCATCTATATCTTCTAAATCAGACACATCATCCGCTCTATCTGGTGGTAATTCAACTATGTCAATAGTACCTCCTGGGTCATCATCATCTGTCAAATCAAGATCATTGTCCCAATATTCTTCAAGCTCTCTTAGCGTTGAAAATTTTCTTCTACTCATGATTATCCAAATGAAATAAAAAAATATTTAAAAAACACAAATTATAATAATACTGACATTTATCAAAATCCAACCATGTTGATCTTGCGGATAAAACTCTCTAAATGACACAACTTCTCAGCACAATGTTCATGTCCATCTGCTCTAAAATTTTAAATATCTTGCCCAATAGACGAAAAGGACTGGCGACGTCCCACCCCAATTAGAAGCAGGTGCGTTTCAGAATCACCTGCTCTCAACACCTGCTATTTCCACCCCCACATCTTGTTTCTATTATTATTATTAGTGGGCAAATTCAACATTTTCGTTAGAAACATTCTTTCTGGAACTCTCCCCCTTTCTTTCCCCCCGTATCAAGTCTATATTTGTCAGTGGAAGCATTCCACACTTTTGTGGGTAACAGCCTTTTTGGAAATTCCGGAAACATATTGCGCCAGATAACTGAACAAATGAAAATTTCAATTGTAGCATAAATAAATCATTTTACATTGCAATAACCGTGAGCCCCAAATGGGGATCATTGTATTTTACAGGTGCTGACGGCATGAAGTAAACAATGTGCTCAATTTTTATTTTATATTACTCAGAACTCATGTGCAAACAACCTCTGTCAGAAAAAATAATTCATTTTAATATAAATTAACAGATATTCACTTAGAAAATAGACATATGTGAAAAAGCGTTGTTTACAGGAAATTTTTCGAAAAAATGTCATATATGTATTTTATTTTGCAAATAAAACTAATAAATTAGCTATCTACATTAAGAGTAGACTATTATGTAGACACATGACTTTAAAAATAAATGAAAACCTAAAATTTAGGGATGAACAAGATAAAAATTTTCGTGATCCCCAAATGGGGCCCATGGCAGGGAATGGGTTAATAAGATAAACATTACAGAATAATATGAAGACACGGCAAATTTCACTAAATAAAAATAGTTAAAAGGATTTCACTCCAAAGTCAAATTGTACTAGAGAGAAAAACTATTATTAGTAAAAATAATGAAAAAGTCCTTATTGAAAATAAATTTCATTTAAACTATAGTCTGCATAAAAAAGTAAATTGCAGGTAGCACTGGTTTTACACCCCAATGTATAATAAATATGGAGTCTGTCAGAATTTTATGCCCTATGAAAAAGGACTTGTTTAAATTGTCTTCGAAATCTAAAGAAATTTATATAAAAATCTACGCCAATCTAACGTTGCTTTTATTGCCTAACTTTTATAAACAGTATAAGAGGTTAATAAATAAAATCCTGATGCCCTTTTAAACACAAAGGCAATACCGGAATTTTTATCTTTCTAACAGAAATTAACTAAATTTCAAAATACTTCCGAAAGCAACGTATAGTATATCTCCTATGATTTAAAACTAAATATAGTTATAACAGCATCAATATTGATTACACTGAAAGAGAAAAAATCTATACTCAACAATTACCAACTTACTTTAGAAAGAGTTACTGTTGAATAGTTAAACGCAATATATTATCGGCACATATAAATGGCAGGAAGACGTCAGCTATGGGTAAAAGTAAACAAAGGAATGATTTAACAATGTTGTTACTGGATATTCTGTTCGATATGTATGCAAGTTAGCTATCGAATTTCTGTCACTTTCAGTTCCTAAGCCTCCAGACCTTTCTTTACTTTTTATTTCTAAATCAACTATAAGTCATGTACCGAAATTTGGAATACTTCGATAATTCTCACCAATATAATTGGCAAATGGTACACTAGCTACTAAGCTATGACATTTTTATAATTTTTCTGAACATCAAATTGTGAAAATCATTCATTAAACACTACTTATCAGCACACAATGAATGAAACAAGTAAGTAAACAATACAGCCAGCATAACAAAGCTTGTAAAAAACTGAGTTTGGCGAGAAGGGTTTTGCAAGTATTGTATATTTCATAAATTTTGCTTCGAAAAGAGACTGAGCAAATATTTAGAGGAAAACTAAAGCTTTTCTATAGAATATTATTAGGATTTTCTATGGATATAGAAATATTTATAGAAAAGTGCCTGAAGCATCACATATTTAATTGCATAGAAGTTCTATAGCGTAGCAAGTAAGCTCAAGAAAATGAAACAAGAAACATAAAATATCTGGATGTAATCAGATAAAGTGGATAGACTCGTTCAGTTTAAATGATTATGTTTAGCAAATGAAAAGGAGGAAAACTTAAGCGAAACCTTTTATTATCACCAGCAACATACAAATATCTAGGAAAAATTTCTTTAAAAAAGGCATATGTCTCAGAAATACGTATTTTATACTGCACTTTTTGATATCTCATCTTTCAGTTCATCTCTGATGACCAGTATTTATTAATTAATGGAACTACCCTCTCAGCCGAAGCATAATCACCAGGCAAACAGTACCAGTCCAATAATTTGTTTTAAATATTGGCATGGCGATTTATGATACAGTTCAAAATGTTTGAAGATCAACTCGCATTTTATGTAAGTATCTGTATTATTTGTAATCCAGTCGTTTTTTCTTTCTTCTGTAATATATATGCTTTGAATAATGTTACCTTTGCTGATGATGAGGCGAATGTGAAAGGATTCTTGCTTGCAGGCTGAAAAATTATGTAGTGAATGAAAATAATACCTACCTACGCTTGCTGCTGAAACTTGATTGCTGCGTAATATACATTGGAATTGTGGTTTGTCATTTTGAATAATATGACTTCCCCTTTTCGTTTCTGGCTTAAAACTATCACACATGTAAATTAAATTTTCATATTAACTGTTATCGCACGTGAATTGCAAAAGACAGCGTGTAACAAAAACGTGAAACAGTGAAAGAAAACAGTACTTTAAGAGCATGCTGACATTAACGAAGTTTAATTCTCTCTCGCATCAAATCTGATAAAGAAGCGCGGCAAAACAGATAATAAAATTATAACGTAAAATGTGCTTTTAATAATACACACTTTTAAATTTTATTTCTACTGTGTTGATATGGGAAACATAAATCTCCAGACATTAAAATTTTTAAAGGAGGGGCCATAAATTCAAATGCGAGATAATCTCCATTAATAGGGTCGTCCGGTTACTTTAAAAATGAAAATTATTTTTCGCTTCTATTTAAGACGCAGAGGCGAAATAAACCGCATGAATCAATGTTTGTGAAGTATTTGTATTTTCAAATTCGTGTAGATAAATTAGAACAATGGATGTCATTAACATCGATTAACTTTAAATCGACTGAAGGGATTAGCTTTTACATAATTTCAGTCCACCTTCATGCAGATATTATATTTTTGATACATACATTATCAAGATATTCATTTTAACAGACTAAATATTTTGAAGCACGATAAATGTTCGCTTCTATATGTAAGAACTAAAAACATTTTACTACATGTTTTTAGAATTACAGCTATAATTCTATAAGAAAAGAAATCGAAATATGCCAAGTGAGATAGATATCTAACTGCCCCATGAAATTGCAAAAGCATGCTATACAATGATATTTATTATACTAATACAGAATTCAAAAAACACAATTTTCGACATTCTGCATAATAAGCCTTTGTTTTGGGAAAAAAATAACAAACTCTATATACATATCATACAGTCGTTATTAAAGTCTTTTCGGCGAGGTAATTCATGAATTCATGAGACTTAGAGTGATAAAAAGTTAGTGACGAGACCGGAGAATAAATCACTCTTATCTGTTTGCCTATTTCCTCCAAGTCTTGGGCCAAAGATAATTCCTTGCATAACCGAACGAGCTTCTAGAGCCGCAAAACTGTCCGAGTTAAAAGTGAGAGGGAAACTAACGAAGATTTAGGTCCAAGTATGTCGCGCCCGCGAAACCCCGAGGTCCATTGTTCATCATTTTCGAAATAGCTTCTTTTCCCCATTGCAATCTTGCAAATGGGTACTAGGTTCGAGTTTTAATGAAGTTTAACATTTTACATGAGTTTCGACTGCGTTTATGTTCCGCCCACGTTTTAACAAGATTTTGCATTACCTAAGTTCGAAAATTAATTTGAAGAAGAATTTAGAAATATAGGGTATTAAAATTCAAATACTATGGAAACTATGCTGTCATACACAGCAGTTACGTTAAAACATTCCGAACTCATATTTTACAGTTTTTTTAAATGTTAATTATAATTTATAAAAGAGTTATGTACTTTAGTCAACTATAGAATCAGCTGGGCAAACTTTAGGCAAGCAAATTAATCAAATTTTAAAATGCTCTAAATTTTAAAACGAACATTAATTCTATAAAATAACAAGTTCCGGAATAAATAAAAATTTATGTTTGCTGTAATCCGATATCAAGTTTCATTTACGCGCATCCATCATAGCAACAATTTTTGTAGTAATTTTTTAAATTTTGAATACACAAAATTAAATGTGCATGAAGAGTTAAGGATTATTCTCTCTTTCACGGATTCTTCTTTTTCACGGAATAGAGTAGCTGTGGTAGTCTTAAAGCAGATATAAACAGTATTAATGATAAGTGTTGTAATTATGTACCCTTTACATTTCTTTTGTTCCGTTATGAATTCCAGTTTTATATAATCATATAAATTTTAATAAAAAAATTTAATCGATCTTTTAAATTATTCATTTGATAATATACTAATTTTAGAAATCCCCTCTTTGATTATGTAATTAGATGAAAAATTTAAATTGATAGACTTGGGAAACAAATCCATACACGTGATTTAAATCCTATACATAAGACAGTAATTGTACTGTTTTACAATGATAATCTTGAATTTTATATTAGGCGTACATAGCATAGTCACTGAGTAGCTTCCCTGCCTAAAAGCGAACACATGTATCATTAAATCAAAATGAAAGTCAATGGAGTGGCAAAGAATGTGTTAGGGAGTAGGGACATAAGAGTTCGATTGCTTTGAATAACAACAACCAAACTCTCACAGTCACAGTTACTACGAACAAATTGAAAAAAAAATAATAACAGCGCTTTCTTTCTCTCATCGCAGTATGATTGGCACTTTGAAAGAGTATAAATGTCGATAGAATGGTACTTGTAGCTCGATTAACGTTGGTGCCAGAGTGTCTGCAAAAAAGTGGAATGAGAATTATAAACGGGGCCAACAAAGCAACAAAAAGTGTAAAATATTTTGCTTAGATTACAAAAGCTCCAAATTATGAATTCCATAGGTTACAACATATTCCTAATTAAGAAGATGATAAATTCGCTGATGCATGTAATATTTACGAGAAATCCGCACAACGTTACTCTGAATGACTTCTTTCAAACCTAATCTCGGATTTGTCATTTGTACTCCAAATGAACATCAAGTAGCTCAATTAACCAGACATCTATTCAGGTGCCTTCGGGAAACCATAGTGGCGACGGAAACGCTAAAAGACGGGAGAAAATTCTGCCGTCAAAGTATTGTTGTAATATATGTTTGGATGCCTAGCTTGCATTCGTTATAGTACAGCATTTCGCTTCTGTATTTCGAGCATGACTTAATTTATCAACATTGTTTCGCAACGAGTAAATACATTTCCGTAAAATCATGTGAATCATATTTGTATATACTTAAGTCCGGGAAAGAAGATGCTCCGATTCTGCATCGTGCAATTATTTTCGTTTCCTGTACCACATTTGTCCTTTCTCCCAATCCAAACAAAGGATTTTTACATTGTGAGCTATTTTCAGAAATTCTTTTGGTAAAAACTTTGTGGCATTATATTTGAGTTTCAATAATCAATTTTGATTTTAATTTAGATTTCTCTTATAACCCCATTTCGTCACGAGCTTGCTCATTTCAGACTTTATGCAGATTTGAGAGGCAAGCAGTTTGATTTAAAGTTAGAAGAATGGCTCGCAATCGTATCAGAGTTCGAATTAACGTTCCCTCCCTGAGCATTCAGCTTGCCACTTTCCAAATAGCCGCAGCCTCTCTTAAGATCACAAGCTGAAGGCATACTTGGTTGGTAAATTAAAATTTTGCATAGGTATTGGTTGTGTATCATGACTTTGTAGCCTGTCATCGAAAGTAATTATTTTGGCAACTACAAGATTTGCAAAGGCAAGTTTAATGTTCACTGCCACGTACAGGCGATTGGTAACTATGTACTGCAATACTTTTTATTTTAACCCTCACGAGCGGTAAGTTAACATAAAATTATATATTCTTATCCGTCTGAATTCAGAGATTAATTAAGCTGGTAGTGAAAACTCACTCAGGTAGATTTTATGAAACACTTGAAGGATAGGAGTTGTACTTGAACTAGTTAAGAATTAGATTTATCCCCTTACAAGTATTCGAGTTTACTCCTGCAAGTGATGCAAATTTCGGGCTTTTGTATGGCTGCATCTTGTTTTCTTCCCTCTTCTCTCACCGACAGACCCCTTCTTTCCGCTTCAGATGCTCTCTTATACCGGTGTTTTCCGACCGAGCTACGCATACCACTCCAACACTATTTATGGTTTTTCGCCGTACCGTTGTAATGCGAAGAGTCTGCTATCAGAACTCGATTTTTATTATTCATGCCACTATCAAGTGTATTCTGTTTTCAATTTTTGTATTCGCACTCTCTCTCATCTCTACCAATAATGGCATCACACGACAACCACAAGTCAGAGGCTGTCCTCTAGGTTCCTGTGCAGGCCAAGTGCTCTGGAACCTCACATTCAACCAAGTGATCAGGCATCCCTGGCCAACATATGCAAAACTAGTTGTATATGCAGATGACGCCACCTTTGTGATTAGCTGGAATACTCGAAAGGAAACTGAGCAACATGGCACGGAAGTATGCAACATCTTCGCAAATCTATGCCACAGTATTAAATTAACCATCTCCGAGTCCAAGTGTACAGCTCAGCGCATTCCTGAAAAGAGAATAATCCACTCTGGAAGCCGTGTATTCCTATCCATGGGAAAAACATAAAATTCTGCAATGAAATGAAATTCTTAGGGTTCGTGTAGGATAAAGGACTTATCTGGGTACCTTACATAGCATAAATTAAAACGAAAACTCAAGCCATTGTAAACAAAATACGTCAACTGCAGTGTGCCACTTGGGAAAGGAACCCTCTCTTCCAAAAATTACTGTATAAAACAGTAATCGAAATATTGGTTACCTACGCCGCTGCCATCTGGGCGTCACCATTGGGAGGACGCAAAGTTAAACAACTACTCTCAGTACAACGGCCATTTGCCCTCACCATAACCAGAGCCTTCCGAAAAACTTCTACAGATGCGCTCAACGTTATAGCCGGCCTGCTTCCACTCCACATCTACGTTGAGCAAGAGGCAGTGCTAGCGAAGTTACTCCATCTGCAACAGGAAATTACCTATCATAGCTCTATATTCGTACCTACAGAGTTTGACCTACGATGTACTGCATCCTACACTCATCCAGCAGACAGAGGAAAAGGCATCAAAGTCATACTGACACAGCACAGCGACGCAAAGCTGACCTCATCCATCTTCACAGATGGTTAAAAATCTGATGCAGGTGTAGGAAGTGCCCTAGTCCTTCTCACCAACTCTGTACAGACATATCACTGGAAGGGGCACCTGGCGGAACATAACAGCGTCGTCCAGGCAGAAGCCTTAGCCTTGGAGCAAACAGTCCACTGTGCCATTACATAGAATCTCCAAAATATACAAATAATCTCAGACAGCCAATTTGCGCTACAAGCTATACGCAATCTTTCACATTCTTCACAACCAGTAAAGTCCATACAAGAATTACTTCGCAACAGCACGCAGCTGAAAATCACGCTCCATTGGACCAAGGCACATGCAGGATATGCGGGGGAATGAGCTAGCTGATTCTATAGCCAAAGAAACGATAAAATATAGATGAAACGCAATGCCACTTCCCGGCAACAAGAGCGCCATATTCTGAATATTTCTTTTTTACAAAAATGCCAAAAGGATTGGGACAATAGCGACAAAGGGCGTCGCACGCGCGATTTTCCCCAAAAGTCTGCATAAATAGACTCTACTCTGCCTCAGCTTACTAGAGCTATCAATGGACATGGCCCATTCCCTGGGTATTTCTTCACCCGAACCATCACGAACTTGGACCTTTGCATTTGCGGAGCACAAGGAAGCCCTGACCACTACGTTACGAAATGTTCACTAACCGAAAGGTTTCATACCAGAATGCCTTCCACCAATATAAATTCATTCAGACGATTTATATTGAGAACTCCAGCCCTAAGACAGAGAATCTACAACATCATTAACCTGCTAATGTTATCAGGACTGGATACTGTGGCAACGAACTAAGTAAGATCCATGTCAAATTTCTTCCTGAAACTCTTCCGTAGTGTTTATACGAGCAAATGTATGCTATACTCCACCAGCGACAGTGACAACGAGTACCACTAGTGCCAGAATTGCAGCAGTAAAAATAAGTAATTAATTAAGTATTTAAGCAATATCTTATATAAATATTGAAGTTTACAAGTATTTATGTATTCAATAGTATTTATGTATTCAATATATATATATATATATATATATATATATATATATAAGTGTCAACAACTATACTCAAGTACTCATATAATTATTGTATATGGGATTATGTAACCAATTAATCAAATGTTTTCATTGCAATCAAGTATTCAAGTATGTAACTTGTATTCAAATGTATAAACATTAGTCATAACATAATCATGTATTTAGTATATCAACGCATATATGTGCTCAAATAAGATTTAATGTATTCAAGTGTCTTACTGTAATCAAGTTCTCAATTGCATAACTAATGTATTCATGTAACTTATCATTTATCCAATGTATTAATGTATTTAATTGACAGATCATATTTGACTGCATTTAAGAATTATTATTATTAGTAGTAGTAGTAGCAGTACGACTATTATTAGTATTATTATTAGTATTTGATGTATTATTATTTTGTATGTATATGCATTATTATTTATATTTGATGGTATTTAAGAATTATGGCAATGTGCGCCCAAAAGCATCACCAATGCATTCTAACAGCTAATGCTTATTTATTCATGCAGCTAAGGTATTCATGTAACATCATCCAGGTCCCTGTCTGCTCATGTAACTTCACAGAAAAGCAAATGCATTCCCCAGGCAGGCTTCCTGGGATTCGAGAGCTGCTGGTTCAAGATAGTGGAGGGTATGGGACATATATCTGCGTAACTTTGTTAGACATCAGTTGCCCCGTCCTCCGTCACCTGTCATCTAGCCTCACTCTCACTTCCATTGGTTGAAGCAATTGTTTACTAAGAGTATAGGCATAGCGGAAGTTATTTTATACTTGCTCTTTATATATGCGGTCTAATCTACGCAAGTAAAACGAGGAAAATCTTAAAATTCCTATAAACAACCATAGATCTCTGAGTAAAAAAAATAACAAATGTCTTAAAATAATATATTATCATGCCACCGAACTTGAAACTCGTTATGTACATGATTTTCATTAAAACTGTTATTTAGAATTTCTTAATGTCATAACGCACTACCCTAAAAAAGAGCTACAGAAAGAACACAACTACATTCTTCATTAGCACATCCTCTAACTGTATGGTCTTAATTCCGAACTCGTTGCATCAACTCATGAAAAAAAACTCTGAAGCAAGTCCGCATGTATAAAACATTAGAACATTTTCCCTTAAAAGCAAACAGAAAAAAATTCTACAGGAAAATGAGGTCTTGAAATGTGCTCACGTCAATGTTTAACCAAATATTTTAATTAATGTAACAGGAATGTACTATTTCATTAAATTAGAATTGAGTAATACCAAACAATAATCTTCTCCCTTAAATACAAATATTTTTAATGTTTCGCTAAATTTTCAACACGTATAATTCTACTAATGAAATATCGTAAAAGCCAACGCTTGATCTTAAAGATAAAATGTACCAACAACTACCGTGCTTGCACAATATATGTTTTACATGCTATGTACGATAATACACTCACTTCCAAAAGTTAAGCACGGAAGGGAAAATGCTAATTTCCGGAAGGCAATCAGAATTGAAGAGGATGCAATTCGCTGCAGAGGTAGATGGAAGTATGGAAATATGTTAGGTAACAGACAATCGCGCTTTCATGTTAAGAAATATGCAAAAAAGGCAGTCTCATAAGAAGCCAGCTTTATGAAGTGTTACAGAAGCTGATGTATAAGTGCTGATAGAAGGTGTTTAAAACTTTCGTACAGTTTGTTTTCAAGACATACGTGTTTCTATGATTTCCCGAAGACGAATGGAAGATTCTGAGTGCTGGCGTGTTGTGGGAAGCATTGAAGCAGGACAGTAGATCGCAGATGCTCTTTTCTTCGGCGTTCATCATTGTATAATTTCACGTTTATGGAAACAATTCCAAACCACACAGACAGTTATCCGAAGGCCCGTAGCTGGTCGCCGAGGGTTACAACCCCCGCGGAAGATCGATATATTGCTATTGTAGCCAAGCGGAATCGCAGAGCGATCTCCACACGTGTGACATCTATGGTTACAGCGTCTATTGGTAAGGCGATATCTGCAGCGACTGCACGCCGAAGATTACATATGAGTGGACTGTACGCCCGGGTACCTCGAGTTTGTGTTCCTCTACCCGGCCAATCAAGAGGGGCACGATTACAGTGGTGCCGGGAACAGGTCAATTGGAATGTGTCTGACTGGGGCAATGTTATGTTTACTAATGAGTCAAAATTTACACTGGAGCCAGATCAAGTGTACAAGGATATGGCGTGAAAAACGAACACGCAATCAGTCCCAAAACATCACCAAACATCACGTACTCCGAGACGGAAGCATTATGGTGTGGGCAGGGATTTCATGAGGATGCCGCACCGACCTGCACATCCTTAAACGGGGTTCTTTGACGGCTCTCCGCTATCGAGATGAAGTCCTAGAAGCCATTGTGAGATTGTACGCTGCAGCAGTTAGCCCTACTTTTGTTTTAATGGACGATAACGCACGTCCCCATAGAGCTGACATCGTCGATGACTACCTGGAGAGTGAAGGGATTGCGCGCATGGCGTGGCTAGCATATTCGCCCGACCTTAATCCCATTGAAAATCTTTGGGATGCTCTCGGCCGTGCTGTAGCTTCACGTTTTCCACCTCCAGCCACTCTTATTGAGCTGAAAACTGCTCTACAAGAAAAATGGCGATTGCGTAATTCTGCGGTGGTTGACCACCTAATAGAAAGCATGGTCACAAGGTGTAAACTTTGTATACAGATGAGTGAGGGATCACATACCCTATTAATGTCCTTTTTTCATTTTATGCTGTTTATTTTCACTTTTTTCATAATTCTGTTTAAGTCTCCAGTATGTCATTATCTGATATCTTAGAAAAATTCAATATTGTTTCATTTCTGTATATAATTATTGATTTTGCTTTATGCATAAATATATATGCTACTTTCTTGCCGAATGTTGTGTCAATCAAAGCAGTATTTGTTGATGTTTTTGCATTTTACATCTTTGTGTTTAACTTTTGTAAGTGAGTGTATAAACTTTTATGACTCATTAGAACTCTTGAGTAAAACAGTCCTCCCCCCCATTATCGAAAAGTTAATATTTGCTTCAACTATGATAATATAATTAACTTCTACTTATTCAATTAACAATTAAAAATTTTTTTCATTCTGTCGGCTTACTGTTATATACGTTAATACAAGAAATTCGCAGACCACTATTACAAACACGTTCTCATCATCAATTAAATTTCTTTGGAAATGAGAAGCTCCAAAATATTGTGAAATATGGTAAAAGATTCAGAATAATATAGTAATTTAAATCTTTCCAACTAATTAAATTATTAGCATTAATAGTTTTCAGCATGTCATTAAATAATAGTTACAGTCAGCTAAAAAGAACTTTCCTCGAAAGGAAACACACAGTGATAATTCTCATGCCAACTACTCCCTTAAGAATATAGCCTCTTAAATTTACTACTATTTCTAAGGACAGAAATAAGCACCTGTGCTTAAAATTTATCTCTGTAATATCCTAGTTAAATTAGAGTTTCTCAAGAGCTGGAATATCGAAGATTTGTGTAGCAACTATTCGCTAAGTTCTTGTAAGTAACAAGTCTAAAGAAAGGTTAAATTATCCTTTATTCCAACTCAAAATAAACGAACAGACAGCTCCTTCTCGGGTTTACAGTAAACCTCCACTTGGGCTTTAACCAGCCAAAGCTGCCCAGACTCGACTAACAGAATTAGCCGTTATTTGAGATCACCGGTGTAAACTATCAGGAACGTAACAGTATGGCTGTAGAACACTAAGTATAGAGTATCATCAACAACATGGCCGAAAGGCAGAACACGCTCTCCTACTGAAGCGACCCAGACTTCATCTTAAATACTCTTTTCCACCTCATTTACGTAAATCGTAATCCGGAAAACTCATCCTGACAAGGAAACGCAGTTGCGAAATGAGAAGAAAAGACTTGTTCCAAAACAAAAACAACTATTAGAAAATTAAAGTAAATACTACAGCTCTTTAAAGCGACTAATCTCCATGGAGATTCAAACTCGACTGGAACCATGGGTGATCGTCCTAGACAGAGGTTCCTGCAATCTAATTATTTTTTAAATTAACAACCATACATTTCAGCATAACTAATTACAACACAGAAAAGAAATGGTTATCCTTTCAAATTAGTAAATGGAGCAAAAAAATTGATTATCACCACAGTTAACAAAACCGATTATAATATCATTACCATTTGATAATCTTATATAAAGACATTGTAGATGAAGAACTCAAGAGTTGTGTAACATACCCAAAATTTAAGCTTTAACTATTATAAAGCAAGAAACATTCCATAAAAACTAAATCTCCAATGACGGCCACAACGCTATTATTTTCATTACATCTATGCCACATTAAAATTTCAAAAAAAAAATCCTGTCACGTTCAGGTACTTTACGAAAACGCCGATTAAAATTCAATTTCAGACCTTCATAGACCTTCAGAGTAAATAAAAGTACATGATTATAAAGAATAACAAAACTGACATGAAATCTCTCTTACAAAATAGTGTTCAGGATATAAACTCAGAGTGCCATTGTTTCTTCTTACAGTTAAAACCCAGTTCTTATGTGATGAATTATTTTTTAAATCTTTTTATTACTAACAGTTACGTTCGAATTTGAATATATATATATTTCTTATGTATA
>KK120988.1:281344-341541 GCA_000611955.2 Stegodyphus mimosarum | reverse complement strand
CGAAGCAGATAATAATATAGTGCATAAAAAGGATCACAAAATTTATCAACGAAAAATGCAATATTTCAATATTTTCCACTTTGCGGAAAACATAAATACTAAGAAAACTCATTACATTTATTCATCACAATCTGTTCAATCTACTTCACGTAATTCCTTATACGAAGCACTTTCCAACAACATTACCGCACTTCTATCATAAATAATGATAAAAATCTGTAGATTAAAACTTGGAGAGGAAACAAAAACTAAATACCATGCATTTAACATGCATATTTTTTCTAATACAGTTTGATAATTAAAAACGTAATCTTGCCATACAGAAGCATGAAGAAATAAAAAAATGTAACTATTATAGTTTAATTATACTGGTTTCAGCTATATTGTATTTAATACTTAGTTTAAAGAAAAAGTTTACTAAGTCACCATTAATAATAACATTCTAGAAATATCGGTTCCTCCTCTTTCCGCTTTGTCATCACAGTCACACATGAGGGAGTTTATAGTTATTTGCTTAGGAATTGCTGAATATAAGAAAAAAAAACCGTTAGAACCGTTAAAAAACAAATCTATTCAAATTCAACTATTTATGAATGAAAAGAGACATTCCCTTGATAACTCAAAGAAAATATTTTATGCTAATATTTAGATTATTCATCGTAGAACTTGCATTGGAAGTGATATTAAATATAAATAGAAAAGTAACTGAAAAATTGCTAAATTTCATCGTAGAACTTGCATTGGTAATCAAATATAAATAGAAAAGTAACTGAAAAATTGCTAAATTTCATTAAAAGCACTTCTAAATAATGTATGTTAAAACGTACCTTGTATCTATTTTCAGAAGGTAAGCAGCCGCTGCTTTTATAGATTAATGCGGACGTTTTTCTGTTTGAGATTATAAGCTTGAAAATAGCAATGAAATAAAAAACATGTGAGGCTTAAAAGGAGGGTTGTTTGTTTCTTTGTTTAATCAAGTACAGTAAAACACTTGTTTATTATCTGTCTTTGGAAAGAGAAGTTTCTGTGGATAACTTTTTAAGAAAAATTGACTCATATTTGCGTTACCATGGAAGAAACTCTGATTGAACTAGTCGTGTCTGAAGTAAAACTAGGATTTTGGATAACGGTTTCGTACTTTTTACATTTATCGTAGCAAAATATCAACCTAAAAGCTTTCCTCTGGTCAGAGAATTATATTCAAATACACACATGTCCATAAATTAAGGATAATGCAAAATCAGGCAAAAGAAGAGTTAGAAGCAAAGCAAATTTGACTTATTTGTAAAGCTTATTTATTAAACAAAAGGTAAAGAGCAAAAAAAGATGCTATATGTTTGATATTATTAAAAAAATTAGCGATTTTTTCAGCCTGGAGCAAATTACAAAAAAAAACATATTTATAAAAAACGAATATTACATGGGTGGTATGATTGTTAATACACTGTATGTCTCCGAGACGACGCAATACAGTCCGTACAACGCCTAGGCATGCTGAGTATCAAATTATCGATCTGATCTTGGGGGATATTACACCACTCAAAAAGCAATGCTTTCCGAAGTTCCGGTAGACATGTAGGAGGAGGTTGACGGGCTGCAACTCGTCGGCCAAGCATGTCCCACACGTGCTCTACTGGATTCAAGTCCGGTGAGAATGCTGGCCAATCCATACGGGTGATATCCTCCGATTGAAGGCATTCGCTTACGATGTTTACATGGTGAGGACGGGCGTTGTCATCCATAAACACAAATTGTGCGCCCATGGCGCCCCGAAACAAACGTACATGTTGTTCCAGAATGACGTCCCGATAGATTTGGCTTGTCATGGTTCCAATTTGAACATGCAGGTCAGTTCTGGAGCCCAGAATAATTCCACCCCAAACGAGCACTCCTGCACCACTGTAACGGTGTCGTTCAATGATGTTTTCTTGGTGGTAACGGGTACCTGGAGCTCTCCATATGAAAGTCCGGCCAGAATCAGACTGCAAGCTAAACCTGGACTCGTCGGAAAACATCACACATGCCCACACATGCACTGTGTCCACAATGTATGCTCTGTACTCCAGGCAAACCGCAGGCGACAGTGAGTTGCAGTAAGTGGAACGCATCTGACAGGTCTACGAGCATATAGACCAATCTGCCCTAAGCGTCTGTACACGGTCTTCCTTGAAATTGTCGTACTAGTGGTTGAAGAGAACTGACGAGACTGGTCTGAGGCTGTGCTCCGCCTCTTTCTTTTGGCAGTAACTGCCAAATACCGGTCCCCATTCGGCGTTGAACTTGGGGCCACCTGTGCTGTAACGTCTACTCACATTACCATCATCTTGGAATCGTTGACAAAGCCTGGAGTTGACACTCTGGGCAATTCCAAGTTCGTCTGATACTTCCAGTTGGGTACGCCCACATTCCAGACGGCCGATAATTGTACCAAGTAAAAAATCATCCAAATGCGTCCTTTGTGTCATAACTATTCGGCTATTGTACTGAAATGCTTATAAAGTGCCTGCGAACAATTTTACTTCTTTGCCTGTATTCCTTATATATCACTCTCTTACACTCTCGTCATTGTGACGTACCATCGGTGTCATCTGGTTACTTCCTGAAATTTGCATATGATTCTTGAAGATGTGTGTAGTGATTTTACAGGTGATATATTTATTTTAGAGTTCGATTTCCGCGTGACTCCTAATTATCCTTAATTTATGGAACATGAGTGTACTTTAGAAGTAACCAAAGTGTCCGCCGAAAACACTGCGGAAAAAAATCGTGGACGTAAACTCTGAGAAGAAGACAACTCAAGAGCAGGTGGAAGGCAAAAAAGCAAAGGGAAAATATTGCAGTGTAAAACATCGTCACACAAACTATCATGGTAAAACCTTAACCACTTTTCAAGTCACCACCTGATGATAAATATTGCATGCTTGCATTTACTGGTTATAGAAATTTAGGTGAAGTTTTGTATAATGATTTATGAGTTAAAGAAAAATAAAAAATATTTTTAACTTTATAATTCATATTTTTTAATTAACTAATACATTTTCCCCTTGTTTTTCGTCTATGATGTTTTCATCTTCAATGTTTCTGCCAGAACACTTTCACCTGTAATTAGTTAAAAGTCCCACTAAGAGACAAGAGTCATTACCTCACCCTTCCCTAAGTCGTGGGTTTTTACTAACAAAGACGTTGCATATGAAAATGTTTCTACAAGTCTCCTTACCTAGTAAGATAATAAAAAATGTATAAATTTCTAATTGCATTCTGGAGGAATACTGAATTAAGTAAAGAATATTTTTTCAAATGGGCAACCAACAATCCAAGCCTTCGAAAATTCCAATAGAAAATGTTCCACTAAGATACAGTATTTGAAACATTCTCTTTCTGTTCACCTAAAGAAATATTAAACATTTAGCATGTTCTTTTTCTTCTCACGGGCAATCTGAAGTAAAATCACTATCGATACAATTTACAAACTACTTTTAGTAAAGTTAACTATGTTTAGTACGTAATAGCTACTCAAAATATTTCTATTTTAAATTCTATGTACTATTTATCTCTTTTTGATATTATTTCACTTCTCATTCGTATTACTTTCTCTTTTAATATGCGTACAGTCTTTGCAAGACAAAATTTGATATCTTTCTTAGTGATAACAAATCTATTTTATATGAAAACTTTTGCCGATTTATTAGTGTTTTCAAAAATCTCCCACTGCATTTTAAGTTTGGTGAAGAACTTATTCAACAAAGTTATGGCACTGCCATGGCTCCCTTTATCTCAGATGTTTTAATAGGAGCATTACAGAATACATTTATCCTCTTTTCTCAAGCTTGACAGGGTACTTTTATTCCTTCTTTCGAAAGCCTAATACTTGCATTACTGAATATCCTTATCTGTTTCCCTTATTCTCTGGAACTACTGAGAAGTATTATATCTGTGATATTTTGTCATTTTAAATTTTACTATAAATTATTTTTGGAAACACCTGATTAGCTTTGATAAAAGACCCAATTTACGTAGAAATTTGGAAATATCTGTTTTTCCATTTGTAGGTAAACTGCTTATAGCGGGTGTTCTAGAGATACACTATTTACAGCTTTCCTTAGGAAACCCAGTTTTACTGATGAACGCTTCGATTACATTTCCAACAATTTTACTTGCGTTAGCTGTCTACTGTTAAAAGTGTTGTCAAATAGGTATGTACTACTTTCTCTATTGTTCAGCTGCAGAAGGAGGGGAAAAAAGTTCCATGTTTCGTGCCTTGAAACCCAATTGTTATATTAAGCGCTGTATTAATCGACCCATTTCTTTTCCAGATTTGGTAACAAAGAAATTTTCTGTCAAAGTTCCTATTTCTTTGCAATGTCCTATCTTTTGTTCAGAGATTTTCAGAAGCTATAGCCAGACTATTAATGAAGGAAAACAAGAAAACTTACAGCAAATCCGTTAGAATGTTATGATGAAGGATAAAGCTAAATTTTGTATTAACATAATAAAGATGTCTTTTATCAAACATTGCGTGAAACTTCTGAGTGTATTTATGTGTTGGTGAAAGCTTTCAATACTTCTTATCGAAACAAATATTCTCTTGGTTTGGAAAGAAGATCGAAACTTACTTTTAGGGTTTTATGTATTAGAGAAAAAACATAATTTCTACTGGGATTATGATACTTCCAATTGGAAAAGCGTTAAGAACATATAGAAAAAATATTACTCCCGTAAATAACCATAACATATTCGAGTACTCGGAAATTCATATGTATAAAAGAAAAACGTTAAATTAATATATTATGTGCACCCATGTGCATATGAAAATCCCTCGTCCTTATAAGTCACAGCATATTAAAAACTAACTTTTGATATTTTACTATTTTATATTATTTAACTATAAAACGTTTTCGAATTTTCAATAGTTAATTTCCAGGTATTTTCCCTTGATTTGTTTCCCCATTTATTCTAGATTTTCGGTTTTCCTATTTATTTTATGTTTATGGACGTTTTGCTTGATTGTTTATTCTAATCCAACTTTGTTCTTACCTTTATGTTTGATATTAGAGATTTAATTTCGAGCTTCATGACGGCTTGCAACCGAAATTTTGTATAAATATCTCCTTATAATATGACTGTAGTGTGGAAATACAAGTTTATTTTAATTTTTACTCCTCTATCCATTAAATTTGTAAGAATTTAAATAATTTGAACCTTCTATTAATATCCTCAATTTTGCACAGTACAAGTGATTTATTTTCCTAAATAGAGGTATACTGCGCCAAAAAGAATGGCACAGTTCTACGTATATCTCCCTTTCTACTGGGCCGATTGACAAAATTCAACATGCGTTTTTCATGTCTCGAAAGTGCGACTTAGGATTATATTAGATTTATATATAGCATTGTTTCAACACACGTATTTTGATACAAAATCGGACTTTTTCTGAAATGGCATAACAAATTTTTCCATATTTCGTTCCTATGTCTCAAATTATGCCAAAGTGCCAAGTTTTGTAAATATCGCACGAGTAGTTTTTAAAAATTTAGTTCTCAGAATTTTAGCTCCTCCATGTTAATTGAATTTGGTACATATTTATCAATATCTCTTTTTTAATTAAATTTATTTGATTCTGCCCTTCACATTTCGAAATTTAGTTTCATTACAAATAAAATGCGTCCATTTTTTACGATTTCCTTTAAAATTTGTGTTTTTAAATAATTCTTATAAATTTTTCGAAAACGATTTGTAATAATAACCTATAAAAGTTTTACCATCATCTTAAAGTAGATGTATTTCTAAGAATACCCGAAAAGAACTGGAGTTTTTTTATTCAAAATTCCCTAAGATACATGTGAATTTACATATTGCCGCGATTTGAAATTTGGCAGGTTTGTTATAAACGATAATAACATCAAATGTCGCTTGCGGACTTTGTTAAGATTATTTGAAAGTATGAATGATGACTTTTTGCCTCTCGTGTACAATGAAAAAAAGAAACGAAAATTGGTTGCTATAAATTAAGAAGTTCGCCGAGTGAATTATACTGGGAACAACTGAAAAAATGCGCCGAGATAAGTTTTCGAACTTCTCCGTAAAGTTCGCCCCAAATTTTACAAAATTTAATATAAAGGCATAATTTGAGATATGGAAAACAATTGGCATGTCATTGCAGAAAACTCCGATTTTGTGTCAACATGTGTGTGTTAGAACTATGCTATGTATAAATGTAATATATATCCTATGTCGCGCTCTCGAGTCATGGAAAACGCAAATTGAATTTCGTCAATCGATCCAGTAGAATGGTTCCTCCCTTTTTTTTTCTCAGTGTACATTCTTATAATTTACCCTAGCCTTGTTGTAGGTGCAAAAACATCACGGATGAAAATGTTGCGGAGACGAGAAAAACGTTGTTGTACAAAACAACGTGGGAAGTAAAAAGCGAGGAGAAAATATCACAGTTCTAAAACATCGTAGTCTAAAATATCATGGCAGGAAAAGAAGCAGTGCAAGAACTTTGTAGTTTCAAAACATCGTCATACAAAATACTGTAGTAAAAATATAAAGCACTTACAAATCATTCTCAGACATACATTTTCTGGCTATAAAAAATTGATAAATTTTCGAATAATGATTTGTGAGTACAAGAATAAATTTTGAGTAGTCAAATTAGTGAAGCCGGAAGAATCTATCCTCATACGATCAAAATTATTCAAAATATCATTGCTTACAGGTTTGAGGAACCACAAGCAGATATTGCTAAAGACAGATAAACATCGTAATTTTTATTAAAAGTATCTACACAGTCCAGTCACATTAATGTGACCATCTGTCAAAAGCCAGAATAACCACCTTTCGCAGAGCGGACTGCTGCGAGACGTGCAGGAAGAGAGTCACATAGGTCCCTGAAGGTGTTCTCTGGGATGTTGAGCCATGCCGACTCTAATGCCGTGGCCAGCTGCGCTAGATTACGCGGTTGAGGATCCATGGCGCGAACAACTCGATCGAGATGGTCCCACAGATGCTCGATTGGGTTTAAGTCAGGTGAGTTTGCTGGCCAGGGGAGGACGGTAAACTCATCCTGGTGCTCTTCGAACCACGCACGTACACTGGCAGCTGTATGGCACCTCGCATTGTCCTGCTGGAAGATGCCATCATCCTGAGGAAAAACAATGCGCATGTAGGGGTGAACATGGTCCGCAAGGACAGATGCGTACTTGTATTGATCCATTGTGCCTTCCACAATGATCAGTGAACCTAGAGAATGCCAGGAAAACATTCCCCAGACCATAATGCTCCCGCCTCCAGCTTGGACCGTTCCGGCAATGGTTGCAGGGTGGTTCCTTTCAGAGGTTTCACGCCTTATACGCCAACGTCCATCTGTCCGATGGAGCATAAAACGCGATTCATCCGAAAACGCAACCTGTCGCCACTCAGTGGACGTCCAGCTGCTGTACTGGCGTGCAAATTCTAGCCTTCGCCGTCGATGAACAGCAGTCAGCATAGGTGCACGAACCAGGCGTCTGCTTCGGAGGCCCAGACGCAGCAATGTTCGCTGAATAGTACTTTGGGAGACACTTTTGGTAGCCCCTTGGTTCATTTTGGTGGTCAGTTGCTCAACGGTAGCCCGTCTATCTGCCCGAACGCATCTCCGCAACCTTCGTTCGCCTCTGTCATCTATGGCCCGTGGTGCACCACATTTGCCACGTCGCTGATTTTGGACAGTCCCATTTTGCCATGCACGGTACACTTTTACCACGGCGGCACGCGAACAGTTCACAAACTCAGCCGTTTCGGAAATGCTTCCACCCTTGGCCCGAAAGCCAATGATCAGGCCCTTTTGGAAGTCGGATAAATCGCTTCGTTTCTGCATTACGCCAACGATTGAAATGTTTTCCGAAGCCCTCACACACCCTTTATATACGCTCAACTGCACTGTGCTGCCACCTGCTTTCTGTGATTGGTTATTTAACTCTGACATGGAAAGTACGTGGTGGTCACATTAATGTGACTGGACTGTGTAAATACCTAAAAGATATATTTACCATTATAAAAATAGAAAATTGGTTTCAAATTACAGTTTGTAGAACTTGTAAAATTTGAAATTTTGTTTGCAATTCATATGACCTTTGAAATGAAGACATTTAAGCCAGATAGTTTTAGCAATTATGTTCAACTTCCATTTTACGTATAATAAACTAATTTATATTTTCCACCTAAAACATATTTAGTGGAATAAGAAAAAACTTACTAATTAGAACTTTCTACGTAGAGGATTGATATAAAAATTTACGTTTCGTCCGTTTATGCTAAAAGATTTAATGTGACCATAATTTTCATAATTTGAAGACTTATCACCTTTTATTAATTTATTTATTTATTAAACTGGAATCATTTGTCGACAATGAACAATTCAAGAGATATTTACTGATGCAATTTTTTCCCGCTCATACAATACAATAAATTATTTTTTCGATAGCATTTAAGTTGCAAAAAGGGAAAATTCTGAATATTCTTTAACTAACTAAAACGAAAATATGATGGAAATTTTGTTACTTGAACTACTTTTGTAAAAAAAGTTCTTTTCTTATTCCTTGCTGCTGTATTGTTATCTGCAGAAGTTGATATTCTCTGTCTGATAAGATGGGGAGAAGAGAACACAAATCACCTTCATCTTGCGCAAAAGTCGCTGTCATGCTGCATTCGGTATAAAATTTGTGTTGATGTAGTTGTCTCTGTGGCTGATGAAAACTTCAGATATATATTTGCTTGTTTCAAACATTCTGAAATCTCTCTGTCATCATGAATTTCAATAAACTTCAGGTGCATCAAGACAGAATGGACGCTTCACACTTTTCTAAAGCTGTTGCCGTACGTTTTAATGCCTCTGGTCAACAGATATTCGTATCTTTTTAAACACGAGCTTATGAGCTATTTGCTTAAAAAAGACTCCTGCGGCATTTCCTAAATCTAGAAATAAACTGTTTGCCTAAAAATGACTCCTGTGGCAATTCCTAAATCCATCGGTATATTTTAAACAAGACATTTCGTAAGACGTTGCATTCTCCTGGGATCAAATGCGATTTACACAACGCTTGTGAATGCTATATTTAATTAGCGACTGATGCTGTTTTCTCTAAATTCTTAATTCCGTCTTGGCTGCAACCCCACTTTACTTCATCTTTCTTCAAGTGATAAATATTTTATTCTCATCTATTAAGATTAATGTGTCAGAATAATCTTTACTTCTTTTTCACAGATCTCATAATTATAGAATTATTAAAGTGCATTCATGCTGGAACGTAAGCGACATAACGTACTTCACATCTGATTACCAAAACGATATTTTAATTGAATTTTACTAGGAAGTTTTATTTAATTCCCTAAAATATGCACTTGAAGTTGTAGTTGTATTAATTTACACATGAGGTTAAAAAAATTAGTAGTATTCTTGTTTTAAGCTAGCTGAGATATACATAAGGAAATTGTACCGCGAAGCGAACACGAGGAAAAATCTGTCCTCCTCACCATTGCTCATCAGTGATGTAAGGGGAAGGTTTTGCTTTACGGGAGTGTACGAATGACATTTATATCCGGTATTACTTTTGATTTGTTTTCGGTGAATAATAAAGTCAGATTAAAAGAAATACACACGGCTTTCCTCGGAAGCCTTTTCCGATTCATGGAAGAATAGATTAAAAAGTTATCAATAAATGCTCTTCATATATGTATCAACATTAGATGTTTAGTATATTAATCATGAAATTCATGAATTTAGTACCGTCATGAATACTGATTGTTTCTTTCCTCTTTCCGAAATTTAATTTTCAAACCTTTATTATTAAACAATAATATGTTTTAATGTAATGTTGTTAATAATACTCTGTAACCAAAAACAAAACTTAGAGATGGGGCCACTATTTATCAAGCTTCATTGTAGAGACTTCGTATTTTTACTACAGCTAATTTTTTATTATAGGGGTGTTTCGTTTAGGGAAATTATCATAAATTTGATGAAAATATTTATTTAAAAAGGTTTAGATTCCTATATTAAACTAAATAGTTAAGACTGTATTTATTAAATCGAATAGCATTAACAATTAACAAAGCTTATTAATTGCATATTCTGAAACAGAAACACGAAACAGTAGCTACTAAATTTCATACGATAATTAAAACAATTTTGTATTAACTATCTTGTTTTTCAATACAATTAGATATTGAGAAGTTTAAGGTAGTTTAAAATTTAAATTAACTTGCACGTTTTTTAGAAATGTCAGAAAATTTATAAAACTCTGTAAAGAGAATAATAGTCTTAACTGATTAATTAACACTGAGAAATATGATAGCACACTGAAATATATTTTATGATGCACACTGAGCTATTAGCTGGAGGGACTGAAATTCTTGAATATTTTTATTATGGTTACTTTGCAGAAGAATACATCAGGAATCGAAATTCATTGTAAACGTAGCGAGATATGAGTTGGTGAATTAATTGACTGTAGTAAAGCATGTGATCTGCCTTAGAACGAATAACTTCGTCGAGAACTTTCTCAAAAGAATAGCTCGTATTCATGTTATGCATGGATTGCAAGATCTTGTCTTCTTTGCTAGCATACACTGTTAGTAGATCTGCTTGAAAATATGTGCAGTGACTTATCGCTGTGACTAGAAGATAAATACAACAGGACAAGGGTGTAAAAGACTCTTTTATTAAGCTCAGTTATTTACAGACGGCACAGTCTCTGTGCATACAACATCCATCATCCACTTGTGGCGAGGAACGCAGATATAATGGTAGCAAACTAAATTTAAGTGATAAGCTAGTAGTTCAAGACTGCACAAAATTAATTTAACGTAGCAGGTTGATTCAGAGACCTACATCGGAGGAATATTAACCTCAGCGGCCAAAATACGAAGCCGAGATTCAAAATTCAAACTGTTAGTAGATATAACAGCTTGTGCACTCAATAGAGAAACACGCTGTACCTAACCTTTTTGCTAGGAAACGCAAGAGATACAAGGAGAGATAGAAAAGGCTAACAATTTAAAATAACTATTAGTAAATATAATATAATCTTTATAGGGTAAGACCAACCAATTTCTCAAGACCAAATCCAGAATGAAATCTGAGTGTTAATTTTTCTTATCTCCTGCAGAGTGATATGCATTATTTTCATTAAACATCAGTAACATATTTTGAATTTCCTGAAGATATTAATCAGTATATAATTTTTTTATTTCGCTCTAACTGTAAATAATTTTTATAAAAACTTTGAATATATAAATCCTTGAAACACGGTTAGCAAATATTAAACATTTAAAAAATAAATTCATTAAATGTGTACTCTTTAACTGTCCTTTCCATTGTTTCCTAAGTAAAAAGAAACTATGCGAGATTGTTATTCATTAAAATACATTTATTCTGAATTTAATATAATTGTATCATTTTATGGGGTTTTAATTATTTAATTCAGTGCTCAATCCTTAAACCCCATAATCACTAACAAGCGAATAATCGCTTAAATGTGTTAACAGAGACGTAAGACTTAAGAAGGGTTAACTACCCTTTATTTCTTAGAATCAATAAAATCAGTTTCTAACTTGCACCCTACAGCAAAGCCTCCACTTGGGCTTAAACTTAAATGAATATTAAATTCAACTTAACTAAAGCTGACTAAAGATATAGCCGAAGCTATCAAGACCCCTAAATCTGAATTAAATTGGTGAAGCCGAACAAGGACCTAAAGTATGGTCGAGCGTTGCAGATATTGGCTAAAAGGCAAACGCGCGCCAGTTAGAAACTCAGACTCTCTCTAACAACTTCGACTTAAATACTACTCTTTATTTATTTGCATTAACTGCGTTTCTGAAATTACATTCTGGTAGGAAATTGTAAGCTGGAACTAGAAAGGTAAGGAGGATGCATAAACTTAAAATAACTGTGAATAAAATTAGGATAAACCTTACAATTTAAAGAATTTTTCTTCCTTAGAATAAATTCCTTCACTTGTAAGGTATTTCTCCCGCAATTTTGGAATTACCATAGAGGTAATTATAATCATCGTCTTTAAAGGCCATAAAGGAATTATTTATATTAAACTAACCAAACGTCAATGTAGTAAGAAATATAATTTCGGGTAGCACACATATCACGTACTATATTACAGTAGAGTCTTGCAAACTTGGCTTTCGATATCACGATATTCCGTATAACTCGAAAACTTTGTAGGAACGTTTTAAGATAACTCTAGGCCAGACAGAGCAAATATTATATACATTACATATAATTATTTTTTATGTATATATCTTTACTGTTTTGTTCAAATATTTGAGTGTTCTGTTTCTGTAATTTTTGTCACTTTTTCACTGTGCCGTTAAATCTTAGAACTGCCTAGCAAATTCAAGATACGTTGTAGTACTTGGCAACGCTGTTTGCTTCTTTCGAGAATACGAAGAAAATCAGGTATAAGCTGGCTACTGGCTCACATTTCCTTCTATTGTTGCGAAACGTTAGGAGACTTGTCTGAAGTTTTGTAACTGCATCTTATTGCAAACTAAACTCACGCCAGTTCATTGCGGGTATCATTCCTCAGTTCACATCCATTAGTATAATTGTTGACATATTTTTGCGAATTTTTGATATTCCGTCAAGTGAAAATGTCGTTCGGAAAGAAAGGAAATCAAACTAACGTGACAATGGAAATGAAACTAGATGCCTTAAAGAGACAAAGGGAAAAATTAAACAAAATTACCATGGATTTAGGTGTTGAACGGACTACTTTGATAGAGCCAGACAGAGCAAATATTATATACAGTACATATAGTTATTGTTTATGCATATACCTTTACTATTTATTAAAAGAAACTAAAAGAAAAAAGATTTACTAAAAGAAAATGTCCGAAATCGAGCCGTGGTGTGTGAAAAGAGCATGGGCGGATAGTTTAAAGGAAAGAAAAGGTATGAAAGGTGGTGAACATGAAAAAGTAAGCGATGCGCTTTATTTGGGGTTCAGGCAGCAAAGGGAACAGTGAACACCAATTTGAGAACCAATTTAACAAGAGAAAACCCTAAAATTTTATGATGAATTTCAAAGCGGAGTGCCTGGATTTACTGCTAGTGCTGGCTGCCTCGGCAGATGGAAAACGCTGTACGGCATCAAGCAGTTAAACGTTTGTGAAGAAAAGATGTCTGCTAACTTCGGAAATGCTGCAATATTCAAGAATAATTTCCACAAACTAATTGAAAAGGAGGGTATATCTGGAGATCAAATTTATAATTGTGATGAGACCGGTCTGAATTTTCGAATGCTACCTTCGAAAACGCTAGCATCCAGGGAAGAAAAATCGGAACCTGGTTACAAAAAAAGCAACGAGAGAGGCACATTCTTGACATGCAGCAATGCAACAGGCGGCCATAAGCTCAAACTAGCGCAAAAATTTAGGTAAATCCAAAAATTTCTGGGCGTTTAAAAACGTTAAAATGGGACTGAAACCAACTACGATCTTCCTGTTATGTACCTGAATTAGTGAAATGCATGGATGAATGGAGCAATATTTAATGACGGGTTTAACAGCTGTTTGTTCCTTCAATGGAAAGGTTTTTGAAATAAAAGAAATCTACCAACGAAGGCGATTCTCATTCTAGACAATGCCTCATCCCATCCTGATACAGAGGATTTACGAAACGAAGATATAAAATCCATGTTTCTCCCTCCTAACGTAACTTCAGTGTGTCAGGCGATGGACCACGGCATTTCGGAGGCATTGAAGAAAAAATACAGACATAACGTCTTTCATCTTTTATCCTAGGTGCCATGGTGCCTTTAGCCATGGTGAAAGTGAAACAGTCAAAAAAAAATCCTACCATATCACTTAGTAATGATAGGAAAATTCGAACTGATGTCAATACAAAAGACCACACACAATTTCCAATGCTCCCTAGAGCAGCTAAACCCAACACTAGAGTTCAGAATAAAAACACTATAAATAATATCTCCTCTACTTTCAGGGTATTTTTGCAGGCCATTAGTGAAGTAAACAAAATCTTTAGTGAATTTTCGATTTTTGATGTAATTAAATAATCATGAATTGACTGGATGAACTTCGTGCTGTACATACTCCCATAGACAAAATTTGTGTCTTCTTTAACACATTAGAAGAGATCTTTGGTGGAAATTTATCTAGTGTGAATGGAAACTAGACTTTTTGCGTTTTCTACTCCTTTTGAACCATCTTTCGACATGTATATAATTTAAGTTTTGTGCTGGAACTTTGACTACTTTGGGTTATCAGTTTATGATGTGATTTTGCGTTTACTATGTTAAAATTATACATTATGTGCCCTATATTTTCGTAACTGCCTGTGCTCGTATTTTTCCCATGTTCATCATATGTTGCCAGCTCGATATTTTTAACTACTGTTTTACATGATTACTTTATGGACTTGTGACTTTTATGACATTTTCACTACTTTTATGGACTTTTGCTTAAACCTTAGCGCTTTTAATTTGTATTTATGTTGATATATTCGAAATAATTAATTCTTCGATGGAGGTAAGGTCATTGCACCCAGGTACTCCGGTGATGCACCATGCTAAATGGCCAGCCATGGAGGAAGGGTGTGATAAGATCGAGAAGCTGAAGAAAATAGATATATTGGATGTTGTTGGATAGATAGATTATTCTTGAAGTGAAATCGAGCGGATAAGCCTCTTTCGTTCCTGGAGAAAGTTGCTGGACTATTCAGGAAATGAATTTGGCGAAAACAGAGAAGACAGAAAATAGTGAAACAGTTGGCTTACTTCAGAATATTTCAGGTTGCGAAGAAGTTACTGATGGTGATGTTGAAGAATGGATGGGACAAGATGAAAATTCTGAAATTTTACTACATGCAGAAATATTTGCACTGGTAAAAGACAATGTGGAAATAAATGAAGGTGAATAAGAAAACAAAAAGACTGAAGACAGCGGAAACGATAAAATGATGACCCATAGTGAAGGACTGAAGGCCGCTGAAGGAATGCTCCGTTACATGGAGGAGCAAGGGGCATCTGGTACGAACATTTTGTTCTTCCGTTACCTACGGCATGGAGCTGCACGACGACGGAATGAGGTTTAGACACATTCCACTATTACAGGATATTTTTCTAACAAGAGCTACTAATAATTCTTCTTCATTTTTATATGTAAGTTTTGTACTCAATTTTCTCAGGGTATTTGTTCTTTTTATGACTCGTATTGTGCTAGAACGTGACAGAAAAATCAGCTTTAATTTAATTGTATGCTGTACTTTTCCGTGTCCAATATTGCGCTACAAATGTCTAGAGTAATTTACCGTAAAATATTAAGACTTCTGAAAAACACACCTCTTATTCCATAAAACTCGACTTTTCGGAAACTCGCCAGTCTCTCAGTCTACATTATGTCGAGTTTGCAGGACTGTACTGTATTAACAATAGAAAGATAAAATTGATAAACAGTACTGGAGAGCCCGTAAACTAATGGCTTAAGCGTTAATGTGAACTATCGGCTTAGGAGCATTTGTAAAATAACTAAAGTTATGTACAGTCATTTTGGTGTTGAAATCAAAATATAAACAAACAGTATGGAGGCATACTGTTCAGACCAAACGTGTCAAGACGTTCTGTAACAATAAAGGATTTATGCCATGAAAAGTGTATCCAGTTACAAGATTGGATTTTTTCCGCGTTCACCATACGGTATGGTTTTCTTGAATGCGTGGTGATAATTGGAGGCTAACCACTGTGCCTGCTTAAGTTTTAGGTAAAATGGAATCTCAAGAAATCTCAGGTCATGCTCATTTCTGGTGTTTCCGGGTCCTCTATGGTGCAGTATTCAACTTCTGTGCTGCATTTTGGTAGTGATCACTGTGATAAAGAGGAGAATAATCCATGGTGTTCGCTGTGCCTCCTGCTAAGAAGGGAATATTTTGTTCCAGTCTAAATAATGTTCTAATTTCCCCCTTGTAGCATGTTGCAGTATGCGCGGTAAACTTAAGTAACTGAATTATCATTTAACGACATCAGATTTCACTTTATCGTCGGAATACAAGTTGTTACCAATGGTACGACCAGAAGGGTGTAAATCCAGTGATAAATTAACTTGATGAAATAGCTTGTTAACTAAATTTTTTGCTGACTGTATATACTTATGACAGCTGCATAACTAATAAATACAAACAAACATTTTATCATTTTCTAAGATGTATTACATTTAAAATTGAATTAAGATGAATCCTTGACCTAATAATAACCCAGATTCGATGATAATTTTCAGCAACCGTTTTGTAGACATTAGACTTAAAACTGCATAACAAATGTCAAATAATCGTATGATGTAGTGTGTTAAGAATTGCATAATCCATTTTAAAATGAAAGTTGTTTAATTATGGTAAAAATTCTGAAGTTAGGAAAGATTATTTTTAGTCTTCATAATCTTTCTCAAAGAAAGGGGGATGTTTTAATTAGTTCAGTATAAGAAAATTTTGCAAGTGAATTTTCATGAATTTAAATTTGACTGTTATCGTATCAGGTATATATTTACAGAGGCACTTCGAACACGGCGGAGTCCCCACAATCGTTATACTTTAACCGAGTGTAATTATAAAGTGGCTTCTACTATTCGGTAAGAAGTTTTCGAGAATTTACTTCAGTTGAGCGACGCTGAAAAGCTGAGATTTTGATTACAGACAATGGAGGAAGTTTTGCTAAGATTCCACGTTAATTGAGGGAAACTGTTAAGCAAGAATCTCGAATGGAATTAAAAACATAATCTTTAGCTCTGGAAAAAGACACACTGTTACTCAGTTATCCGAGCGGACAACCAAATTGCGCAACGTAAAGGTCAAAAGTATTATAATTGCAGAAATTGTCGGGTATTACGTTCTCAATAGAAATATCCACTTTAGCCTTTCCCGAATTCATTTGGGCGTTTTTTTCGTCTGACGTCTGTATGAAAAAATAAAATAAAGGATTACTTCGTCCGAAACGAATTATAAAATGGATGTAAAGTGGATTCAAAAGAAAATTTTTCATGACGTCATACGTACGTATGTATGTACGTATCTCGCATAAATCAGAAATGATTAGAATTTTGTATATGGGACTGCTGTAACATCCAGTTATGCACCTTCCTTTTTTATGGCAATTGATCGTTTATATATCTATTACAGCCACCTCTTTAATCGACATTTTTTTCGCAATCGTTGGTCTAGTCATATGCTCCTAATTACAGAAATGTTTTAAATTATGAGAATATTCATGTTTCGGCAATGCCGAATTATAAATAAAGCTTAATTTTCTAAATCTTACTTTGAATGCGTTCCTTTTCTTATATTCAGGTAATTTTTATACCCGTTATGAAAAAATAAAATTAGAAGAAGTACGATACGATAAAAATTGATCGGGATATTTAATTTCAAAATTTGCAGTTTTTGGTATCATTTTCAACTTGCCTTGAAAAATCAATTAGTTGAGTTAGAAAATTTCGAGGAAATTAATCATACCTAATTAAAAAATTCGTATGCAACAAACATTATGTATAATTTAAAAGGCCGTACTGATGTCATATGCTGTTCACGTGAGAATTTTTAAACTGAAGAGAAACGCGTCAGTTTTCAGTTCAGAATTAGGTAAAAACATTGAATTGGTGTTGATTTTGCATAAAATTATATTGGTTTCGAGAGCTATCGGACATAGATCCCTCTCCTTCAGAAGCAAAACATCTTTATTTTATTTCTTCTTGAAGATTTAAAAATTAAGGTAATATACCATGAAACTGAATTGGCCATATTCAAAATGGATGAGTCATCCGCAAGTATGACGTTGTGTTTTAAATTTATCTGTATAAAAATACAAAAGACTGTAGCCTTGCAATAATAAATATAAATATTTGTAAGCGTTTTAAGTATCTATCTTCCTTTATCTAGCTAAATTAATCTCCTTTTATCTGCTTGAATGTTTACCAGAAATACGAATTTATAGCTTACTTTTCCAATTCCCGTTTTCAACGAGGTAAAAATGCTATGGCTTAAAATTTTATTTTTTTAAAAGTATTTCAGGCGCCAAATGAAGCTAAATAATATATCTGGTTAGTTATTCTAACTCAAAGGTAAACAAGAAAAATTATTTTAAAAAATACGTTACAACATAGCATTAAAAGAAATTTTAAAAGTGTTATGGTTTGATTATTAAGGTAATTGTTTAAAATTATTCTTCTGCACCATTAAATTATTAAGAAAAGCAACTTTATTGCAGAATTATTCATACTTCGTTGAAAATGTTTACCTCTCAGCAACAATTTAAATTCTTATTGCTGTCTTCGCTTTGATCAAATTCCAAAGCCTCGAGTTCGAAAACTCAACAGTTTATAAAACCGGCTCATTAAACAAATTTTGCTTTTTTCAGTTAGTGTATCACTTTTCATACAATTAGGAAATTGAAAAGAATATGCTTATTACAAATCAGGTTTCCTCACAATGGGACATGCGAAGCTCAATCTAACAATGAATTAAATGTCAGAAGATTCAAATTTCAGCTCTTACTATTAAAAGGAAATCATTATTAAGAGTGCAGTTAATTTATTTTATAAAAGAATGCAATTGCTAATAATATCTGTCTATAAAATCAAAGAATTTCAGGACGTTGAATTGTTGCTTTATCGCAGTTAATTTACATCACAAAAAGTTCTTAATTCAGATTTCTTAAACTTAACATTTCGAGAGGCACAAATTCACTTCTAAGGAAATAGCATTACATCATTACATTAAATATGTCCTTTTTTAAATTTAAAAAAACTCCCATAGCTAAATGAGTAATTTCTGCTGCAAGCACTAAGTTTCAAGTTCGAGTTTTTAGAATTCTTGGGCAGAGTGTTACTATTTTATTTTGTACTGCAAATAAAATCATTATCAGTAAAACTTTAACAAAATGAAGAAAGTTAATAAATTAATTAACAAATCGCATGTTTTTTCATCTGCCAATCGTTCTCAGAAATATTAAGATGATTGCACAGATATGTGCAACAGCTTATTGCCAATAAATATACTTTGTACTAACGTTGTTCCATACACTCGTTTATGCATGGAAAATTGAGGAATTTCTAAAATATATACCACTTGCATGAAACGCGTTTTGAAATTAAAGTTCACTGAAAAAATTTATATTATTCGTTTATACACTGTCAGCGGAAATGTATTAATTTTTTTTTTCGAACGGAGAGCACTATTTTGTCTTTTTTCCGACATTAGCCATTACTAAGGCCGGAAGTGGTGGCCAGTTTATTGTGGAGGGATCTAATACGCGGCCACCTTTATCTCATGTGAAGGGACGGACAGTTACAACCATGCCTTTTCCGGGATTCGAATCCAGGCCCTTCGGTATTGCAGTCGGCTTCCCGAACTACTCTGCCATCTGGTCCGCGGAAATGTATTCATAAAAAGAACAACGAAATGGAATTAACAGAGTTCTAACTCCGTTGGTTTATCCCGTATGACATAAGCCTCTCAAAAAAGTTTCCACGTCCTGCTAAATGTTGTTCACAAGTACTAAAACTGAGAAAATACTTAATGCTTGTTAATAAATAAAGGTATAAAAACTTGGTTTTGACGTATTATACCGTACTATGAAACTGCAGGATGATTTAGCGTCAATTATGGATAAGCGTGACGTTGTAACATACTCATAACATCTACTCTTTCGTCTAATGTAATCCCGAATCTTTCTAGATAAGCCAGGTTTTGTTTTTATGGACAAAGATATAAATTAATTTTTATTGCTGCAATTTTTCTTGCATATTGAAAAAAAAAACAGTTCGGGAGTTGAGAAACCCTTTGGGGCTGCACTCATTCACAGCAATTCGAGAGAACTGAAGTCTGTTGAATATGGAAAAGAACAATATTGCCGTAAAAACAACAATAGATTGCAACAAGCAACCTGATATTAGTATTAATAACGTTCTAAACTGAGCTCCTGGCAAAATACAGCTCTGGGATTTCGCGCTTCAATAGATTACACAGTTGATTAAAGCAATAAAGAAAGAAAAATCATGGACAAATTGGTAGCGTATAGAGTTACGCGAAAAATGTAAAGACTGCAATATTCACATTACTAACGTCTTTGTGAATAGTAGCACAGACAATTCAACGGAAGTAGATTTAATACTCTTTATATAAATCAGTCTCAGTTTCAGATATATTTCCAAAGCTAATGAATGGCATTCGATTTCAGGATTACCGTCTGAACGGATTCAGGATCGTTAAATGTTAAAAAGGTTAGCTGTTTGAAATCAAGCACCTGGTTATATATGATATAGCTAAATCTCGATAACGTGAATTCCTGGAAATATTTTGTACAGTGAAGAATAGCTAGTGTCTTTTTGCCTTTGACAGCTGCCAGAATATGTATGATAAACGCAAAAGGGAAATTTGAAATAAGTGATTTATTGAGAAAGAAAAGGCAGAAATTCATGGTTCGATCACAATCGGCACCTCATCAATTTTGAGGTAGAAAACCCATTTTATTGTATCATTTCTCTTGCGAATCTTTAAGAGCATCGAATGCACCATCACCTGAGATCACGCGACATTTGTCACGGGTTAAAGTGATTTTAAAACAATATACTTAGGCTTTCTTCACTATCGTTTGCATTCCTTCCGCTAGACGCAACTGGAGTGCAGCCAAATCGCTTGCGAGAGAAAGATACAAAGACCAGTAAAAATGTTTAAAACAGTTTTAAGCTGTATCTCGAAGCTAAGCAAGCCATCTGACATGTCATTAGAGCTGAGAGTAGAGTAAAAAAATCTTTTCTCACCTTTGGGCGAAAAGTACAAAGACAGAACATCGTTAGAGAAAGCCATTAAGAAGAAAGAACCTTTTCTTGCACTCGGAGAAATTTTTTTTAGCTTTTAAAATGGTTGAAGTTTCACTCCGGATTGTCGTCTCAGTATCTGCTTGATAAAAAATAGCTTTTGTTTTTCAAGTTCTAATACATGTGCGTGGTTATCCACGTATTAAAAGCATAAAGAAGAACTGCGTTTAAAATGATGATTCTTTAAAAGAAATCTTTTAAGAGCTATCTATGATTCCCACATTCGTTTGCACTTGCATCTAGAATTGATTTTCGATTACATTAAGGGTTAGAGTATTATCATAAAATGTCTAACATAGCAGTATTGGAGCAAATATTTAAGTTATTTTACTGAGAATTCTACCCGTAACTATAATTTTATGTTTGTGTAATAGAATCGTCTTAATGCTTTGCAGAAAAAGTCAGATAAATAGCTGACGTGCAATAAATTTGCCGCTAATCGACGAACAAACTATTATTCTGTTAATAGTTTTGATAAAACAGTGATTCTCAAATGCTTTTTGCTTAAAAAATTAGCTGCAAATCATAAATTCGATTTATTTTAGGGTTAACAATAATAATATAAACAAATTTCATGGAAACTGTTGGTAGTTCTTGGAAATTTCCTCTGCTGTATACAGGACGCTTGGCACTGATGTGATATGTTTTTAGACATTAAATGACACAGAAAGTTTCCAAAGAAATGCAAAAAAAAAACTATATTATACAATAAAAGACATATTAATAAATTATCTATCATGTTAATAACTAGTAAAATATTTTATTTCCGATTATTAATCTTTAAACACAATGCAAGAAAGCATAGTTAAAATAGTAAGAATACCATGTAAAACTTAGAAAAGCACTTGGTACATGAAATTGCATGGCACATTTATTTCTAACTTTTGCAACCATATTTTCATACTATGAAATTTCTTACTGCTTAATGCTTTCAGCGACCTTTCTCTAAAGTGCTGCTTCTCTTCACTAACTTAGATTACTTTCTCAACGACCCAAAACTTGACCACATGATTTAATTTCAATAAAGCACGTCTCTGGTAAAAGGTATTAGAGATATTCTTATGCCTCCATCCGAACTCCAGTAATCATATTCATTTCGGGGTGTGTGATAGCATCAGAAGACCAGGAACTATATGAATGCCTTTAAATCTTCATGATATTTTTGGAATCATGATTTTTCGCAATATGTATTGCATAATGTTTAAAAAGTTTAATTTTATATTTGTAGAGCACTTGATTGATAAGTGGTTTTCAATTCAGATTCTTTTCTTTGGAATTCTTTGGAATTTTTCGCAATATGTATTGCATAATGTTTAAAAAGTTTAATTTTATATTTGTAGAGCACTTGATTGATAAGTGGTTTTCAATTCAGATTCTTTTCTTTGGAAGGAACCCTACTCTTGGTTTAGGACCATTTTGTGCATTTTGATATTGCTTCTTTCTCTTACTGCTTTGGATTGTTCCATTTTCAGAACTTTACGGCATTTCGATTCATCTGTAAAGTTTCCATTAGTTCAATTAACCAATTATTCAAATTCTTGTTATCTTTACTGGATCCTCGCCAGGATGCTAACTTAAAGTTAGGTGAAGTGAGTATTTAAACGGGTGAATCTTGAAGTTTATTCAGAGCGTGTTTTCGCTAGCCAGCGCAAGTTACGAATCTGTCCTTGCTGTTACACGAAGTTGTTGATACGATTTTTTGGCTATTTAAATAATTATCACACTGGGTAGGTTGTAGAGTGAACCTAGTTAGCCTTAATTTAAAGCACTAGTCTAGCACTACCCTTTAGCCTTGAATTTATTTTGTAACGATTCTTAAGTTCCACCGCAAGCTTTTGGTGTTATTGTAATGCACGAAGTACGTGCCTTTCTATTCATAGTTAATAATAATAAAGGATTATTTTTAACCTTCTTCTGCATTGTTATCATTTTACGCCTACGCGAGAAGTTGCTAGGTTAGAAAATCCCTTCAAAAGTTGCCGTGATACGATGTGGAAATACACAAAGCAGGCGTGCTTGCACACTAGGATTTCGTAGAGTTTATGTGTCCAAAGAGAGTAAGATCCCATATATTTTCTTGCGTAATGATCTCTACTATAGAAGACAGAAAATTCTTATATTTGATACTTCTAAACTTGTCATTATATATCTCTACCTTACCTTAGAGTTAATCAAATTCAGGAGACACAAGAAAACTTCAATTCTCTTAAACAGCGAGTTGTCAGATATATCGTTAACAGCGACAGTTATGTATGAAATCAAAAATCTCTGTTTGCTCAAGAGCTCTTTTTGTAAGTCATCAACAATGGAATTCATATTTCTGCTAAATTTATTTGCAATAGAAAGAGTAAAACTGAAATAGTCTCATATATAACAGTCACAAAAATTCTTAATTAATATTTTATACATTTTTTATTACCTTTGATGCAAAACAACAGATAAATGAGGAAATGAAATCAGAGAATATTCCGTCCGAGTTTAATTTTCTACAGCAAAAATATAATTAAAGCTAGGTTATGAAAAACAAAAACGCGCCCACTGAGTTTTCGAATTGTTTTATCTTCTATAGAAGATAAAACAATTAGCTATTCAATTATTCAATTAGCTATGGGGAGTATTTTGAAGCTGGTAAATGGAGACTAAAAACGTGAAGTTTATTAAAAATAGTTATTAGAAAAATGTCCTTATAAATAGGGTGTTGTTTGCTAATAGGTTTATAGATTATTCTGATAGCGTAAATGTTTATAAAAATTTGACCTTTAAATGCATAACTGAAGAAATGAAACGAATCATTATATAAAATGAAAGTACAGACTATCAAAAAGCTCGCTTAGTACATTCATACTTATTTTTTATTTTATAAATGATACAGTTTGAATAATAAATTAATCAACTTATCTCACAAGAATGAAAATTTCGCAGAACTGACTGTTTCCAAATCTACTGGTTAAAGATCTTTTACTGTACGATTGGCTACAGTTCTTAGAGTTTGCAGTTTGACAGGATGATGCTGTAAAGCAAAGTTATCCGCGAGGTGGCTGATAATGTAACGGAAAGTTATGCGAAAATGAGAAAACTAGAGTGTATTCATTTTAAACATTAAAATACATTTCAAAATATGCTTATTTCAATCTCGTAGAATGCATGTAATTTGGAATTTGAAATTTTCTGTCTTTAAATATTAGTGGTATTACTCAGTATACTATGTATAAAATCTAAACATATGTAATTGATTGTGTTTAAATTGCGATCAGCGTTACTGCATAAGAACATAATGAATGATAACTTAACGTTTGATAGTATACAACATTTCGCAATGTATCAATTCGAGGAGTTCAAACAAAGAAATTCCCTGAAACTTTTCGTCTCCCTGTCCATGATTCGGTTATCAATTATTTATTTGTTTCCATTTTTCATATTTTTAGCCGTTGAATTATTGTGAAAGATGTAGCCGATCAGAGCAGATGAAGCCATTAAGGTCACATCATTAAAGTCATATAATTCCTCATATATCGTAGAAACGATCAAAATCCGTTAAGCTTCAGTAGCTTAATATACAATAATATTGGTAAAATGTAGAGCAAGACACCTTGGTTCCATGTCCCAGCCCTTAAAAGGGTTAGTAGCACCGATCCAAATTAGAATCCTTTAATATTTAGGATTACCCACCATCATTGCTGCATTTGACTGTGACAATCATTACTAAACAGAACAGAAAAGGTGAATGTCAGAGGAAGTTAGACATGAAAGACTCTAAATAAGTCATTCACATTGTATCATCGAACAATCGAACTCTTATCAAGTCCCACACACTATTATCTAACACTTAATACTGTTGGAGCTTTTATTCTTAAGAGTTTGTGTATAGGTTTTAAGTTCAATACCATATGATAAGTCAATATTTGGGTAAACAATTTTCAATAACAGGAATATGTAAAGGTTGTGACAACATGATATACACAATATATACTGTAAAACTAGTGTTCAAATCAATCGTAAATAGTGACCATGAGCTCCAACAGAATAATTAAGTATGCGTTGTGTTAACATAAAGTCAGGTCCAGTGTTCTAAATTAAAAGTGAAACATTTCAAGAAGGTTAAAATTAAATATAGAATTTATTAAGATACTTTGAATTAATACAGAATTTTACATGGGTGGCGGTGGTGTGAAAAAAATTAAAAACCATCATACCAATCCAAACAGGGAATTTAACATTGTAGATAGTCATCCGACAAACAAACTTCGGCCAACGTCACTGCGCTACACAATTTGACGTTCCAAACAGTGAAGTTAACATGGAGAATACATTGTAGATATGGTTTCTTTCTATAAGGAGAGAAAAAAAAGAAGAAGAAATTAGTAAACGATAAGTTTGGACATTTTCGTCGCCCTCCATGGTGTCCTTCTCTCGTCCATTTCTTCCGACATCGATGTTTCTCTGATAACGCTGACGCTTTCAGCTCCGTCTCCTTCCGTCAAAAATGGCTGCGTGTGAATCTTCCGTCAGTCCTCCTCGTCGCCAGCTCCCAAGCCTTTTTACTCAAAACGCCAAGACTGCTCGATTGGCGATTGTAGATGGTAGGAAAACCGCCAACAGCCCGGCAACCCCAGGGAAAAACCACGCAGGAAGGTGCAGCCCAAGGTGGAAAGAGCTCCTGCGTTTGGCGAACATCGCTGCTAGCCTCGTCGAGGGGTCCCAATCCAGCATATGAAAAGCCTGCGAGTAAGCAAAAACATCCCGCCCCCCTGACCCTGCGGCAGGGTTAGTAATGTAAAAATTTAGCCTCTCCGCAGGGTGCAAAAGTAACTAATGTTGACAGAGGTTTCACAGACTACCGTCTAGCGGGCGAAGAAATCGAAAACAAGTCAATAAATCTATTTGGAAGGGCAACGGAATACATTTGAAAGGATAGGTGTTAATTATTGATTTTACAACAAATTAACTTCAATACTGATAAGTACTTAAATAAAAATATAATAATTTCATAGATAATTTTCTTGGGTTTATTCCAACACCAAACACGACCACCATAGTAAGGAAATAAAAAATTACTTCAGTTAAAATACAATAATCAAGTATGAAAATTTTTATATATTCTCCACAACACCAAAACGACCACCAAAGTCAGAAAATATGGATCCCAAATTTAGCAAAAAGGGGGCCTAATAAAAATTAAAACTTAATTAAACTTTAAACACCAACTTGTGTAACAACTTTAAAAAGATTGACCATAAGGATCAACTTATCAAGAGATTAACATTAACAACCAACCAAAAGTAAAGAAGAAAAAAAATTACACAAGCAACTTAAAATCAGCGTTAACCAAAACTGTCAAGGGAAGAAATTAAATGACTATAATTACTTTTCAACAAGCCAAAGAAACTTAAGTTCAACTACAAAAATTTAAAACAAATTAAACTTTAAGTCTGAAGCAA
The DNA here is from genome assembly GCA_000611955.2 of Stegodyphus mimosarum. Classification (NCBI taxonomy): domain Eukaryota; kingdom Metazoa; phylum Arthropoda; class Arachnida; order Araneae; family Eresidae; genus Stegodyphus; species Stegodyphus mimosarum. The sequence goes on along the minus strand of KK120988.1, from coordinate 315,226 downwards.
AATAAATTAAATCATTACCTTTAAAACAATTTAAATCACAACTGAAATAAGTAATACATAACAATACTTTACTAAGTCGAATTACCTAAATCTCATGCTTTAATAAAATTGTCCGAAGTCTCTAATTGATTTTATTTGCTCTATGGATAGGAGCTGTTTTCAACACGAAGAACAGGAACATGTTGTATTCCTAACTAGAAGTTTAACTATGTTTTTTCCTAACTAGTTTCCTAACTAGAAGTCTGGATTATAGTTACAAACATTTTAATGACAGAACTGTTTTAAGTTTCTCTATATTTGGATTTCACCTTAAAACACATGTTAATATAGCCAAACAATCATTTCTAGGCACAGATTTGTTATTATCTGTACAAATTGTATATCATTATATATATATTATAACTATTATATGTATATTTGTGTGTATGTGTGGTTTCTCATACAGCTGTTTTAGCTAAAATTACTTCCTTTCACATTTTTAGATCGTGAAAATTTCCTAATTTATTTAGTTCATTTATCAAACATTCTCATGAATGCATTAAAGACTTTATCAATGTTTGACTATGTAATTAGTTTAATATCTTATTAGTCTGTATACATTTTAACTGGATGTCTATGAATTCAGTTTTATAATTCCTTAATAAAACTCAATACTTTAGTACATTTTATAACTAAACTTCTTACAATTTATATATTTAGCTTTAGAAGTCCGTAGAAACTTATGTGCATGTTATGTTTATAACAATGACAGGTTTAATCTATGATTAATAGACTAAATAATACTTATCTTAAAAGTAACGTTATTTGTATGTAACGTGTCATTTTTAAATTTGTTTAAAGTGAGCACGCGTTTTTCTTTCAGATCTTTAGTTAAACATTATGTTCACATCATTATATTTTCTTTTCCTTTTCTACCATAGATAAATAAGAAAACTAGGATATGAATCTTAGGTTGTTTCACACTTTATATTTCTTTCGAAACAAAAGAACTAAGAAATCAAAGGACGCTGAAAACATTTTTCTCCTTTCTAATGAATTTTCTATTATACCAAAATTAAAAATATTTATGTTTCAGACAAATGCATGCCCGAAGAAATAAATTTGCATTTCTCACGCGGCATATCTTTTTAAAGTAAAATTAATGCTGTGGTACCTTTTAAAAACGAAATGAATGTTAAAATTCTGAGCAAAGTAGAAAATAGCCTGTTTCTTTTGTATTGCAGATGCATATGTTTAGTTGAAGAGGTGGTTAGAAGGAAATGAGATTCTCTTGCAGAAGTGTTAAATTTTCTGTTATTTTTAATACGCTACTGTGTATCAGTGCGTTTTCTCATTATTATCCTCAACATGTTAGCCGCATCGTTACTTCCAAGCGTAGAAATTAATCATTAAAGTAATTATTTTTTAATTAGTGGACTGCTAGCATAATTAAGGCTAAGCAGGTAAAGTGGGGGTGTGATATACGGTTTGGGCCATTTGTCAGTTAGAATTTTAATTAAAATAATTTAACTTTTAAAGTTTTCAGGCCCCTTAAAATTAGTGCAGAGTAATGTGTAGGAAACTTAACTCGCGAATCTGAGAAAAGAAATGCAAAGAAATCAGAAATAAATTTAAAAGAAACTTCCAGAAAGCAATGCGAGTAGATAAGAGGAACCTTATACTAGGGAAGAAATTTAAACTAAACTTCAATACATAATAAAATGAAAAAGCAGATGACGAAGTATATCAGAAGATAAGAAATAAAACCATTAAACTAAAATACATCGTTGTGTATTTGTGCAACATTAAACCTCCATAAGACTTAGATTTGGAAAATTATTTTCCAAAAATAGAATTTACTTTGAAGATCGTAGCGCGCGCTAGTATTCAAAAATTCATCCACAGTGAACGAATGAGAACACTGGAATTATTTTGTTTCAATGATGAAATCGGGCAGACGTGCTGATGACTGCCAAATCGAATCTTGATAATCAAGAATTATTACAATTATCCAAAAATATGCTGCTTTCGCGCTTTATTAAAATGTTGAGTTATAAGGAGGTATTTCTCCCGCCTTCTTAGCATGACTTCGTGGTGTAGTGGTCATCACACTCGGTATTCGAGAGGTCTGTGGTTCGAGTCCCGGCGAGGGTATTGCTCATTTCTTCTTCTCTCCTGCTTCAAAATACCTAATGCCTCTACAGGGTCATTATGTAAATAATGTATTTTCCCGTATGTGCACTGATACAGCAAAATCTGAGTGTAGAAGCACCTATCTAAGCAGCTCCGGCTCTCCTTCTGTCACCCTTGACATTTAAAAGCTGAATAAAAAGTTACTAAATTATACTGATAAGTTGCGCACGGATTATCAGAAACAAATTTCACACACAAGTAGAAAGTTGCATTTCTCGCATTTCTAGGATTAAGCGAAGCTACTTGTCAATTAAATAGTCCCTGTCCCATACATGAACAAGAAATATAAATTTAGTACTTTTCTAAAGTCTAAACACCATTTGTTGTAGTGAAGTAGGTTTTTATCTGAAGGAGAAAATGCTGTGCGTTTGGTAAGATAGGAAAAAGATTCACAAGCTTCTTGAAAATCAAATTGTCACCATACGGGTTACATTGTAAGTAACTGAGATAGCTAAAGAGGTACTGATGAAAACCGAATCTGTCGTATCTGACGAGAAGGACAAAGATATTCATAATGGCAATGCGGGAATCTGATTCGTCACCAGAATAAATGCAGAAATGGAGATACTTTTAATGAGAAATTATGATTTATCCGCTATATTCTTCTAATCTGAAAAGTTCAGATTACCAGCTTTCCAAAACAGTCAAAAATATTTAATAGATATCTTTAAATATCATAACAGAGGGAAGTTTAATTTGTTCTTGTAAATACAACAATAGTTTCAATCGCCAAAATATCAAGAATTTTAAACTACGATAGAAGAAAATTTTAAATAATAATGGTTCTGAGATTAAAATACGATTAGTGATTTTTCGAATTGTTTAAAAAATTACTGCAAAATATTCCATTGCTTCTAGGATGACCTAATAGCATCTGGCAATACATCAAACATAGTAGAACACTTTGCAAGTAGGCGATAAAATCCCTTATTTACATATGAACAGTTTAAAGCTAGACAGCGATTACAAGCAAGCAACGCAGAACAAGCAAACGCTTTTCAGAACGATCGGGAAACTCATAAAAACCTTTTTGTGTAATTCATATGTGTCGAACTGTGGTCAAGGAATATTTTTAATATAGCTGTGTTTAGGAGCGACTGATTCAAAGGTAATGTACATGAAGAGAATGACAATTCATGTGCCATTTGCACACTCCAGGAGCGTTTTTTGATACAATAAATACCAGGACTACTGGTAATTTCTTCCGTGAGTAGTGAGAAAATACAGTGAACATAACTTTCCCATTTTCTGTAATTTCTTGATTCTATGGTCAGTTTAAGCAATGGCCGATAACTCGATATCATAGTAAAGGTTAATTTTTGAGGGCGAATGGTTGGTAAAGGTAGTTATTTAGCTAATAAACTACCCATCCCAGTCGTTATAAGCTAATCCTTTCGTTAAGTTGTTCAAGACTTTCCATTCTCATTTTTGAAGAACATCACGAATTTAATCTCATGCAGATTAATTTAGTATAAAAAAGCGATTATGCAGGTAAGGTGTCGCAGGTATTAACTAACTAGTTCAAAGTTTATCAATTTGCTGAAATTTAAAACCATACCTTACCCAGCTGTTGTTGAAGGGACGCTGAAGCTAAGCGTCAGCACTATTCGGAAGGAAAATTGCTTTGCATTTGGTGCGTTTTGATACTGCATTGGTGCAGATAATGAAGAAGTGAGATTAAGCCAGTAAGTTATCTCTTCAAAACAGGAAAGCTTAGAAAATTATCTTTGTTATGAAATCTGTACCTAAATAGTAATTGTGAACATACACAATCGAACTTTATTTGGTAATTATTTTGAGTTTGCATTACTGATAGATTATTAAATAATAATAAGAGTTTTAGCTAATGTTCATTTAGAGAATTCAAATAAGGCTTCTTGACGACGATAACTCTGCCGTAACAGTTGAAAGCTATCTAATTACTAAATGAGCTAAGTAGGTAGAATTAATGACATACATGGACCACTGTGCCAGCTGTCAGTTATACAAATATATCTGGACATAGCAAATGACATTCATCATTAATACAACTGCGCATTAGATTTATTATGCAAATCATTGAAACTCTACATTTCCAACTCGTTATTCCTTGATTCGTATATCTCAAAAACAAAACATCTGCATTACACATGTAAAAAGTTTTATTTGATTCTACTGCCCTAATGTAGTGCCCTAATGTAACATTTCAAAATTCATCAGTGTTTTAATGAAGTTATCGTATATATTTATATGTTATAGACAAAAATACATTTTTCTTAATTCTTCAGTGTAGACCAGTAATGTCACATCCTTATAATATATTATAAACTAGAGCAATTTTCTTCATTAAATGATAATTAAAATATATTGAAAGCAAGAAATTCTTGTTTTTCTTCCTTCATTTGTTTAATGTTTTGCTTTTATTACTGATATTGAATGCTATAATCTCTATCTTTGTTTTGTCTGAGACTTTCCGTACTTTCTTGAGTGAATCTGCTACTAAATTTCATCAAGAAAAAAGTTCATTTACTTGGACACTAAAGCAAATGCCTTCTGTTGAAAGAATTTTGCCAATGCCTGAAAACATTGACGACAGATTTCAAAATTGTTGAATGTTTCTGAAGTATTATTTTGACTATATTATTTGCTGAGCGCCACGCAGATGATATAGTCGTTAGCGACGCTAAATGGATAAGGATTCGAATTCCAGAGAAGGCATGGATGTTTGCAAATGTATAGTGTCTGCCCTGCATGGGGGCACTCAAAATATACAACGAGCCATATATTTCCTCCTGAGTGATTTGATTGAGCCGTTTACTTTCTCTCGGGTGGTTTGATGGTATTAGAATAGGGGTGGGAGACCTTCGGATCCCCTGCCGGATGCTCTCCTTCAAAACTGAGGCAGAACTTTGCAAAGTCACCAGCTCACCTTTATGCTGTTCAATGCTCATGACAACGACATGTGCAATCTTGCATTCTTTGCCGCGATAAAATTCGTGGACTTATTCTTACCAGGTTAGACGAGTGAGATTAGTCACAACAACATCATATAATAAGTTAATTTATGATGTTATCATGTGAATGACGGATATTGGTTTCTGGCTGATTCAAATCATTATCATAACTTCTACTTACATCTATTGCTTATTTAATAAAAAATATTCTAAATCTTGCTACCTTTTAGAGAAGGCACAAGGTGGATGCCAAGAGCTATCTATCAATAAATTAATGAATTCCATGTCATTGAAAACATTTAAAAAGGTACTGACATAAATAAAATGTGCAGACATTTTTCAGTATTTACTTTTATTTCGTTCCGATGAAACAAGCTCTTATTGGCATTCCAAATTGGGTCCAAATCGAAAATGATTGCTAATTACTAGCTCAAGGAAAACAAGTGAATTCTTTGAGTTACTTATCTGAAATCAAGAGTTACTTTTATAAACCTTCAAATAAATTTAGAGTTAAATTTTGATATTTTGGTGTATCATAATCTGATAAAAAAAACGGAGGATTATTATGAAATGAAATTTTATTTAAAATACCAACTTTTAATAATATAGTGATCTTAATGCTAAATTAGACGCTTAAAACTCTATAGCACTGTACTAAAGGGGAATAATAAAATAAGAAATAAATATCGAAAACAGGAAGACAATCGTAAATGAAACTTAAAAAATATCATATGCTGTCGAACATAACAAAATTTCTTGCTTTAGAATACAAGTCAGGTAGTATGATGTTATGACATAAGATTTGTTTAGCTTAATATTTGAAGAGCAATTTAAAACAAACGTATCAGCATCTAATATATGTATAAGCACTTCAGCTAAAATCTGCTTATCAAATATGTATAAGAAAGCAAATTCAGGAGAGATTTATGAAAATATTTTCCTTAAAAACTCATCGTGTGTCTTTTTTAAACTTATTAGGAGCAATGATAGAAAACATTATAATTATCACAGAGATATGCAAATTAGTACTTCAGAATTAGAAATGCTTTTCATAGTCATAAAATCAGGAGGAAATAAAATGTAATATTACAACAACTATTAAATATAAGAAACTTCTAAATAAACAGACCAATAATTAACGATAAAGACGTGTTAAGATAAAAAATATTTATTATTATTTACTTTTACAATTTTCAAAGCTTCTTTTAAAAAATTAGAATTTGCTCATAGTGGTATTAAATTAGTATTTGATTTGGTTTACGTGATAACGGCAAACCCTCAAGGGCTATTTGACTAGAGAAGTCATGCCTTCGTGGAGGACTATCTGAGGGAAAGTGGCTCGTATGTGCGTTACAGATGGGGAAACCGCAAAGCCATTTATGCAGCCAGCTCGTTCTGAGAATTCGAACCTCGGACCGAACTACCAGTGTTCAACGGCTTTACCGTTCGGCCGCTGGTGGGCCCTTAGAATTTTGTTACAGTTGGTATATTTCGGAACTAAACGACAAAAATTAGAATTTTGGTATAGTGGCCCAGACGGTATAGTGGTAAGGGGAGCATACTGAGGTACTGAAAGGCCTGGGTTCGAAAAAAAAAACTCGTCAAATATTCAAAAATTAGTTGTTTGTAAATGTATAGGGTCTTTGCGGTCTGGGGGCACTGTAAATGCATGGCGGGCCGTAAGTTCTCTCGCGTGGTTTAGTGGTAGAGGAGAGGGATGGGAGACCCTTGGACCACCACCCGGGGTGGTCTTCCATAAAATTGTGGTGGAAGAAGAAGCCCAACTTCCTTGAGGCTCTGGCAACATTCTTGCATAAAATGGATAGACAGCAACAGAATTTTGGAAGATTTTCGAAATTTTTTAAACACCAAAAAGATTCAACCCATTTATGTTAAAGTGATATATTTTACTTATAGTTTTTGCTTTTTCACAAAATCGGTTTTTCAATAAAAAAGCAATTCAGTAAAAATTATCACGTTAATCAAATGTAAATTTTGAGTTTTGGATTCCTATTTCAATGAATTAAAATATATTTTTTCTCTTCCTATGAAAGATTTCCACTCTTCCTTCTTTTGTTATTTACTCCAAACTTATGAAAATCACAGGGGATATCTGTCTGTGGCCATAGATCTGTTGGTTTTTGTGGTGATGGAATGTGTAATATTACCTAACACTCCACCCCAGTTTCGATTCTAACATTTACAAGACCGCTTTCTGAAAGCAAATAGGCTTTTACAAGATGGAGACCTTAAAAATTCTGTACAATTAATACATGCGAATGTCGTCAATAGTCTCGTTTTTCATACTACCATGTTATTATCACTTTCTTTGAGCTGAACAAATCGCAAATTGAACTAATGTTTTGGTGCTGCAATTAAGGTTTTATGATGTTTGTTCTCTTTGTTTCAGTTTTACTAAAAAACTGTTTTTCTTAAAATAATGTCTTACTCTGGGTAACTTCTAAATTAGGCGGCTTATGTCTGCAGAAATAACTTTCTTTTGTTTTTGTGATGTAAATTAGATACTGATGTATAACATATTCGTGCAATTACTTTTAAAACGAAACAGCTTTGTTTCCCAAACACGATTAACTTTAAGCGGAGATCAAGTAAAGGCATTCTGTGAGATCGAAAGTTTATATTTTTTGCTATTGTCAATAACAAGAAAATAAGATTTATCCTAGTAAGAGTTCTTAAATTATAGATGATACCGCTCAGGATCTTTTGTTGTCGGGCGACCTAAATTGTTTTGAGAAACGTCATTCCCACAGAAAAAGAATCTGAATTCTTACTGAAGCGAAAACCTTTTTCGTATTTGCATTTCTTTTTAAAACGTGATACGGTTATTAAGGATACATAAGACACAAATCGAACTTCAACAAATGGAATTGGATCGCCGCAGAAGTTTATTTTTTCTCTATCAGTATTGAAAATAAAGTCACGCTCGCTATTTTTTTCTTTATCAATCTTGAATATACTGCAGATATTAATTTTTTATATAAACACGTGCCCAAATTTCCAAACTAAGTGAGTTGATTCCTTGCATCAAAATAAAATCTAATACATTATTAATATTTATGCATGACAGCATAACAGTTGGTTGAATTATTAAGACTCAAAACTGCAACCTCAGCGGAATTCAGCTAACTCCGAATGGTAACAAAGATAAACTCTAAATATAAAAAAGTGAACTGAAGATTGGATGATCGAAATTACTTTTCTCAATCCTCCTCTACAGCATTTTTATAATATATTTATATACACTTTTTTAGTATGCTTAAAGTGCTATCTTAAGCACATTAAGAAATGAAGAAAATCTTAATGTGCATATTTTCGTATTGCAGGAAAGGTTGACAAACAAGTATGGAATATTTAAAATGCTTATTTTACTATTATACTACATAAGGTTTGAAAGTTAGATATTCCGTAGATTTCCATTTTTGACATATATGATATTCACTTATGGCATTAGGAAATACAAACAAAACGGTATACTGTTTTACTGATTTTTACTTTTTACGTTTTCTAATAATCCCTAAAATTAGAAGATTGCCAAAGATAGATTTTCGGTTTTCTAAAAATTTCTTTTTACTGGAGTAACATCATTGAAACTCGAACGTATCACACTTGCTTATTTCTACTACAGACACTACACAAAATAACGGAAAACTCTAACCTTATAAAAGTCACTTTGGGTTTTGCTGATTCCAAATCAAAATCCTAAAATATCTACTTCTTCTACATAGATGTGTTCCCTTCAGTTTTCAATTTTTCAATCGTTAGTTCACGTTGAGAGATTTAAATTGTCGTATTTTATCTAGTTCATCCCCCCCCTCGCGTAAGAATTCTCGCAGTCATGTACGTAGTCGGATACCTTTTTACCAACATCATCGTTTGGCAGTTTTGCTGGACTTAGTAGAAGAATTTCAGTACTTTGACTTCGTAGATGAAATGTGTATAAGTATGAAATAGAAGCTTTGTCCTTCATGACATACATAAGTATGTAGGTATGTTTGTCATATACTTCGCACTCAAGACAAAATTCAAATATTTAATATTACTATGAAACACGAAATAAGACTATAAACATCGTTGATAGGTGATCAAGATACGGAAGCAACTTATGATAATTGAACTTATTCCATTCTTCAGCATCTTTACATCTTAAAATCAACACAATGGTGAGCAGTTATTATCTCTAGAGAACCAAATTCAAGTTTTAATCTATCTTCGTTGAAAGTAAGCATCTGTACAGGTTTTTAGCCTCAAAGTTGGATGATGTAATGTCTTAATTTGCATGTTGCTATATGACCTAAATGAATTTGCTGAATATTTAAAATTAATCTCATCTGCTGATATTTTAGCAATATAATTTTTGCATTTTACTTTATGTTAGCGAATAATAAAATTTTGGGCAATAAATCAATAGTGTATTTATTTATCATAATGGCATGCATTTTTGCTCTTGAAAAATTTACATAACATTGTCAGTAATCACAAATACTGAGAAAATGTCTTTTTGAATAAACATACTTTTACTTTGCAAAAGTTGACTGATACTACAATTATTCAATTATTTGATATTACAAATATTAAAAAAGTTCAATGGAATCCATCTTTTTTAGTTTTGATGACAGTGTCACAAATCAAATATTAACTAACAATGTTGAACTCCTGTCTTTTTAGAAGAAAAGGAAGTCAATGTTGAAGTTTTCTAAAACTATTTTCACAACAAAATTACCAAACTGTTGCTTAGCCAAATGAAAAGCCTATAGAGAGATAGAAATTTCTTGTGCAATTCAAGATAAAGAAAAAGAGTTGGAATAATTTCCGAATAACTCCTCAGAATCCCAAACATATTTTGTTCGGTTTGTTTTAATCAATTACACTCTACGCGAGAAGGAACTTCCAAAAGTAAATGCCTTCTGTGGGGAAAGATGATGAGGAGGGTGGAACACTTTTCCTGTGAGGAGGTTCCTTTCAGAATGATGTGGGCAGAAGAGCGATGGGAATAGTAGAAGCCGCAATGATAGGCCTTTGTATAAATCTTTACGTCAACGAGCCAAGTCCGTAAGTACGGCGAATTCCAAGCATTCAATCAACTGGTGGAAACTTTGTGTGGAGTCTTTTCTTCTAAATGCTCTTTTTTCTTTTGTTTGAGTTATTTCGGCAAAGCAACTGCTCTATTCTTAGAGAAATATTTTTATTTTATCCTGTGTCTATATGGATCTGGTATACTTCTGACTACGGAAAGTCAATTCCTGTCCTTTTTCTCTCTGAGATGATGGTGTTATATGAAGTTTTGTATAGGAATATATTATCCAAAGTACAAATTTTGCGACATTTTTATTTGCGTCCAAAAACAACATGTAAATCTCTCGCGTATAACTGTCTGTTTAGGAAATACATTTGAGTCGTAAAAAAAGGAACGGGATATTGCTGAATCCAGCTAAGACATTTTTATCCGACTTTCTATAAAAATGGGAAAAGGAAAAAGTTTTTAAGCCTCTTAGCATAAAATAAATATTTAAAGCGAAAATAATCTACTAGCCAAAAAACCTTTCAAGTTGTCTACTGTATATTTAAATTTTGTTCATCGCATTCCGTTTAGCTATTTAAATTTCTTGCAACAATAAAAAAGAGTAGATACATTTAAAAATTCCTCGGAATATAATCTGTTCGACATGTCTAAAAATATTTACATATGTTTGTAAGTCATTAGGATATTTCGATGATGGAGAGAAGAAAAATGAGCAATGCCCTAGCCGGGACTCGAATTACGGACCTCTCGAATATGCGCCAAGCGTGATGTCCATTACACCACGAAGGCATGCTAAGAAGACGGGAGAATTACCTTAGATGTTCTTTTTTCTCTTTATTTCGAAACAGAATATACCATTTCACTTTAACTTTTATGATCATCTACCACCAAAGAGTCTGCAGTTTCCAAATATAATTACCGGTAATGGGTAGGTAATTATCGTATTCCCAAGTGCATGTTGTCCTGTTATAAGTGAATAGCCTGCCCAGCTAACAACTGCTGGATCCGTTGTTTGAATTCTAGCGAGACTAAAATTTATAGTTTATGCTTCCTGTTCAAAACGTCTACTAGTTATTCAACTGTTAGAAGTAAAAATGCATGTTTTAGTCAAATGGAAAGTGGAAAACTGCGCAAAAATTTCTTCGCGAAGACATAGGATAGCCGTTTCATTTCAAATATATCTTTGGCCTTACTGGATGTTATAGAAGAGAAAGAGGTTCTCTATTTCAAACAAGAAGGAACAAGCATATGCGATAGTGCGAAATATATAGTATTAGTTGGCTTCAATAGAATGACACATCTGTTGATGCCGGATGCATAAAGGTAGCATTTCAAGTCCAAATATTTCAGTGTTCAAACTACAGGCGATCAAAGCTTTTTATCAGCCGAAAGGAAGAAATCAGTTGACATCCATAGAAAATGCATGCCGTGTGTAAAGGAACTGCTGATAAGTAGATGCCATATTCTCATCAAGATTGTGAAAACCTGCTGGACAGCGCACGATCGGGTCAATGAAATGTGATAATTACATTTAGACAAGTGGAGAATGCGTGATGGCGGATAATAAGATGAAATTTGCTGTTGAAATACAATTTTCAGGCAGAACAGACATCAAACACTCCTGGCATTCTACTATAAACTGCATCATTGCGTATTATTATTCATTGATGCCCAATTTGAAGAAGTTGCTGCTCTTCTTCCATTTGGAGGGGTCAAGGCCAAATTTGAAAATAACTGAGTATTTTATATTCTATAAGCAGAAATTTGTAACGCTACCTTTATTTTTCATTAGAAACAAAACCAGTTGTTTTATGTACTAGAATAAACTCTGTGCTTATACAAAATACATTATATTTTGCGGTATTTATTTTTAAGTTTTTCTAACGACATAATATTTAACTACTTTCCCTTGTAGAGTCATTAAGTTATTTTTTGAAGCAGGAAATGTTAGAAATGAGCAATGCCCTCGCCAGGAATCGAACCACGGACCACTCGAATACGCGTCGAGCGTGTTGACCACTACACCACAAAGGCATGCGAAGAAGGCGGGAGAAATACCTTATACCCTTTCTGCCTTATTTTTCCGTGAGGCTCGCTCATTCCAGAATTTATGCAGATTTGAGTCGCAAGCAGTTTTAGTTAAAATTAGAAGAAATTACGGATAGTTGACGGTGAAAGTTTTTGCCTCTTAGCCGCAAATGCTTTGCAGTGCAAAAGGTTTGCTTTGTTGTTGGATGCAACACTGGTCTAGAACTGAATATTGTGGAATAAGGATAGTTTCTGGTTTGGCGAATAGTACATTTTAATTTTTGACTCGGTATAAATGAAGTTTGTAGTGTCTTTTTAGGTTATAATAAATTACTAAATTTATAGTAAATGTGAAGGCACTTATGTTTAGGCCAAGTCCAGTTAGTTGGTAACTTTGTGTTTGTATATTTTAGTTTAATCTCACACAAGTGATGAATTAGAATAAATTTAAAGTTACTTTATTTCTATGTGTCCTTGTTTAGAGTTAAAATGTCTGGTTAAGATGATTCACCTCACATAATTTAAGTAGGACCTTGTCAGGACTTCTGCTCCTTCTAGTTGCCTTTGGAAACATAATTGGAGTCCTGAGTTAGGGAGGGAGCTTCCTCAAATCTAGCTTCGTGTGTATGTAGAAGATACAACAAAGATAAGAAGGGCTAAATTTAGTCTTTATTTTTCATAGCGTACAGCCGTTCCCGATCATCTTGATTCAGAGACCAGCACTTATGGTCTAAAACTTAGAAAATAAGAAATAAACTAACTTAACTAAATAAGAACTAAACTTAGATGCTTTACAAAGAGTAGTAATGCGAAGATTGGCATTTTAACACTATGTCTGCAGTGAACGGAATACAAAAACCACAATACGTCTTCAAATGTCAGCGAGAACTAAGTTCTGACCTTAAAGGCAGACATGAACTGACTGAAAAAGCACGCGCATGGTAAAGCAGAGAGAAGTCTCTCTCTCTCGTTTTACTAAAAGCCATATCTTAAATAGTTATACAGTTTGCAACCTTGTTTGCATGAACAATTCTATCGTGTTTAGTCTGGCCGGAAATGGAAAATAAGAGAGGATATCAAAGTTTTCAAATAAAATAAAAGTTAGTAAAACTTAAAATTCTTACAACCTCAATTTGATTGAAGCTAAGTTAGCTAACCTTAGTTGAACTCACGACAGGTGTTATAACTTTAATATAATAATTTTCCTCATATCGTGATGTAGGAACCTTTTCTCTCTTTCTCAGCACAAACGCATTTAACATAGGCAAATATATATGAGCATATTGTATCAATAAAAATGTTATAAGAGTATATTGTATCAATAAAAATGCACTCAGTACTTAAAGGAATGCAACATAACAAATCCCCCGATTCCAGTTAAACAGGTCGTAATTAAATTATCCAACTTGTGGATATAATAAAATCTTGCATGATTCCATTATTCGAAAGACTTAAGACAAATAGCGCAAAACATAGAAATTGAAATAGTAAAGCACCTTTTAATGACATTACATAAATGTTATTGATTTTTGAAGCAAATAAAAATAAAACGAGGCTATAAACCTCTACAAAATTACGTTTCTCTTCCGGAATCAAAACAAATGGTAAGAAATATCCTTCGAAGATCAACGCTCAAGATCAAACAGGCACTCGACAGTGAAGTAGTTTCTCTTGCAGGATCACAAGTAGTTTGTGTTCTGTATGAAAGTTAGATTTTTTATTTTATCTTAATAAAGTAAGATTTTTCTGTGCCTGCGAATAACTCTAGGTCCAGAAAAGAATACGTCAAATAACGAATTAAAAACTCTTGCTATATTGAGATAGAGAACTGAATTCTTGAACCGATTTCTTTGAAAAATTCTTGAATTCTTTAAAGTGATTGAATTTAGGAATTTGAAAGGAATGGTTAAGCTTTAAATTACTTTTTGCCATCGCGTATGATAAAGATAATAACTCAAAAAGTAACGTTGCATATGTAATGCTATCGATAACTACAAATACCTGTATAATATAACATAAAGTTGAAAACTCAAAGTTTATCATTAGCCTCTACTAAGCAAATTCTCTACTATGAACTGTTATTGCGAATTCAAATATGCTGAAATAAGCCGCTGAACATGCGGCTAATTATTCGAATCGTGATATCGAAATTATCGAAACTCCATAACGAATTTCGATCTTTGTTTACAGGGAGAACAAATTGCTTTAGATCTACCTTCACGAAGTAAATGCGTCACTTAAGGGCACAACGAGCTTCTCAGCGTGTTCATATTACGGGATTCAATGCATGTTTCTCTAAATTAATTATGTATTAAAATATTTTTATGACTTACAACATTAATGATTACTTACATCGAAAACAGTCAACAGTTGTCTATCTATGTTCATAACTATAGCTTCAGTATAAAACATGTTTTAATCTCTTAAAACAATTTACAGAACTTAACTTAGAGACTTAGCAATAATTACAGGTAAAACGACACTTAACAATTATTTTGAATAGTGCTGTTATAACAGCATTCACTCCTTTTCCATTTCTGGGATTATTACTTGAAAGCACTGCTCTCTTTATTCTCGCGTTTCATCTTGAGTCAACAGAATTCTCTATCTTATTCCAAATTATTATAAATTACGAACTGCAGATAGCTGACTAGTTGGACGATAGCTTTGTGTCCAAATGTGAAGTTCCTCGTTTGACCTTTCGAGATTTATGACCCATTCACCTTCCGATCGATAAATATCAGATACTTCTTGGGATGTAAAAGCGGCCTAAGACAAATGTTGATTGTTCTTATAAATGTAGTGCCCTAATTCCCTGACCTTCTTCGTCTGCAGAAACAGTTCTTGTTTGATTGTATTGCTTTGATTGCACAGCTTTCCTCCGGCATCTGAAGCTTTTGTACACTTCAGGTACTGAGAGTAGATATCAGAGAAATCACAATTATTGTCCGATTACTGCTACTGTTTTATGTTAATCGAAGTTGAACAGAAATCAGAAGCTCGGCTTATTGAGAAATGTTAACATGAATTTCGAATCCTAGATTTGGATCTTTACTTCGGCTAATGAAAGTTCGAGAAATCGAAGTTACATTACATGTCTCGCTGGGTCGATACCAAACATAAATTCCTTAAAGTAGGGCTTAGTTCCAATTAGACGCAACAGAAGTACCAGGTCTGAAACTGTGTTTATCAGCAAAAACTCTAAAATAAGAAATAGATCCGAATGCAAAGCAGAGCTTCCTTTTTCACTTAGAATGGATTTTAGAAATAACAGAAAATTTGGATTAAAAACTGTGAGTCGCTGACCTGAAATATAATGCTAAAATCTGATACAGCATTTCGGCGTTATCCTCCATAATATATTAAATTAAATTTGCAGAAAATAGTCATATGTACTATGGAACTATTAAGGTTTTTTGAAGGAGGAGACGTGAAAAATGTGCAGTGCCCTCACCGGGACTCGAACCCTGCACCTCTCGAACACGCGTCGAGTATGCTTCCAATTACACCACGAAGGTATGCGGAAAGGAGAGAGAAAATCCCTTAAATACTTCCTCCTTTTAAAGGGCTCCAGAGGATTAGGGAAAAAATCGGCAACTTCGGCTGGAGACTAACTATTAGCCACCACCTTTTTTATGCTTCCAATTACATGACGAAGACATGCGGAAAGAAGGTAGAAAGAACCTTATAATATACATAATATTATTCCTAATTTTAATTGACTTCTTTATTCTTTCTAACTCATTAAAGTCTACTTACATTGCATGCTAAAGTACTACATGCTCAAGTACATAAATATCTAACTAAAATGCCATTCGTTTTTTTTAATTAGTGTCGGTATTCATATCCCTGAGGGACGGTTGGCATAAAGTAGATACTTTGTATGACGCTAGAAATTACTGGTACACAGTCATACATTTTTGCTTTACCAAGCAATAAAAAATAGAGCAATATAATTTATGCAATATTTTATGCTGAAATTACCAAGAAGAACATCGACATTGTTAGCAAACGATATATCGCATTAGTTATTTTATTCGGGAGCTAGAGTAATGAAAAGTGAAAAAAATTTCAAAATTAAATTTTTGACGTTATTGTAAAAATAAGTACATTACCACGTTCGAAGAAGGTGCAGAGAATTCACCCGTAAAGAGTTAAAATCGAGTTATAAGGAAGATTCAGTTGGAAAAGGGGGGATATTCAAAAGCTTTTCTTGAGTTCAAGACACTAGAGCATATTTTCGATTGGATTATACATATTTAACGACGGAGTAAGCTCAAATACTTTATACAAAAGCAAAATGAAGGAGAAGGGTAAGACTTCAAAACCATTGATAGTGAATCCAAAATATTCCTTACGCAAGTAAACAAGAATGGAAAATGTAAGAGCTGAGTGGTATTGTTGTAAAGGTGCTGATCTCAGACGAAAATGAAATAAGAGGGAATATTTTTTTCATTTTTTTTGTTTTTGTCCTTCAATATATGCAACTAAATATTGTTGCGAGGTAAGAACAAATAGATACTATTTATTTTAACAAGAGGAAAGTCAAAAGAAATGTAGTTTGCCTTTCTTTTGTGAATACAATTGTTATTTGCAAGATTGCTTTTCGAAAGAAATGTTTTTTCTTTTGATGTCATTATTTCCCACTCATTGCAAATCTTTAATGATTTTAAATTATTACCAATGTTAGTTTTGAAAGATAAGAAGAACTTGAATAAAAAAAACGCAATGACACAAAGATTTATGATATATTTTATATCCGTAGACATGCAGTATATTTTGCAGCTATACAGATTATGGCTTTCGTATAAATAGTGCTGCGATTATCCAATTAAATTTAGTTAAGTATATGAGTTGAAAATTACAAATTGGTTCAGATTTAGCTTCTCGAGAAAAACAGGAGTTAGAGTTTGTAGAGTAATTAAGTTATTTTGAAAGCAGGAGATGGGAAAAATGAGCAATGCCCTCGTCGGCACTCGAACCTCGGACCTCTCGAATATGCGTCGAGTGTGCTGACCATTACACCACAAATGAATGCTAAGAAGGCGAGAGAAATATATACTTCCCCTTTTAAAGGGCGACTGCGATTTAGGGGACCAAATCGCCAAGTCCTGATGACGGAGAATCATCATCCAACAACTTTTTTAGTTCTGGCGCCACTGTAGAGACATTACGTTTTCTTGATTTGGAAGACATGAAAAATGTGCAATGACCTCGCCGGGACTCGAAACTTGGACCTCTCTAATACGTGCCAAACGTGCTGACCATTACACCACGAAGGCGTGCTAAGAAGGCGGGAGAAATACCTTATATGTACATTGAAAGAAAAATGAGAATAATTTGTTCCAGCAGTTTCAAAATTTAAAAAAAAAGTATTGCGTAATTTTTGCTGTAAATTTTTTCATTAAACAAACTCTTATTTTTATAACACCTACAGCATGTATAGTGCTTATCAAAATTCCCTAAGAATATCTGTTTCACTCCTGAAATAAAAAAAATCTAAGCCGTTTTATTTTTAGTTACTCTTCAGTTTTAAATTTGTTATAGGTAATTTGCATACCAAACGAATTACTAGCTGCATATTCTATTAATATATACAGTAATGCTTCTTGTGGAACGGTATTTAAGACACCCGAGTACTGGAAGAACATTATACTTTAATGAGTTCCATTAAATAAATTTGTGTTTAGATTACTATATAAAACACCTAAAGGAGAGCGGTTTGTTTTCCGAATGAAGCAGATCCAGTCAGAAGAAGAAAAAGGATCTCTGTCTCAAATCAAGAAAATGGAAATCTCAGAAAAGTACAGTTTTTTTCCTAATACGATTTTAATGTTTACATTAAATGCAGATTTATTACCTTTTTTCCCTGATCGCATACGTCTTTTTCAAACTAAAATATTTTTGTAGTAGTAGTACTAGATCTTGGAATGGTAGTCAGAATATGTTTTAAGTAAATTATCTAACAAGCTTAAGAAAGACATGCTCATTCCTTTTATATATTACAGCTACATCGCCTAAAATTTCTATAAAAATTATTGATTTTAGCAGTTAACACATTAACCGTAATATTCATGATAATTTTAATATTCACTTTCTAACATCATATAAGATTTTGTTATTTTGTTGACCGTCAGCCCTTTTATCTCTGTCTTTTCCAATTGACTATCATTTAGCTCGCTCACTTTATAAATACGTAAATACAATAATTACGTGCAAAAGCATTTGACAAGATGCCGAAAATATAACTGCTTTGATTAGAATAAACAACATATCTGTGTACTAATGTTTTTTGGTATTCTCTATTATTCCATTTGACCTGTGACTCTAGAACGTTCAGCCTTCTCTGGAGCTTGTAGATCCAAAATCGTTTATTCTGACTAAGTAATAGTGACAGGTATTTCGTTCTAGACATCAGTTAATTTCTATATAAAATTTTACATAATTAATTCAAGCTATTCTCTTTGTGAAAATCAGAGTGCAAAGTGCAGTTATCTTTCTTATTAAGTAGTTAAAAGTTGGTTTAACCGAACTTCACGTAATCGGAATCTTAATTAAGTGAAAAGGTTGAAGACAATAACATTGAGTCATTGGGTTCACAAACAATCATATAAATTATTTTAAAATTTATTTTCTCATTCTTCTATTTTTGGAGTTAAATACATATTTTACCAAAACAAAAAATTAGAACTTACTATATTGTATGCAAACACAGTGACCAAATTTCTGTTCAAGAAATAACTTGGCATTTGTGTATATAACCGCACGAGTTAAAATTCATGTTGCACTAATATATTTATCTAAAATTTATCTAAATCTTGAAACCAAAGCCATCAAAATTTCAATAAATTATAAAACATTTTTCAGTGCACCTCAAGTGAGTTTTTGTCAGTCCATAATGCATGCCGATGGATGGCAACTCCCGAATATAGTCAGTGTATTTTAAATTCATATTTTTCTGTTGCATTTTGAAATACTGATATAGGTTTAATCACAAATCCAAACATTGTTCTAACTTCATAACATTAGTTCCCATAGTTAAAAAGGTACTCGTATTAAAAATACAAAATACATCATTTATTTATAATTTTTCTGTCAGCATTATTTTTAATATATGCGTGTGCTTAACATGGTTATGCATACTTATTTCTACCTTAAAGGCTCATAAATATTTGAAAAGTTAAATATTTCTGGTCTACTGAAGTCATAGACATCACTAATTCATTAAAAGTCACGGAAGGAAAACAACTGAAATGAAAAATCAGGAAAGATATGGGTGCTTATTTAAAGTGCGGAGTCGAAAGGACTCCGTTGGGCGTTTCCGATTACCATACATTATCCGAAAATAGGAAGTGCTGTCATATACTAATTCGGCTCCATTTCCAGATGAATAAGGTTCTGGTATTTGTAAAGATTAAGCTACAGTATTTAATAAATCTTATTTGCTTGATTTGAAAGCTGCGTGTTTATTGAAAGATTGCCTTTATGTAGGTTAGACATAAAATTGTGTAAGATGATTTTTCGTTTACTGTAAAGGCACTGAATTATACATCATTGACCCCCATGCATCAAAAATGTATAAGATTGGGACATAAAAATACAAAAATAGAATTGCAAAAAGACAAAAAAATAACTAACCTTATAAGGTATTTCTTCCGCCTTCTTAGCATGCCTTCCTGCTGTAGTGATCAGCACGCTGGAAGCGGATTCGAGAGGTCCGTGGTTCGAGTCCCGGCGAGGACATTGCTCATGTTTCATCTCTTCTGCTTTCAAAAAAATACCTAATGTCTCTATAATGGCGATTGGGTCCCCTAATCCCCAGCCGCCCTTTAAAAGGGGAAGTATATTATTTCTTCCGCCTTCTTAGCATGTTTTCGTGGTGTAGTGGTCAGGATGCTCGACACGTATTCGAGAGGTCCATGGTTTGAGTCACGGCGAGAGCACGGCTCCTTTTTCCTCTCTCAACCACATTATAATACAATAAAAACATCCAAACTAGAAAATGGAACAACTTATGACTATATTAAAGATTAAAAAAATGTCAACTGCATCAGACATCTAGCCCGTCAATACCGACTGTATAGGTCTTCTTCCTTCAACGAAGAACGCTATAGCAAATGATCTTTGCCCATCTCAAAATTATGGTTGCGCAAAGTGTACAAGGGAGTATCCTTACATAACAATACCTTTTCTCTTTTTAGATGTTTAGCGAGCGATTGATCAGGAGAGTCTGGGATAATCGAATCCCTTCACTTTTTATTCTTAATTTCGTCACGTAATTTTGTAAGGATTTTAAGTTCACTAACGTTTATTTTATTTTAAAACTTTACTATCATCTCTTATTTTCCACTTCCGGCCAGAATTAATGCGTGAATATGTTTATGCAAATTGTGCTTGCTAATGCTTAAGTACTTAAGCTGTGGCTTTTTGTCAAGAGAGTAGAAGGAAGGAAAGAGAGCCCTCTTGCTACGATTCTTCACGTGAGCTTGCCATCAGTTACTGTCCGGCTTTAAGGCCAGATGTTTAACCCTCTCGAAAGTTAAAGACGTATCGTAGTTTTCCTCAGTTTGCGTACTACAAACGTAGTAATTTAAAAGGCCAGTCTTAGTGCTAGTCATCTGTTTAAGATATTAAACGTTAGCTCTTATTTAAATTTTAGTTAGTTAGTAGTCTTATATTCTTTTACGTTCAGACCACAAGTGGTTGGTCTTTGTATCCCGAAGTTCGGGAACGTATGTAAAATCGATAAGCAAATAAAGGGTAATTTGAACCCTCCTTATCTTTGTTGTATCTTCTACACACACACGAACATAGCTTTTAATAAGCTCCCTATTCCTACTCAGGACTACAGTTATGTATCCGAAATCAACAAGAATCTACAGTAGTCCTGATAATTTAACATCAAAAATTTTCTTAAGGGCACTTTTTACTATTCGTTTCATTGATTTAAATGGTGCCCCACTATTATTTGATTGCAAAACTTCAGTTTCGTTTTTATATAGTTTATCCATCCCATTCATTATCAATTATTCCATCGAGAGCTGGGATCTGCTGTAAAACAACAGTCATCCATTTTGAGGTTAGAAGATAAAGAGTTCTTCTATAAGATTCAATAACTTTTAATTCCGCGACATTATGTGCAGAAATCACTTGAATCGCTCAACGGGAGTATGAAAACTGAACAGTATTTTTGAGTTGGATTTTTCTAACAATAATTTGCTTAGATGCAATCCTAATTGCCTCCAGTTCTCCATCGAAATTGATCCCAATTGAACCAAAAGAAGAATAGTATACAAAAAGGTCTGAACACACGCCAGGTCCAACTTTGTCGAGCATTTTCGATCCATCAGTATGTATGTGACATCAATTATTCTTTGGATACCTGGAGTAAATTGTCTCCACAGCAGTTGCTTTTATTTCACTACCGATTGATGATGATTTTGTTTTATCATAGATCAAATAACATTCAATTCTAATAGATCCAAAGTGGAAAGAACTTGTTGGTTTCAGTAGTTTTTCTGTGATAACAACCAGGAGGGCGTAATTTGATTTCAGGTTTAAAACTTTCTGCAAAAATTCATCCGGAGTCTTCAGTCTTCTGGGTCTAGAGATATCATAATTTCACCACGGCTCTGTAGACGGCAGACTGATTAATTCCTCATGTTACCTCTTATTACATTGAAGCTCTCTCCTGAATAATTTTCTCCAATGGTTTACTGCCTGTGAGAGTAATCACTGCCTGCATTAAAGTGTTTTTCACAGATATAGTAACAAGCCTCAGGGCCTCATTTTTAAAGACTCCAAGTTTTGAAATGTTTGCATTGCTACAGGAAATCAGGGCTTCACAACAATAGCAGATTAATAGCTTGACGTATAACTTATATTAACGTATTTAAATTTGCTATTCCACAACCCAATTTTTCCGGAGAGTCTTTTAATCACCGTTAGCCTTTTTCGAACTCTGTCGATCATGTTATCAATATGTCTCTGCCAAGATAGCTTTTTGTCAAATTTCATTCCCAAATAAATAGCTTCCTCCGTCTTCCGGATGCTTCTACTATTATACTTCATTTCAGTTGTTTGGTGATTCAGGGTAAAATCTTGTTACATAGTCTTAACAATATTCACTTTCATTTAATTTTCAGTAATTCATTTATATAAACCTACCAGAGCTTGATTTATCTTAAGCGACATTTCATCAACATGTTTTCTAGGTGCTGAATCCTTAGTACCAAGTCATCAAAAAACAGAGAACATTCAATGTTTTTATGGTTTAATTTTCTTAGGAAGCTCATACATTAAAAAGGATTGCGTTAGTCGCATCTCCCTAAGGTAGACCACAATGAATTTGTTTGTAATCAGACGTTTCCTTTCTATATCGAACTGCCCAAAATCCTTCTGTAAAATGATAACTCAACTAACAAAAGTTTTGTCTTCCATTATAAAGCAAATGTTCATTGCATTTGAAAGGAGCAGAATTTTTTAAATTAGTGGTGCCTGATACGGTATATAAGCTTGAGAACACATATCTTAATCCATTGCACCTTTTATATCCAAAACATACTTAATGGTCTACTGAATTATTGCTAGAAAACATTTCTCGTACACGTTGGCATGTTTATGTTTCAAACGAATTTAAATATTTGTTAGAAAATGAGATCTTAAATAATATTATCGTCCATATTTATACTTCATTCAGAATTGAAAGAAATTAATTTACTAAAGCAAAATTAGTTGTACACAATGTTTATTTTGCAAATTATATTAAAGCAGTAAATTCCGGACATAAATAAGTAATAAAACGATATAAAACAATGGGTCAAAGCTATGAAATGCAGCACTTCGGAAATGAAATGAGAACTGGAATGTTTTTAAATATATTTTTTTTAGTTTTCCTAACCGCTTACTCATTTCGCTAAAATTCCATCTAGAAAATGAATAATGATACACAGGCCGAACATATGGAAATAAATTTCCTTGAAATCAAATGATATTCTTTGGAAACTTAGCTTACATTTTTTTCACTAACATATTTAAAGGTAATCCTACTACGAATAATGCACATCATGATTTAGAAATTAGAAAAGTATTCTCAACTATCAACTACCCAGGTCCACAGAACAGAATGTAACATAACCACACTTAAAAACTACGCGGTCCAACGAAGCTCATTTTGGAGTTCACGTAGATTATGTTATGTAGAAACTAACAAAAGCTTTCAGCTAATAACTGTTTAGTTCCTCAGAAGAACAAAATTTAAAAACCTTCTCAGTTGAGAACTATACAGTCGCATAAAGATCAGAATGTAAAGTCTACTCAACTACTAACTACGTCGATTTACAGAGACTAGTTTATTTCGAGGTTTATGCAGATGTAAACAATTTTTTAAGCTATCCAGCTACAGTTTCGTTTTGGTTGCAGTTTCTCCTGAATAGTGTAAGCCAGTCTTAAACGAGATTCAGCTTTTTTTGGGATGTGTTCGTTAACAGCATTTCTCCCTACACAGTACATCCTTTTAACATGGTAATAAAGGAAGATGTCTGAAAATAACGTCCTTATGAGAACTTTCTTCTGTGCCCGATTTCACTGAGGTTTTTATCCACCAAACTGAAATATATTACTTGCTTCTAATTATTATCAAATAAATGTATAGTGAAAATATTATAATATTGAGGAAATGCAAAGCAGATTTACTACGTCGTTTTAATTCCTGCCACTTTTATCTTCTGCAATATTTTCCCACTCTCTTCTTGTTATTTTAGAGTTCACATTTAAATACTTGGCTGTATGTACTATAATGCATGCTGTACTGATCTTTTTCTCAAACTTACTTAAGTGGAACAATAATAAAACAAACAAAAACTATTCCAGCTTTTGAACTTTGCGTGCTAACAATTAATCTGCGAACTATCCGAAGCAAAATCCATACTCTTAATTAAAGGGTAATAGATTCTTTAATTAAAACAAAAGCTCTCAGGTAGAACAACAGTCTTCCCCTATTGGGATTGTGGTATAGAAATTCTACATAAAGAAACACTTTAATGAATGCATCGAAAAGGAATGGAACTCACAAAAGTACTCGATTTCTGTTAATTAAATGGGGACTTCAAATAATAGAAAGGGACTGGGCTATTCAGATGTACCAAAACTAACCGCATATCAAGGAAAGTTAAAATAAAAATCCTCATTCGAAGAAACGTATTTACAATTACTAGAGTTGTTAACTAACTGCTCCTAAATCATGAACGTAAGTAATTTTTCTTGATTATGATTTGTTGCGAAACCTTAACTACAGTTATCTTTAAAGCAATGAGATCAGGTGTTTTTACATTCAGCAAGTCTAAATTTTTATGTTCAATACAGCTCCGCTTATCCGAAATGAATGGGACCAAAATGGATTCGCATAATCAATTTTCGTTCGTAAAAATGACTCTTACAGGTTAAACATTTATTTACGAAACCAAGTAATTCAAGTAAACCATTATTTCGTTTTAATAAATAGAAATGTATCAGGTTTTTCAGTGGAAATTTTATCCTAACGTAACTTTTATTTAAATTATAGTCAGAAACATTTAATTTTTCAAACACTAATAAACGGATATTATCCACACCCTTTTATCACTAGCCTCCTGTTAGGCGTACTATTCTGTCGTCGCAAAACAGGGTCATTCTTTAAAGATATTGCTAAATTTTTATGTCATCCTTGTCATCAAATTTTTCGATGCCAATGCGATCTTGAAAACTCTGAAATAAATGGTAGTCTTCTACATCTGAGGAAGATACACTAATGTTTGTGAAAATTGCAGCACCATGAAGGAATGATGCAAATTGAACCAAACTTACAGGAAATTTAAATAATTAGAATTATAAAGGATGCAATAACTGCATATGCGTGGAATCAGAACCGACAGCTTTTTCTGTGTATATAAAGAAGTGTAAGGTTGCGTTAAGTCTGTTTATCGTCCTCTCTCTGCAATGAACGTTTAATTAGTGGTTAATATTCTCGTCAACAGCGGAGGGTTCCATACCAACAATTAACCAGTTCGAACGAGGCCGCATCATCGGTATGCGAGAGATTGGACTTTCGTGTCGAGCAATCGCAGCCAGCACTCAGCGTTAATGGCACAACAGTTATGCACCTTTGGATAAAATGGACAGAGGAGAACCAAACAAGACGAAATCCAGGCAGCGGGACATACAATAGCACAGCGGCACTTGACGACAGACACCTCATCCGCATGGCTATGACAAAACGTACAGCGTCCTCCGTGTGTTAGTACAACGTTGGAGCACGGCTACAAGTGTTGTGTTGTCTAGCTCCACGGTTCGTCGCCGTCTGCTGCAGTATGAACTGCGGGCAAGGGCTCCTCTACGCAGTATTCTTCTGTCGCTTAAGCATAGAAGCCTCTGATTCTGATGGGAATGGCAATACAGTACTTGGCGTA
Source organism: Stegodyphus mimosarum (assembly GCA_000611955.2). Lineage (NCBI taxonomy): Eukaryota > Metazoa > Arthropoda > Arachnida > Araneae > Eresidae > Stegodyphus > Stegodyphus mimosarum. The sequence continues at coordinate 289,607 of KK120988.1, read as the reverse complement.
CCCTGTGACAACACGTTGTTTCCTCTGATGTATCTCAATACAATTTGGAGTACAATTATGAAAGCGTAAGCTTAAGACGTGACAGAGGGGAACGTCTGCTACCACAGAGTGTTATCCTGTGTCATACTGCACAAACGCCTGGCATCATGGTGTGGGTAGCTACTGGGTGTGATTGTCGATCCCATCTAGTGCGGATTGCGAGCAACACCAACAGTGATCGCTACATTGGGGAAGTTGTGGAGCCAGAGGTCCTCCCCATTCTTTGACGCATTCTGGGGGCTGATTTCAACAGGGTAGTGCCCATGCGCGTCTCAGACTGCACAAGCCTTCTTTAGGGCATAACAGGTTTCGCTTCTTCCACGGACGGCTTATTTCCCGGATATGTAGCCCATTCAGCATATATGGGTTTTCATCGGTCGTCGACTCGCTCGTACAACTATTGGGGAACACACTAAGACTGAACTTTGACGTAAACCGAAGCCATACTGAATGCCATTCTCCAGGATTACGATCAAAACCTGTATGATTCAATGCTACGACGTGGAAAGGGTCTCATCTCTCAGCGTGACAGACACACGAAGTGATGATTTCTGGCGTTTGTTTTGTCTTGTAAATTTGATCGTTTATTTGTAATACTAGCAGTAATATGTGGAATAAATTTCTTTCATGATGCTGCATTTTTCACAAAAATTAGTGTAGTTGCTGACTGAGTGAACTCCATCCAAGTTTCCAAACCTTCTGTTATATAATCTCAGTAATGAATATATGGGTTTTGTTCTTTAATAAATACCCTCAGTTCCATCTTCCTAAGATTTTAATGCATAATGTTCGGATATTTCTCCTCAATACTGCGAAATTATTTTATTGCCTTTTAGCAAGAACTGCAGAAAATTGTCTCTTTCGGTATTTCCAAAATATGACAACGAGCTCTTCAGGGCAGGAAATTCCATTTTTGGCACTAGAATCCTTCATCCCACCATAAAAATAAGTAAATTTCCCTTTTTGAATAATTATCATTAAAAGAACACTTTTTATCGCCGATCAAATGCGTTACAGTGCACTTAGTCAGACGTTAGTACTGTCTGAACAGACGTCACTTCTTTGTTCATGCTTGTACTTTTTCTGAGTTTCTTTAAATGGCTATAAACTCTAATTTGTTTGTCTCTGTTGTGAACACTATTGCTTGACTTCTAAATTAACTTGTACTTTAGCCTTCGATAACCCAAGCATAAGTGCAATTTCCTTACATGTTCCTTAGCGAGACTCAAAAAATGGTCAGCACGACACTGAATTGACAATATAGGGTGCCAATCACTGGCAAGAAGTGATGGAAATTTTCCATTACCGTCAGTCAGATACCATTTTCTCATCCGTAGGTCTTCACAAATTTTCTAAAGTTTATCCCAAGTGCTCTAACTTGAATTTATGAAACATTATTAGTATCTGTTCACGCGTCAAATCCATTTGTTTAAAATAAAAAACAAGTTAAAATAGATTTATATATCTTAAACAGATGTATATATATATATATATATATAGATATGAGATTTGCAGGACACACATTCTTACCATATTTGTAGTTATAGGCATAAAACGTTCTCAAGCATAGTTTCATTTCAATAGTAAACCATAATTTTCCTCAAAATGAACATAAAAATAAATACATTATACATGATAATTATACATTTTTTAACATCGGACTTGCTATTTCACCTTTTCTAAATAGCTATTAATTTTTTACTCACCTTTCGTTAAAAAACGGTTTTGTAGTCTTTAATCTCTTGTGTTTATGCACCCTCAGTCTGTCATTGTTATTTCAATGTATTCTAGAAATGACATACTCTAACATAAATTTGCTTTTAATGCAAACTCAGAAACTGAGGCAAACTACATAGTAGGTATAAAATTCGGACTAAGAGAAGCTTTATAGGATTAGCACAAGAATAGAGGGATTAGAAGTATCTTAGAGATCCAGGAATTTTAATCTAGGTCTAATATACGGCGTTTAACAGCAAATCATCTGTACTGCAAGTCATCAAGTTACGTTTCTTCCTCACCTACGGTATTTGCCAAAAATCTGCATAAACTTTGGACTAAGCAAATGCTTGATGAAACGAGGTGGAAAACAAACTCTCAACTGTTAAACTTAAATGAAACGCCATTAGTTACATACATATCAGAAATCTAAATAAAGTTTCGTTAAGAATATTTGCCATATGTAGAAACGAGATACATTTCCGGCCTATTACCACAAGCATGAGAAAATGATAATTTTTTTCAACGAACAGAAAAATTAAGTCAACGATACTTTGCTGACTTTCAATAGATTTCATCGAAGACTTTATTTTAAACTTCTAGCAGATTTTTTAGCGTTGGTTAATTCTTTCCAACTATCTTTCCTGCTAATATTCGCTCTAGAATTATACAAATTTATTTGCTCCAAAAAAGATGTGGCAAGATTAAATCATGACAGGCATTAGATAGCATTATGAGCTGAAACATTGCTAGTCTACTGCTTGAGGAATTTTTCCTAATAAGAGGTTATTTTATCAACGAAAGCTATTAGGAAGAACTCTGAGTTTAGGTCGGTGAAAGAAATTTAAACCAACTTAATTAGTTCCGAATTTTACGAGAGTCTGAATTCTCGTTTTCTACATCCTCAGGCAGCAGTCTCTTTATCTAATTGGAAGATAAGCACACCAGTGTAAAATGTTAAACTAAATAAAATCTGAATTTTATATTAATACAGACATTATGCTTTTATTCCTGAAGAAGAGATGTATATGTGACCTCCATCGAAATTGCTAGAATTTTATTGAAATCTTCGACGATTTAAATTTGCTTTTTCAACTAATTATGAGAGTTTTTGTATTACTTAAGCAATTCATTTGTATCTATGCTAGATGTAATAAAAGACTGCGTTATAGATAGTCGTAGGAATTTCAGGTTGCCGTTATTCTAATTTCGTAATTAAACATTGGCAACCTAAAACTACTAGATTAGTTATCATTAAATAGTATAATTATTCTTATCAATTTGTATGTGATTTAGTAAATTTTTTCATACAACTGCTTGATGTATGGCAAATCAATGATTCACACTGTTGCCCTGTTACTGATCTCTAGTTGGGTTATTCAATTATGGCAAAGCACACGAGGGCTATCTCCCTAAAGGGAGGGATGCCTTCGTGGAGGACTTTCTAAGGGAAACTGGCTCGTATACACTACTGATCTCTAGAGCTTTTATTTTGTTGATTTACGTTTTGCAATGTGATGATTTCCGTAAGTACGTTCACATACTCAACGGTTAACCAGAGTAGCTGGAAGAAGAGTTAAATCAAAATTTAAATAGTTTGATATACACTGTGCCCATAAACGTAGACTTTATTATCGCAACCGTTGGTCGTAGATATGTGCTTCCAGTTACAAAAGTGTTTTAAATAAACAACATAATTCATACGTAATACTAAATTTTAAAAGTAAATTTGTTAAAGCCTAACGAAATCTAGCTTTCTAAAACGTCCGCTGGTCATTATACTTAGGAAAGGTTTATACTCCATATAAAAAATACAATATAAAACTTAATGACATCCAGCCCACCAGTGGGTGCAATAAGTTCGCTGAAGACCTTAAGTTTGACCTGGTTCGATTCCAGGTGAAAGGGCTGTATGCATGGTTGTTTTCGTGGTTTTTCCCATGTGTAACATGGATACAAACCAGTTTCCCTTAGGAAATCCCGCACGTAGGCCTTAAACTCCTGAGGCAGTTAACCCTAGCGTACTTTGCCCTAATTAAGTAAGCTAAACGGAACCCGTATGACAAAAACTGACCCAGATATTTAACATAAAAATTTTGGATTACCTTGAGGGGTCGATTAAAAATAAATAGGAATAATTTGAGGCTCATTTTCACCCTTTAGTGTTATTCAGTGATATTCTGTTGCGATTTATTAGTACGCATTATTCTTTAATTTATAATTTTTCCACAAATGGTTATGCCGAAAATATTTTAGTAAAAGTAAGTTGTAATTTTCAAATTATGAAATGCTTTATTGGCATGCAATTTTAGTATTTTAGAATAATAATCTGGAAATATTTTTTTTAATTCATACAGGTGGCATTGCGATTTGGATTTGTCAATACTGAAACTTGCGATTTCTGTATAGGGCACAAATTCTATGAGTATTCAATTTTTGAAAAAATTATCTTGGTCAATATGTTTCATGATAGTGTGCATAGCAATGCTTGTCACTTAATCTATTAACATCATAAAACTTTTTTAAATAGATATTTCATTTTTAGTTACTTACATATGGAAAAATTTCGCCCTTCAATTTCTGTATAATCTCTGGAAATTATTAAGAATTTTAATATTAAATATCATGGTCAATTTTGATAGCACGGAAGGCAAACTTCTTCTACTTTTAGAATTGAGTATAAGTTTTTAATTAATGTTGTAGAGACATTAGCTTATTTCGAAGCAAGAGAGATGAAAACTAAGCAATGCCTCCCCGGGACTGGAACTACGGGCCTCTCGAATACGCGCCGAGCGTGCTGACCAGTACACTACGAAGGCATGCGAAGAAGGCGGGAAATATAGCTTATATACTTTCCCTTTTAAAGGGCGACTGGGTATTAGGGGACCCAAACGCCAAATCCTGGCGACCGAGAATCATCATTCACCACGGTTTTTAGTTCGGACGCCACTAGAGTCATTAGGATTTATTTGGAAACGGGAGTCTTGAAAAATGAGCAATGCGTTCGCCGGGATTCGAACCAGGGACCTCTCAAATACGCGCCGAGTGGGCTGATCATTACATTACTAAGGTATATGAAGAAGGCGGGAGATATGCCTTATAATGTTGCAGGAAGTGTTAGGCCCTGTAAAGTTTTAAAATTTCTAATTTTGCAAAGTTTACGAATTTTTTTAATTGAAAAAACTGCTGTAGCATAAACATTTTTCTTATTTAAAGCATTTTGTAATAAGATGCACACGTCGATTACACACAGTTACTAACCTAGCAGCGACATAAGGAATTTAAAGGGAATCATGTATATACACAGTCCAGTCACATTAATGTGACCACCACGTACTTTCCATGTCAGAGTTAAATAACCAATCACAGAAGGCAGGTGGCAGCACAGTGCAGCTGAGCGTATATAAAGGGTGTGTGAGGGCTTCGGAAAACATTTCAATCGTTGGCGTAATGCAGAAACGAAGCGATTTATCCGACTTCCAAAAGGGCATGATCATTGGCTTTCGGGCCAAGGGTGGAAGCATTTCCGAAACGGCTGAGTTTGTGAACTGTTCGCGTGCCGCCGTGGTAAAAGTGTACCGTGCATGGCAAAATGGGACTGTCCAAAATCAGCGACGTGGCAAATGTGGTGCACCACGGGCCATAGATGACAGAGGCGAACGACGGTTGCGGAGATGCGTTCGGGCAGATAGACGGGCTACCGTTGAGCAACTGACCACCAAAATGAACCAAGGGGCTACCAAAAGTGTCTCCCAAAGTACTATTCAGCGAACATTGCTGCGTCTGGGCCTCCGAAGCAGACGCCTGGTTCGTGCACCTATGCTGACTGCTGTTCATCGACGGCGAAGGCTAGAATTTGCACGCCAGTACAGCAGCTGGACGTCCACTGAGTGGCGACAGGTTGCGTTTTCGGATGAATCGCGTTTTATGCTCCATCGGACAGATGGACGTTGGCGTATAAGGCGTGAAACCTCTGAAAGGAACCACCCTGCAACCATTGCCGGAACGGTCCAAGCTGGAGGCGGGAGCATTATGGTCTGGGGAATGTTTTCCTGGCATTCTCTAGGTTCACTGATCATTGTGGAAGGCACAATGGATCAATACAAGTACGCATCTGTCCTTGCGGACCATGTTCACCCCTACATGCGCATTGTTTTTCCTCAGGATGATGGCATCTTCCAGCAGGACAATGCGAGGTGCCATACAGCTGCCAGTGTACGTGCGTGGTTCGAAGAGCACCAGGATGAGTTTACCGTCCTCCCCTGGCCAGCAAACTCACCTGACTTAAACCCAATCGAGCATCTGTGGGACCATCTCGATCGAGTTGTTCGCGCCATGGATCCTCAACCGCGTAATCTAGCGCAGCTGGCCACGGCATTAGAGTCGGCATGGCTCAACATACCAGAGAACACCTTCAGGGACCTATGTGACTCTCTTCCTGCACGTCTCGCAGCAGTCCGCTCTGCGAAAGGTGGTTATTCTGGCTTTTGACAGATGGTCACATTAATGTGACTGGACTGTGTAATACTACTGCAATTTATAATTATACGAAGAACTTTTACAGAAAATGCTATTATCGTCGATTTTCATCTTTATTTCTCTCTGAATGATCACTTCTTTACAAACTCAAAAAGAAGGACAAAGAAGTCTTTTATTGAATTCATTTCGGTTTTTAGTAATACATTTTCTAGAATTCGCAATATAATTCACTATCTCAATCATTTTTCAGTTTGTTTCTATTATTTCTGGATTTCTTATATGTCTGATTAGAGAGCATCACTATCTAGTTTTCCAGCATTTAAGTAGCTAAGTCAGAATCGAACCACTGTTAACATTCAATACGATGAAAAGAAGTAAAGACAACAAAGTGAGCGGAACCAAAAGTACTACGTCTTATAATAACACGAAGAAAGGAGACATGTTTGAAACTTACAGCTATTTTAGAACGTTCTAATTTTGTCTTTTATGTAATTTAAACGGAATAATTCGAAAGATTTCTATACGAAATTGCTGTATGAAGAATTATCGAATCTTATGAAATATTTTCAGGAAAGACAAAACAATTTGCATGCTTCAAAGTGTTTCAACATACAAATTCATCTTTTCTTAATTATTAAAAAGAAATTATATTATTTCCATTTGTTATATACGCATAACATACATTCGTAGAAAGAAATGAAATACGTTAAGTACTTTTCCTTGGATATTGAGTAGTTTTAATTTCATACATATATTTTATTTTCATAACAGTCACACGATTTGCCTGAGAAAGCCATATTTTGGCCACTCCTGATCTAGAGAAAGATAAAGAAATTATCACGTTATCTTATTTTCTTTCGTTATATTTATACGTATATATGCATATATGAACTTTTGATGATGAAGTATATCGTAGGTTTCCAAAACTTGCTATTGGTATTACTCATTCAATACAAAAGTTACCCTTTTTGTTTAAATGTGCTATTACACCATGTAAACAAATATTTCTTTGTTCTGTTCCCGAACTCATTCTTCGATAAATGAGATTTGATCAATAGATGTCTATTTTCGATTTCCGTGTGCTGTAAATATTCGCTGAGACGTTTATATATAAAAAGTATGTTCAATAAAATAGGCCCGCAATTTTGTCATATTAATTATTGAAAGCGAATACGTTGCAATGATGTAGAAACATAAGCAACATATAGTTCTTCAATTCATATCTAAAGAAGGACTTTCGGAATAATACATCTGTTCATAAGCAAATTGCGAATAAGGGAAAGAATCTTTGATTTTTTTTCCTTTTCTGATGCCTGTTTTTAGTTTTTTCGTCTTTTTCAGATATTTTAAGTCGTTATCAAAATGTCACTTACCTTAACTCCAGAGTTTGCGACACTATGGTGTTACGTATAAAACACTTTTAGGAACAAGAAAATACTAGTAACTTGGTTCTGAAACCTTAAAGTGTTTCTAGTTCTTATTCTGTCGATGAAGAAATGACTCTGATGATCACGAGGGAGGAGGATAAATTGCCCAGTATCTTTTCACCAAGACCCCAAACAATTTATTCCGTCCCTGTATTTCTGTACCCCAAATTTAATCTGCTGCTATGTTTCTGTACTCCAAAAACTCTGTAAAACAAACCAGCCATAAACGCCCTTGTTTGGCACTGTAAACAAACAATTCTGCTCAATAAATTCCCATGGGAGCCCAGGAAATTGTTGCTTCTAGCCAGAGGAGAATGTGGGACGAGTACCCGTTTACCCCTGTTAGTCACCAGGTGTTTCGTCCTCAGTCTCCTGTCACTTGCTCTTATGTTAAGAGATATTGTAGTTCTAAGTAATAATTTGTACATTTAATACGTATAACTCTGTGAGGAATGTGCAGACTTATCCAACCATGCAGACTACAAGCTACGTTTGTTCAATATTCAATGCAGATTAAGAATGTAATAAAGGACATGCTATTGAAACGTTAACAAAATGAACTTCTGTAAATATCGTTGTGTTAGCAATTTAAGTAATGAAGA
>KK120988.1:268865-281303 GCA_000611955.2 Stegodyphus mimosarum | reverse complement strand
AGGGTTATTGTCAGAGTGAGTTTTAGCAATAACGTAACTGTCATACTTCTAAAATTGTTTCGTTTATTATTCGTCTACTTCAAAAATAGTATACTTAATTCCCATAAATATTTATAATTCACTGACAACTATATTTGATGTTTAAAATGCAAACAATAAATAAACTGAACTGTTGAATAAGCAAAATAATATTAGTTCTAGTTAACTGTGTAATTAAGGACACAGACTTTCTTTATAAACAATGCTGATTTCATTAACATCTGTTTAAAGAAACGTTTGTTTCCCAGAGTGGAATACGTATGTTATTTACTTAAACCATTTCTCCCTTTTTATAGCATTTTAAGACAACATCAAAACTCAACAATTTACGATACTAAAATTCATATTATTTATAAGATTTATGTTATTTATATGTAAAAAACAGTAACAAATAGGAAAAAAAGATTAAAATATTTCTAAAAACAGCTTAATTTCAAACTGTTTTATACATAACATTTTAAGGTGGTTTTAATAATATGAAATAACGAAACTGAAAAAAGATAAAATTATGACTCTAGAAAGGATTAAAATATTTATGAAAACGATGTACTCCTAAAATAAAAAATAGAAATTAATACTGAAGAACAAAATATATCAAATATTATACATTTTTATTTAGTTTTATTTATTACATATTACTTCTTTTTCTAATTCATACGCATGTTCTTCATTAGACATACCTTTATAGTTGAAAATATAGTTTTCTTTGTAAAGTTTTTAATTGCATTATCAGAAAGTTTTCCGTGACATTTTTTAAGATAATACTCTTTTTCTCCCTTATCTACTTCTATTTTTACAATACACGTATCTCTATATTTAGTTTGAAGTTTTCTCGATAAGATCAGAATATATCTCCCAGGCTCTAAGCATTTCAGTTTTAGAGGTTTAGCACAACATCCAAGAATCCTGAATTCTTCCATTTACAAGTAAAAATTTTTGAAAGGTCTCTTTGTTAGGGTTTAGTTAAACTAACAAAGTTTTATTTTAATTTAAATCTTTCTATCCCTTCTCATTTCAACTTCCCGTTAGAATAAGCGCCCGTTTCAGCTTTATGCTAATTTGAAGTGGAGCCAAGTTCTATTTAAACGAAAGGTAGAAACCTTTCAGTGTGAGAGAGCTTTTAGTCAGACCACGGTTACTCTATTCGAAGTTCTCCTGACTAGCTAGTATATAAATTCTAAGCCGTAGCGCTTTTACGTGATTACTTATTGAAGTAATTCCAAGTGCGTCAGTATTAGTTAAATCTTGCTACGCACCATTTAGTTTAGAGGTCAACCTCGCGTTATAGCTCTGTGAGCAACGACTATTTAATTTCTAATTAGTTTTAGTTTAAATTTATTTGATTGTTCATTTTAGACCCAAGTGCGGTCTCTACTTTCTGTATCCCTCCCGAGTTGGGAAGTGGTTGTAAATAATTGTGATTTAAGAAAAGAGAATTTTAAATCCCTTTAAAGTGCAGTTCTTCTACCACTTAATCACAATATTCTACCACAGAACATAGCTGCATTCAGCTCCCTGTTCCAGATCAGGATTTAAGGAGTTCACGAAAATGTTTGCCAAGAATATGCACCGAACACTCAGTCCTGACATCTTTTGCTTAGGAAATATAAGCTAACCATTCTTCGTAATTCATATATCCTCTTTCTTTCATTTCTTTTATGAATTTTTTTTTCTAAATTCTTCATCGGTTTTTGATTATCTAAGTATTCGCTGAGCTATGATATTTTCTTGTTGATTTTCAGAAATTGTAACAGACATATCAGGATCGAATCTATTTAATGTATTTAAATCTGACGCTTCAGATGCTCTGTTTAATGTATTCAATTTGATGCGCTAAAACTTTGATGTTTAAGTATTTCATCCCAATCTACTACATCTTTTCACTCTCCAATAATATTTTCAGTTAATTCTTGATAGCTAGAAACTAATTTCATATTTAATTTTCTAAAATTTTGGGAAATAGAATTATTACTTAAAGTTTGAGATTCTGAAATTTTATCCAAATTTATTTATCTTCGTTATCTAAAATGAATTTTTCAGACAATTCTTGCTATCTAGATATTATATCGTAATTAATAAGATTTTCGTGTATAATCATAAACCGTTCGAATAATTTTAGATAAGCTAAAATAGTATTCCAATGTCCTCTATCTTTATATTTACTCATGAGAGATTCAGATATTTTTTATATATAGAAATCAAATCCAGGTGAACACCATTTTCAAAACTTCTAACAAAATCTTCATATAAAACATAGTATCTAGAAACCTCGCCCCAATTAACATCCATTTATTTAGAATATAATCAAGCTTCCTGTCTAATACTTCAATTTTCAAATTAGGTTCAGTCTTGGAAACCTTTTTTGACGAATTCCTAATTTAAACTCATCAGCCATGCGAGTATATATAAAAAATTATCTGTCTTTCTACAGGAGTACCAAATTCATATTTGTTATCTCCAATTTTAATTCAAACTTTAACAAAATATAAGTAGAAATACTGGAAAAATAACGTGATTTTTAATATATTCATGTACCGAAATTTAAAATCTTTATCCAATATTCCATATTTTGTAGGTTTTGAAAAATGAATACTACTCGATTTATTAGGTTTAGTATGAATAGTAGTATTCGAATTTATAGCATACAAAGGATTATTAATAATATCAGAATCATATATTTTTGTTGCAGCATCTTGATAGTTTATTTGGATTCGCAACATTTTCTATTCTTCTCTATTTTACATCTATTACATCTTTAAGTTGCAAATATTTATCTTCTAATTTCTTTATAAATTCTTATATACTTTCATTTATTTGATTATCATCAGGGTTGTCTTCGTTAATTGCTCCTACTAGAGCTCTAATACGCCTTGAATTTTCTTCAGTAAAATGTAACAAACTGGTACCTAATTAATTAATTTTTTCTACTAATTAATCTTTTAATTCAAAATAATTACGTTCTATATATTTAAATACAAGTTCTTTATTAGCAATATTATGATTATCTGCAGGATTTTACCATTTTTTTTAATTTAATCTTCATATCATAATTTCCATCATCCATTAATTTAAAACCAATACCAGGAGGAATATAGGTCCTACTTTCATTTTATCATCATCATCAAAGGATGAATAATAAGCCGCCATTTATTATACAGGCAATTTTAGAAATTAAAAAAAAATCTTTAAAAAATTCATCTGCTATATCTTGATAGCTAGAAATAAATTTCCAATCAATCCTATCTAGAAATATTTTCAATAAATTCATCTGCTAATTCCTGGTTAGGAGAAATAGCTCTCCAGTCAAATTCTTCTTCAAATTTTTCACTGAACTCCTCTGTATTTTCCTAATGTACAGAAATATATTTCCAGTCCGAAATATATTTCTATATTCCTCTAGAATATGCGCCCAGCGTGCTGACCACTACACCACGAAGGCATGCGAAGAAGGCAGGAGGAATACCTTATATACTCCCTCTTTTAAAGGGCGACTGGGGATTATGGGGCCCAGTCACGAAATCCTGGTAGGGGAGAATCATCGACCACGTTTTCTGTTAAGGCGGCACTGTAGAGACATTGGGTATTTTTTGAAAGCAGGAGATATGAAAAATGAGCAACGTCTTCGCCAGGAATCGAACCACGAACCTCTCGGTTATGCGTCGAGTGTGCCGTGCCGACCACTACACTAGGAAGGCTTGCGAAGAAGGAGGGAGAAATACCTTATACAATCCTCCTTCCAAAGGGTGACCGGGGATTAGGGGCTCCAGTCGCCAAATCGTGGTGGTGAAGAACCATCATCCACCACCGCCCCTTTTCGGACGTCACTTGTAGAGTCATTAGGTTTCTTTTAAGAAGTGAAAAATGAGCAACGCCTTCGCCGGGATTCGAAGCACGGACCTCTGGAATAAGCGCCCAGTGTGCTGACCACTACACCACGAAGGTGTGCGAAGAAGGCGGGAGAAATACCTTATAAAACTTATCTTGAAATGTTTCAATAATTTGTTCTGAAAAGTTTGGATTTCCAAAAATACATTCCGAATCAACTTTACTTGAAAAGGTTTCTAATAGTCCCATAATTTTATCCGCCATTTAGTTCGTAAAAAAATTTTGTATCCAAAAGGTACAGTATTATAATTATCTAAAATTCTTCTTTTATCAAAATTCAATGTATATGTTTCTGTCATTGCTTTTACTTTTTTATGTTTTTATCATTTTGAATTTGAAATTGATTAATTTTACATCTATACAATTAGTTTTCTTCTGCTATTATTTAATTTCTTTCTTTAAAATTGAGTTTTTTTTAACTTTACTGACGCATTTCAAATCCTTTTCCTTTTTCTTTATTAGTATTTAAAATATAGTTATAAATCTTTAGAAGCACCAGATAGCTATGATTTTATGTATTCATTTTTCTTTTAATTCATTGTTTCATTCACTCAACTCAAAGCTACGCCTTTAAGGCATTAAAATAATTCAGCCTTTTTCAAAACTGCTAAATTACACACTGCTGTTACTATTTATCTCAGCTGTGTTTCAAGAAACCTGCTTTTGTCTTCTATGAATCCTAATTTTTGTTTCTAAACCTTTATGCAGTTTGAGGTATATGGAAGGCAGTTAATTTAACTTTGCATTGCGATACTCTTTCTCTCACTCATACACACAACTTCGCATATATGTATGTCTTTAGTATTTGACTTAATATTGCCCTTAATATTTTCCTTAGACTCTCTTGGAACTGTTATATGTTAAACCAATGTCCTTAGCATTGGAACTATTTTAGATATAATGCAGCAGAAAATACATTTCCCAAACTATATTAGATTTAAAATAATAAAACATCATCATGTAGCTATAACTGGATTAGAATTCTTAGAATATTACTGAAATATAAAGGAAATAATGAAGCTTATCTCAGTCATATTATTTAAATATATTAATATTAACATAGTGAATATTGCTGTACAGCTGTCTTGAATTCCATTCAGTCTCCAAATATTTTATATCCACTCTTACGAAGACTCAAATGTACTGCAAAGACAAAATACTGAACACTTTTCTGCTCTCTCTAGGCTTGAAATCTCTCAGTATAAAACTGTATCACCTATTTCATCAGCTAAATAAAAGGATTTAATCGGAAACTATTTTCAAGTCTCAGAAACTCCTTTCTAAGATAACGTTTCCTTTTGCCACCATCCATCATAAGCGAATGTTAGCATTGAGGGGGGCACAGCTGCATTTTGAACATCTGTAATTATTTCTGAAACCACCCGAGCTGAAGTTATCCTACTGGTCTTCTAATGATGAACATCTCTTTGTAGAAAGAGGATTCCATCCCCAAATAAGGGGTTCATAAATCGACTTTATCTCCGACACTTTGATCATATACTAAAGGCACTCGAAACTTTACCTTAAATCTTCTAAGTCATCAGGTATTCTGCTACAAGTGTGCAGTTCATCAAGAAATAAAAATGTGCTACAAAAATGCAGGTCAGATACGGATGCTAGTTTTACTTTTCTTTTAATTAGAATGCTTTTTAAAGGAAACGAATATTTTGGTCCATGTATTAAATTTATTTTATCCTGTATTCGTTACACTTAAACTTTCTTCTTAGCATGAATTAGTTTAATGTTTATTAAATATTCAGTACTAGGAATACTTTTACCCCCATTTTGAATATTACTTTGATAAAAATTTGTAAAATCGTATTCTCGTGAGAATTCCAAAACATGATTTAACATTTATGCTTCCTTCAAGTTGTGAAACGTTTGATCGTCAATAAAAATGTTATTTCGTTTACCATGGCAATTACTGCAAACCATACCGCTAAATTGAAAAATTCAGGGAAACAAATTGATAATAAACAGCGAGTCTGCTACTGCTGCAATAATTTTAAAGCCATTATCTCATGATTAAAACTGCATTTAAATGCGCAAAATTGATATGCGTGCCAGAAGTGTAAATACGTATGTTTTCCACCGGTCGGTTACTTAAATAATATAAGATCTAGATTTCCAAAACGAGATTCTGGGAGTGGATTTGTTAGGCTCTTATGTTAAGTTAATAAATCTTGTTTTCTGTTAGCAATACTAGATTATTTATCAAAATGATGTGAATTAATACCACTAGGTCAAGCATCGGCAGCGTAGTCGCTGACACAGTTTTAAAATGATATATATTAAAACTCTGACCGTCCAGTCAGTATAGTGGTTAGTGACCCTGACTGCCGTAGCAATGAGTCCGAATCTCGGAGAAGATATGATTGCAACTGTCCCTCCCTTCATAGAAGGCAACAGTGGTCACTTATTACGTGCTTCCATAATAAAATGGCCACCACTTCTGCCCCTTGTAGTGGAGCATGTCTAATGATTATTAAATAAAGCGTCTGGCCATTAAATCATAACAATATATATATATTAAAATTCGAGACGCCATTCAATATCATATCAGACAACTGACCGCTATTTGCTAGTAAATTTGACTAACTGTGCATAGACTTGAACATAAAACATTTGAAAATGACCGCGTACAGGCTCAGTCGAATATCGCTGAGAGCTTGAACAGAAATAAATATACTGCACATAATTCGTTCCTATATAAAAAAATCACAACAGCTGGGATGTGCTTATTGAAAAAATAGCATATGCACTGAGGTCAGCAAAAAACGAGACTACTGATAAAATGCCAGCGGAGTCATTTTTAATTCGAAAACGCATGATATCCTTAGATACATTTTATGTGCAGGAAACAGAGACGTAATTTAAGGAGGAAGTCAGAAGATAAATGGTGAGGTACTGGAAACTTCTAAAAAGGGCTAGGGTAAAGAAAAAACTATACTACAATAAAAGTCTAAGAAAAGATTATCTAAAAGTCAGGAATAAAGTATTAAAAGTAAAACATACATTTTACCATATGCAGGAAACAAATACATTAAACCCGAGGTTTGGTTTGGTTTAGTTTAATACGGAAAAGCACATTTGGGCTATATGCCTAAGGAAAGGGATGCTTTCGTGGAGGACCTTCTAAAGAAAACTGGCTGGTATACATTATACACATGAAGAAAACCACGACAACGCCCATGCAGCCAGGCCGTTAGCCTGGGCCAGACTGGAAGTACCAGTGCTCAGCGATTATATGCTGGTTGGCCGCTGGTTGGCCTAAAACCGCTGGTTGGCCTAAAACCTGAGGTTTGAGAGACCGTGTGGTTATCGTGAACAGAAACGAAAACGTAGTGCAGAGAAAAATGGGGCAGACAAATTTCACAAATAAATACCAGCTGAAGAGGATTTTAGGATATAAGCAATTTGCCTCTTTTGAAGGAAATGGGAATTTAGGCAGAGATAGATTTTGGAACGCAAACAAAGGTTCCAGACAGGGAAGCGGACCTAGGCTCGGAGAAACACCCTGTAAGACGTTTTGTCAAGAACAGTAGTTTTGTTAGCATGGATAAAAAATGAGCAGCAAGAGGGGTGATGAACAGTTTCGAGGTGCAAAAGTCGGAAGAAAATAGTGGGGGAGAATAAGATTAAAAGTCGAAATACTCAAAGGGTAGCCTGGAGTAGGAAAGTGGCGGCAGAAAAGCGAAAAAAGAAACCAGTGAGGTGAGGATGGTAAACAGGCTAATTTATGGGTTTTAAGCATGCAAGACCTGAAAATACTGCACAGAATTTTTTTATTAGATTAAGGCAAAGTACACAAGGGATATATACCTTCGTGGAGGACTTTCTAAGTCAAACAATGTCATCTACGTATTACGCATGGTAATAACCACGAAAACACTAATGCAGCCAGCCCGTGCACCGTTAGTTGAACCACAGGCCGAATTACCAGTGTTTAGCAACTTTATCACTCATCCGCTGGTGAGCACATTGCAGGGAAAACCAGAAACCACCTATAGAAGGATAACGGTCAGCAAGACCATGGGCAGAAACAAATGCAGGCTGTTAAGGAGATAGAGAAGTGGAGACCGAAGAGAGTTTACTTACTGTCTCCAGGATGTGAAAGAAAGAAGAAGGCGTACCATGAGACCCTGAAGCTCCGTCGTCGTATAGTTTCCCCACAAGTTGGGAAACATCGACGGAGCAGCGTTCACGAAGCGCAAGCCAACCGAAGATTTACGGAGGGCCTATGCAGTTTCAAGAATGGTGGCGAAAGAGGATGAGAAAGAGGAATAACAATGAAAAGTAGTGGGCATGCTAAAAGCTGAGCAAAACTTTGAACTCTTTAATCTGAAATGGACTTCAAAAATTAATTCATTAGTATTACCTGTAGGTAAGAGTGCATATAAGGATATTAATATTACCTGTACATAAGGGTAAACAATGGTGACTAGCTGCCAAATATTAAGTGTAAATTTCTAATGTTATAAATCGCGTATGATTCTAGAAATATATAGAAAAGTTAAATGTTGTTTTGAGATGTAGTGTGTACTGCAATGAACGATTATTGATTGCTGAAAACACTTTTGAATTCTGTAATGGCGATCTGAAGCATATAAGTTTCGTTTTGTTTATTAATCAGTTATTTTACATTAATTCGAATTGTTCTGGTACCAAATGTTCTAGTGTTATGGTACCAGACGTTAAATACTAAGTGTTACAATTGAAACCTGAAATTAAATAGTTTGCCTACAATAATATCAACACCAAAACTTCATTGCGTTGTGTATATCCTTCCCAAAACTAACCCGAACAACCCCTAAGACCAAGCAGGAGTACTGGTGTTAAAAACATTCCACAAGTCATCATAAGAAAAACTCTGAATCAAATATATATATATAACCAAGGATATTTATTGCAGCATTAAAGGAAGACACTCAATCTTTCAACTTAAATTTCTAGATCTATGGTGTGTTCAGGTGACAACTATTTAAAATAATGCATTTAGAATTATAATATATATATTGCTAATTTCAAATATGCACCGAGATGAATTAATCAAAAATTTACACCGTAAAAATTAATATTAAATTTTCATATGCAGTTATCAAACTCTGCTGGCCAGCATAAAAATACACAGGAATTTAATGAATCACCGAGCATGGTGTCTTTACCAATATTGATAGAGATTACTTAGTTCAAGAAATTTCTTAATTTACTCAGGTAAAAATTGCATACATCAATTTAGCAATCCCTTAGGCAGTTAGAAAAATATTACATACTCATGTAGACCCGTTGGAGAAAAATGATTACATTTATTCCTACATTCAATTACTCAATTAAAGGTAAAGTAGAATTTAAATTTTTAATCGTTCCTTAATTTGCAAAAGTTAAAGTTAATTCTCAACCAAAAATAGTAACAACTTAAAGTAAAAAGGTAAAATTTAGATAAGTTAACAAATTTAATATCCTGTCTTAATTCATTATATATAAATTTTAATTACATTCCAAGTTAAAGTTAAAAGTCCTAAATAGATTAATAGTGCAGCAGTTGCTTAAATACACAGCCTGGATTTAAGATCCAGCAGAAAAACCTTTGACTAAAAGTTAAATAGAATTTAATTGGAAATTAAATACACATACAATTACTCCTTACTTTAAGAATTCATTACTGGAAAATTTTTCTTCAATTAATCAAATCTCTTAAAAATTTTAATTAGCCTTATTACTTAGGAAACATGTTCACGGAATTTAGGTTGCAAGCTGTACTAAATTTCAGGTGAAATTAACAATCAAAAGGTTGAACTCACTTGAAGGGAAGAATTGAAAACTTAATTAAGCATTAACTCATCTTATAGATTTTTTTCCGGATGTCCCATTCATAACAGGTGTTGAACAAGGCTCTGCCGACGACCAATCCTTCGCAGATGTTGAACGAGGGAGTCCGGCGAGAAATCTGGACACTTGGATCAGACAATATGAAGATGGTAAAGTGCATTCGTGCAGCAAAACAAGAGCTCCTAAAGGTTCCTCCCTTTTCCGTCTAGTCTCATCCAGGCGAGTTGATGGTAGTACTCGGATCTAAGTGACCGTTCAGGAAGAAGCCGGATAAAGCTGGATTCAAGTTGCATCCACTATGGTGTCAACGCATTGATTCGATGAGAAAAAACAACATTCTCGACTCCTACACGGGGATGGTAAAGTGCGGAGGAGTATACTTCAATTGTTTTTTTTAGATGTACATCTTTATCTTATTTCCCATCTCCGGCTCTTCCAGAGGAAGAAAAAATAACGTGCTTTTACAGCTGCGAATCCAAGGCAAAAAGGGCTGAGCATGGCCTTGCATGACGATTTTAATCGTCCAGAATCCAGAATTTTCGAAAATCACCAAATTTGGTGAATTAGTATGCAAATCTCGCCAAACACAAAACAGTGCTGCGAAAACTTAGTTTTTCCTTCTTCACACCAAAAAAAATTCCACCCTCGCCACCCCCTTCGCCAACAAGGAGGGGTGAGGGAAAGAATGCAACAACCCTACCACGCAACCGGACGCAGTACATGACCTTGGACGAAGAAGTGCTCAAAAACGACCCTTATAGCAGAATAAATTTTTAGACACGAAATTCAACAATTTTAGCAATTAAATGGGCATAATTCTCCAACGGGGCGACGTACAGTCATGAAAGTAGATTCATAAGAAGGCTAAATTTTTTCTCTCTAAGAGGTATAAATTTCATCCATGTGAATAAAAAGGAAGTATTTTTAAATTTCAAATATTACGCAGAAAGCAACCGATTTCCCATTGTCTCCTTTTCCCGAAAGCTATTACTATGGAACGCGTAACGTAAGAATGAGAACTCTGTTTAACTCGCATAAAAATAATTGATTCAATAACATAAGCAATACACTTCGTGAAGAAAAATTTAGAATAAGCATAAATTAATGCATATAATTTACTCACTCAATAATTAATTAACAAATAAACTGCAATTAACTACACATTAATCCATAATTCTAAACTAACCAAAAATCACTACATAACAATCCCTCCCCCAAGCGGGAAAAAAGTTTTTGGCGAGCCAAAAATTTTTAATAAAGGAGACAAGGGCAATGAGTTTACAAACGAGTTATATATTGCAAGAATACCAAAATCTCAGAGAATCCCAATTGTCAAGAGTAGACGAGAAAAAAAAACAAAACACCCCTAACAGCGTTCAATATGCCTGAGCCTCAGGAGGTCTGTCTGACAATCGTCAAAGAACCAAAACTGAAAAGTGTTGACAAACAGCCATGACACACCCCCCCAAAAAAATAAAGTGTAATATGTAATAAAGTTAGATAACATCCCCCCATACAATGCTTGAATAAGAGTATACAATGCAAATAAGAGTACATATAAAAATACAATAAACACCTAAACGTTATATACTGGTGCAAGGTGTCGAATACAAAACAGGAGCTATACAGGTGCTCCACACACAAAAACACATTTTTTTTTCAATGCAAGTAAAAACAATCCTAAAACTAAAACACTATAAGTTGTATACCATTGCATACAAGCCCTGAGTCTCCATTTGCTAAAGAGACAAAACACTGAACCATTTCCAAGTTCACAACCACCGCTTCCCCAAACCGAAATACGAGAAAGGTGGAATAAAACAAAACCGCAACTATGCAGCGCCGAAGTAACTCACAGAATCCCAGTCAAAACATAATTGGTAGTGCTGCAATCAAAAAAAAATAAATGGAAGAACTAACGAGGAGAGTTGAGAAAAAACAATCTTGTCAAAATTAACCGAAAGGATCCCAAGCGCTTAAGATCTGGGAGAAGACAAAAAACAAATTTAGATTTTTAAATGAAGTGAGCAAATGGGGTTAGCCCTGATAACCCAAAAAAACGAGCTAAAGAGACAAGATTGTTGATTACCAAGACCACAAGATAATACTTCACATGCTCAGACATGTAAACAAAATTTCTCTAAGAAACACACGACCAAGGATACTAAGAGTAAATCTAAGAGAACCCTCAAACGTGTGCATACCACTGTACAAAGAAAACCAATTAAAGAAATCGAAAAAAAATTATATATTTCTTCCAAGAGCAAAAGAAAAATTCTAGATACTTCAAATGTACTCAAAACTCATAAAGAACCCATATACAGGAAAAAAAAATCTAAACAAATTGTCACTGGAATACGTCAAGAATGAACCGAAGCATGTTAAAGAACACATATAGAAAAATCTCAAAATAACAAAAGTGTTCAAAAATTACACACAAAAAAAATTTAGTCAGTATGAAACAAAAATCGCAAAAGAGCTGTTTAGGGTATGTGCACTGCTTTGAGAAAATGCAGTCTTGAGCAACATCTATACAAAAACGCCCAAAGCAAAAATGAAACATACAAAACCCAATTTTGAAAACGAGACAGCAGTCTGTTCAGAAACAAAAGTGCATGCACTGCAATTGTGAGATGCAGTCTTTAGCATAAACACAAATAATTACCAAAGAGACTCAAAAACCTG
>KK120988.1:133743-264828 GCA_000611955.2 Stegodyphus mimosarum | reverse complement strand
TAAGAGGTATAAATTTCATCCATGTGAATAAAAAGGAAGTATTTTTAAATTTCAAATATTACGCAGAAACAACCGATTTCCCATTGTCTCCTTTTCCCGAAAGCTATTACTATCGAATGCGTAACGTAAGAATGAGAACTCTGTTTAACTCGCATAAAAATAATTGATTCAATAACGTAAGCAATACAATTCGTGAAGAAAAATTTAGAATAAGCATAAATTAATGCATATAATTTACTCACTCAATAATTAATTAACAAATAAACTGCAATTAACTACACATTAATCCATAATTCTAAACTAACCAAAAATCACTACATAACAGAATTTATGTCCTCTCGTGTGTGTTCAAATGAGGTAGAAAGGTAATATTGTTTAAACGAAGGTTTTTTTAGAGTACAATCAGAGCGTGTTTCGCCTACTGAAGACCATGTTGCATATTTTATTCTCATAAGAGCTGTATTTTGCGGCGTTGCATTATTCTCGCCATTAGGCTTGTCATGCCGACTTAAGTCAGAGCCAACTTGCGCGTTTTCTCTACTTGTGTAGCTGTTAGGCTACTTACCTTTAATTTATTAAATCAAATTCATTACTTTTGTTTTAAGCTATAAATGTTGGCTATTCTGCGAGCACGAGTGGCCTTCTGTTAAACTTTTACTGCACTTAAATAAAAGGGTCTTTTACATATGTTCTCAGTCTCTGTGATACTTTAGAAAACATATCAGGACTGAGTATTCTGTGCATAGTTTTAGAAAACATGGTGAAGTACTTACAAGAGTCCTTGGTCTCAAGTCCTGAACTGGAACAGGGAGCGGAAAATACGCTATGTTCTGGTGTAGCTATTGTGCTGGAGAATAACTGCACGTGAAAGGGATTTGAAATCCTCTTTTATTAAGGGGACAGTACACCTTTAACTGGGAGAAAATACAAAATATTTGACATATACTAAAAATTTTTAAAAAACTAACTGTTGGGCCTAGTTTCACAATTTTTTCAGGGTTATTAGATGAGACAATGATACTCCTGAAAAAAAAATATCTAATGGATTTGAAATCAAGTTTAATAATTAAAAAAAATACTTTTGTAAGACTCTAACAATTGAAGTCTTGAATTACACTGCTTCCTTGCGCGCAGGATAACTTGCATAAATTCACCATAATCTGTAGAAAGTTAATGCCAAATTAAAGCTATTGGTCTAATTATTCATCTGAAGTAAAATATTTTAATTAGTTCAACTTTTAAAAACATAATCGAGCAATAATTTTTAAAAAATAATTTTTTGTTAATTTTTAACGTACAATTTTACTGAAAAAAATTTTTTTATTTAACGTATCTTTATAATTAGAGTCTATTTTAATTACTGTCTTGATATTTATTTGTGCTGTAAATTTCGATGCTGTATCTTAAGCGGTTTCATAGATATGCTGCGCGCAAGTCTGAAAAACAACGTTTTGAGAAAAAGCTCTTTAAAGTTAATTTTTAATTTTGGAACATAAATTTCAATCATATAGCAATAAAATCACTTTTGGAATGATAACTTGACACTTAAAATAGTATTTCTTGATATTCATGTAGGTGAAAATAAAATAATTTATAAAATGGCATAAAATATACAATTAAACAGCAAAAATCATTAAACGTAATCTTAAGATGTATGGTACTCAGTAACAGAAGTAATTAATATTATTTACCATATTGCAAAACTTACTTCCACATAATGCTTGTGACAAGAATCTCAAATAAGGTAAATTTTATGTGATATAAAATTTATATATATTGTATAAATTTTTCATATAAACAATTTGTATTAAAATTCAAAATTTTCTACTTTCATATACAACACCTTCCTGTTGTTTCTAATTCTGTTGTTCCTGTTCCTTCTTGATATATTTAATAAAATTTTAATATCAAATTTAGTTTTATATTATAAGAAAATTTTTAAAAAATATCAGAAGAATTTTATGACTTAAACAATTTCAAAACCAATTCCAAATTCCTTTTTATAGGTATATATTTCAATAAAATTCGAGTTTCAATCTTACATTACCTGTAAAAACCAATATGCTGTGAATTATTCTGATTGCGGATTAAATTATTTTAACACAATATAGGAAGTAAATCTTTATTTTACAATTTTTATAGAAGGTTAATAGTCTATAAAACCTGAACTGCAGAGTTCTAGAGAATGTAACGTTATGAAGTGAAAGCATATTAGAATTTCCTATACTGATGAAGATTGTCAACGATTTATTATATTCGCCACAGTCATGTTTATATATCGGTAGAATTTCCTGTCAGTTAATTTAATGAAGGCAATGAAATGATATAGTTTCTGCATCAATTCACTTGTCGGATTTCTGTGCACTAAATTTTGCTGTGGCAGTGATTAATCGGACTCAATGACAGTGATTAATTTCAATAACAGTGATAATAAAATATCCATTGACAATGATTAATAGAACTACATGCGGAACACATAAAAAAATCTAAGATTAATGTACTATTGTTAAAAAGTTGAATTGACTGCTTAAAAGCCCTTATTAAATGTTTAAGCCCTTATTAAATGTTTACAGAAAAATTTTAATGCAAATGTTAAATATGTTTATTATATTTGTAAATCCTTACTCTTTACATTTTTTCCTGTAAAGAACAGATGCAGGAGGCAAAACATGTTTTCATTGAATCATAAAGTAGATTTAGCTCTATATTTTAAATGACTTTACCCTTATATTTGTTAACAGTTGTTTTGCAAAACTTTTATCAGTTAAAAATTCTATGTTGACTGAAATTAATCAGTTAGGCTCGAAAATCAGAAAGACACTTTTTTCTACACCATGCACAGTAAGTTATTAACTTCTGATCATTTTCTCGTGCAGTTAAATGTTCCAAATTAAGATAACGTTGTATTTCTCTTGGTCTCGCAAAACACGTTTTTATGAAGTTTAAGAATATAAAGATAAATGGTAAAACAATTTTAGGATTATGAGTTTCTGAATAGATAAATATAAGATCTCATTTTGTGAGATAAAATATAACGATAGATACAAACTCCAAGCTCTTATCCTTGGCGAACAGCCAAATAATCAAAAAGAACGTAAAATTTCGGCACAGGAAGATTGTTATTTGTTTTAATTCTTTTGTATCTGAAATTAAATCGAAAAACAAATTTTATTTGTTCACTCAAAGATAATTTTTTAAAGAAACTTAAATTATCTTCTATACTGAACTACTTCTAAAAGTTTAAAATAATCAGCACAGGAAAATCTCTGATGCAGCTAATGAAAATTTATAATAATAAACTCGAGAAGTTGTTTGATATATTAACAAAACTTCAGCTCTTGAGAAATTGTTCTTGGCACTCGCTCTTATCTGTATAACTGCTGTCAAGGTCACTAATTAATTCTCTTTGTGTGACCCTGATTAGTTTACACTCTTGGAAGCAACCCAGTAGATCTATTATAAAATCGGCTTTGAGAGTAAGCAAACATTTTTTTATCAAATTTGATTTCTCAACAGTACTGTGTGACTAGAGTTTGGCTGTATGGGAATGGTTGTAAAACACTAAAAGAATATAAATGAATTTAATTATTTCACGCCTTTTTATGAACAGAAGACTTCTTAATAATGTGAATATTGTTCTTCATTCAATACGATGTGATGTGTACGAGTGCAAATGATTACATTAATATGAACTTCATAACATGAGCACTATCGTTTCGCAGCATAGTAAATACCAGAAAACAGTAAATTGCTTATATGAAGTCAAAAATTTGCTTTCAAGTATTAAACGCTTTCAATTTCAGAAAGTGACTAGATAGTTACAATATACTTTATATATTGATGTTGTTATTCATTTATATTTTATTTTAAAAATTTTCTTCCTAATATGCCTCTCTTATGATCTTATTATGTCCAGTATGTTTAACACTTTTGCTAATTAAATAATGTAAAAGATTTAGTGGCACTACCTTCAGCAAAAAGAACAGACGAAGCACCTGGCTAAAGGTCATTTGAACTATTATGATCTAAGGATCTCTACTAAATTTTATTTTCTCTGAATTGCTGCTAAAAACAATACTTACTTTTATAATCCTTGCGCGCATCTTAAAGTTTAAGACTTGGAAAATTATAAAGAATCCGGATTGTAATGTGCTGTTGCGAGGGTTTAAAATTCATGTCGAGAGACACTCAACAATCACACTCAGCAACCCTTAATCTGAACAGGCAAGAACAGTTTTCATTTTAACCAACAGGTGCATAATGATGACCTATATAATTTCCTTTAAACGCTATATAATTTCCTTTAAACTTTTCAGCAGATAATTTTTTGACGTAAATCCATTTTAATGACTCACTACACTCATTCACTTCTCTTTTTTACGCAAAAATTAATTCAATCATTTATGACTACAGTCTCCGTCTTCTCAAAGTGTTTGTTGTAATACATTTCGTATCACCCACGCTGTTCATCCTCGTATCCTCGCTACAACGCGCGTTAAGAACGAATTGCAAAGCCTTGTGACAGGAGGCAAGTTTTTAATCTTTTAACCTGATTTCTCTGAAAGATTAATTTATATTTCAGAATAAAAATATTGATGTCTATAATACAAATCATAAGCTTAAAGCATCGACTTTTCTATTAATTATCATTTAATTTCATTTGCATTAAGGGGCTTTTCTGAATATTGCGGTTGCCTCCTGTTGAAAGATAATATATGAATTCAATTCATCCGAGTACCTAAGTAACAAAGCTGCCCTAATATTTTTAAACTTACAGAGTTTTTCATTACTGTGTCAAACAAAACAAGGAGTAACACTGAAATGTGTTCACATTTCAGATTAAAAGATTTTGATTTTATTTGATTTTGCCATATAACATCTATAATGCTTTTATGAAATCTTCAGACCTTCATCAAAAATATATATCATGAAATGCTTAGGAAGATTATTTTAATCTTTGCAATAAGGAACAAGCATTTTATCCAGTTTCTCGAACTTAAGAATTAATATTTATACCTTATTATTAATATCTGCAATATATTAAATCTTTAAAAAAATGTCTATCTATATCATTTTGCTAACAGATTAACAATTTGTATTTCATTTCTCTTTATTCTACTTCATTTCACTTGTTGACTTTAAACTATATAAATAAGTAGCTAAATATAGCAACGGTTACAAATTCACAAAATTATGCTGATTGCTTAATTTTCTAGAGATGAAAATTAAGCCAGTATGCTTCCGGTCTGTCAGCAGTAGTATTTAATTGGTTGCCGTCGCTAATTTAGTTAAATGGAAGTTGGTCGAGAGTTAGAGGTAAACGATTTAAAATTAATTTATCTTAGTTATTTACTAGTGGGATCTGGAAGAAAACGTACCTTTCAAGTTTTACATTTTAAGCTATATGCATAAGTAACCTTTTCAGGTGGGCTATAGAGACTAATGTTTTATGTATTGAAGCCATTTAATCAATTTATCAGGACTTAGCATTCTGTGTGTATTCTTTGAGAACATGGTAAATTCTGTGATAGGGTTCTTATCCTTACGTTCTAAGTCCTGAACTGGAACAGGGAGCGGAAGGTACGCTATGTTCTGATGTAACTGCTGGGCTGGAGAATAACTGCACGTGAAGGGATTTGAAATCCTCTTTTATTCACTCACTATTAAATACAAACCTCCCAATTCGGGAGAGACACAGAACGTAACAGACCAAACTTTGGTCGAACTTAACAATCGAATAAATTTAAATAAATTAAAATATAACTTAAATTAAACTTTGCTTCGCAGAGCAATTCGCGGAAGTTGGCCTCTATCTAAAAGGGTGCGTAGCAAGGTATACTAAATACTACCGCACTTTAATTTATTTTACAATGCAATCACGTAGTAAGCACTATGGCTTATAAATTTAAACTGCTAGCTGGTCAGGCGAACGTTGAGCAGCGTGACCGTGATCTGAGGCAAAGCTCTCACACACCGAGAGGTTTCTACCTCTGCTTAAATAGTGCATGGCTGAACTTCAAAAATTAGCATAAGCTAAAAACGCGCGCTTCTTCTGACAGGAAGTTGAAGCAGAGAGGAGATAGAAAAGATTTAAATTAAAATAAACTTGGTTAGTTTAACTAAAACCTTACAAATTATTCAGTAGCAAGGAGCAGAAAACCAATTCAACAGGGTCTGCCATTTCCTGCTCCGCATTAAGTAGCAAATCTTAAATCTTCATATTAATCTAAATTTCTTTGAGCGTTACATAATTTAATAGATGTGTGGGACATATATCTCCTTGTTCCCAGGAAAAGGTTTAATTAAGTTAGCATATCTGTTTACCATTCTGTAAACAACAATTATTGGTTTGTTATAATTTTAATTCTATGTCATGTTGTAGGTTTTAGAAAATTTTAGCAGTGATTTTATATGTGTCTTGTATTCATAAAGCTGACGAGTCTATTAAGCTTTTTGAAGCTTGAAACTAAATAAATCAGATTATAGTAACTGAACTGTGTTCTTTGGATTAATAGCCGAATATGCTACCATTTGCAACACGAAGGTACGTTATGGAGAAAACGAAAATTCCCCACCTAAAGGAAGATTGGGGAGGGTAAAGACCCAGTCTCCAAATTTAGACAGTGATAAACTATCGTCAACCACATATTACTCGGAAGTTTGTTATAGAGTCTATTATGCTTTTACAAACTGTAAACACCGGATTTTGCTATTACTGGCCAGACATGCTACCACTTACACCCCGAAGGGACGCAACGAGGGAGATAAAACTTTCTAATAAATTAGACTTTATAAACTGTCTTAAGCGATAATAAACCAAGAAACCTTAAGTATATCGCAAAATAGGGATATAATTCAGAGAAAGTACTGTAAACTGATTTTTAAGTACGTATTTATAAATAAAATTAGACTTAGCAAAATAGGATTATAATTGTCCTTTTTACTTGAAGGATTATTTATTACACTGATACGAAACAGTTTTATAAAGTCACAAAGAGTATTATTCTTTTCATTCGTTTTTGGACGGATCTAGGGCGATCACATGTGGAATGGACCGTCGAACACCGGTTGTTTGAGCTAGGTTGAAATTCTAACGGACGGGCTAGATATATGAGCATTTTCATGGTTTTCCTGCCGCAGAATATGAGTACGAGCCTGAAGTCTTTCATGAAGTCATCCCTTTCCTTAAGCAGATAGCCTGGTGTTTTTATTAATCGAATGATCCAATTCCATCTAAACAGATCTACTCAAAGCTTATTACACTGATAAGCTAGATCCCCTAATCTTGAGAATAGATGGTTACTAAGCTAAAATATAGGGAATTGTAGAATGAAAGAAAATTTGCAAGATCCTTCGTGTATTTTAAATGAGTCAATGTATGTCTATTTTATCCTTAACAAATCTTGCATTTCAACTAAAATTTTATGACTAGAAGTTATTTTTCAACGCTAAAGTTTTTTTTATTCAGGTAGATACAATTGTTCCGGGATAATATTAAGCTACATTTAGCATTCATTAAATACTCCAAGGATATCTAGGTTTCATGTATAAATCTGTCACATAACCATATTTCAACTGTGCAGTTTTTCTGTCTTTAGTCCATAATTAATAATTAAAATCTCCATGTCATTCTTTTTTCCACATGCATTGTTCGTCTTGTTTCCTTTAAATGAGCATTTTTCTTCTCATCTGAAAAGGAAAAACTGAGACTTATCGATCTATAAAATGTTGTTTGCGTTCCCACTGTTCCATTTCTATTGAATGGCGCTAAGCCATGACATGTCCGTCTAACATGACATGCTATTACATGCCTTTTCCAGTCTTCAGTGGGTGCTAACACTGCCGGAGTTGTCAGTTAGTGTTCAAATTCAAATATTATGTACTAGTATTTGGCGAACTTAGCACATTTTACAGTGATCTTTAAATTTGAGTTTTTATCTAAAATGTATTAATTTCAAAAATGTTGCCAAAACATTAAGATCTTTTCTAGAAAACCTTAAGTTATTACGACATTTGTGCCCACCTGCAAATAAATCTGACTTGCCGAAAGCGTTTCTTATGCTACAGGATCAAATAAGAATTAACTAATAATCAGACTACGGTGAAAGTTCTTAACTATTGGGCTAAATTTCATTTAAAGGTATAAATTAATACTTTTGCAAGCATTTTTCTTTCAGATTTGTAGATTTGTAGAGAATTTCGGGATAACTTTGTAGAGATATTAGGCATTTTTGAAAGCAGGAGAGATGAAAAATGAGCAATGCCCTCCCCGGGACTCGAACCACGGACCTCTGGAATACGCACCGAGCGTGCTGACTACTACACCACGAAGGCATGCGAAGAAGAAGGGAGAAATGCCTTATATACTTCCCCTTTTAAAGAGCGACTGGGGGATCCGGGGACCCTATCGCCAAATCCTTGGTGGTGGAATATCATTATCCACTACTTTTTTTTGTTCGGGAGCCACTGTAGAGACATTAGGTATTTTTTTAAATTAGAGATGAAAAACGAGCAATGCCCTATCCGGAACTCGAACCATGTACCTCTCGAATACGCGCCGAATGTGCTGACTATCACACCACGAAGGCATGCGAAGAAGGCGGGAGAAATACTTTACAGTATATTTTTGCTAATTGTGTATGTTTATGTAAATATTTATGCATTTATATTTCTATGCACTATATATGTTATATAACATAATGTCTAAATATCTTGATGATTGGACCATAGCTGCAATGCGCCACAGATGGTTGCGTTACAGAAGACTTTTCTGCGTAGATACAGAGATGACATTTACAGTCAGATGTGGCTGAAGACAAGTCGTAATTCATTGCTGAACAACTATTTCTTGATCACACATCATCATGGGTGCGATATGCATCCCATTTTCATAACATTCTCTGCAATATACATCTTTGACAACGGACCCAGTAGACAGGACAAAGACGCGTGTTTGCAAGCAGCGAGCAAAGCGGAAAGAAAATTCGCATTCAGCAAAGCCTGAGAATATTGCCAAAGTTTCTTTAATGTGACTGGATAAGAATAACGTAAACAAGCATGAAAAGGGTTAATTTTTAAAACATGCAGTCCATTAAAAGTTATTACAAAGAATTTCTACTTCTAAATCAGAAAGCGTAGTTACACACATGCAAATGAAGAAGGTTATTGCTTACTTAAGTTAAAATGTGTATTTATATATTTTTTGTCATACATATATTGTGTGTATGTATATGCACATATGGGTAGAGTAATCAATTTAGAACCAAAACAGCAAAGACATGAAAGAAATGAAATATAAAGTATACACATATATATAACATGAGTATATATATATATGTACATATCCCAAGAGATAGAAAATATGCAAGCAAATATATATTTAAATAAATCGACATTTTTTTCTGATCTCGTGACTAAATTTTGTGTTCCTGACGTATTTGTTTTGATCATTTAGAGACCGATATTTACAAAACAAAAATGTGTCTGATTTTTAAATTTAGCTGACCATTAACCAAGAAACGGCTTTAGAAGTTTTTTGGAAATCATAGCTTTGGAATGTTTTGAGCTTATTTAAAATTAAAGACATGGAATGTATTTGAAGGCTTTGAAACTTGGATGAATGATAAGAGTATCATAGATTAAAGGGTTATGTTGCCAAATAAGTTTAAAGATGTACCGTATACTCTGAAGCGTGATACTGTGCCTTGAATTTTAATTTTCTGAATATTTGTAATGAGGTACTAAATCTAGATTCATCGTTTGAGCCAAATATAAGTTCTTGGAACTTATATAAAGTAAAACTTCTCATTTAAGTTCTTATGCATCATTTAACCCCTCACTGAAACTTTGCAGAGTTGTAGAACAGCATACGTATGATTTGAGCTAAAGGATCACGACATCTCCTGCACCTGTAGAAGTGAAATGAAAGAAATTATATAACCTGTTTCAAGATAGGCGAAATGTTGAATTACTAAGGTTTAGTAATTTAGTAATGAACAATACAGAGCACTTTTTATTCAATTTAGAAAGACATGCAGTTTCACACTGAATGTACGAAGAAGATTGAAAGTTTGAAACAATGTATTTAAGAGGAAAACCCAAAAAAAAATTATCATTCACCATAAGCAAGCTATTGGGTTATTTTTGATTTCTTATAAGTGTCTTCATGTGTAAACTACAGAAAATTAAAAGTTATTGGGAAATGAAAAGAATAATTATGGCCATTACTCAATACCTTTCTATAGATATAAGTTCATAAATATGTAATTCAAATAAGTTTTTGAAATATCAGCTATCTATAAGTGCTGTCAAAAGACAAGATGGCTGAAAGAGCATGCATTCACCCATAACAATTATATTTTATATGAATTTG
The DNA here is from genome assembly GCA_000611955.2 of Stegodyphus mimosarum. Taxonomy (NCBI): domain Eukaryota; kingdom Metazoa; phylum Arthropoda; class Arachnida; order Araneae; family Eresidae; genus Stegodyphus; species Stegodyphus mimosarum. The sequence goes on along the minus strand of KK120988.1, from coordinate 254,456 downwards.
ATTCATATGGTTTTTGTGCTTACTTGTTCCCTTTAGTAAAACATAAAGTAAATTTTAGACCCACTTCTCTCAAGCTGACTTTCTTGGAATGTTGCGTACATTAGTAATTGAAATGACCAGGCAATAAATATTTCATTAATTTTGATTGATCCCTTCCCGAATTCTTATATCGGCATATTTGAAATAGTAAGTTTACCTTGTATGAAAATGGGGTAGTGAGCAAAAATTAAACTGAACCCATACTTGCCCCAAATTAATAATAATAATAATAATAATAAATAATGAACGTCTGCGGAAAAGGTTTAGTGAATAGAGTTCAAACTACTATTCCTGTTTTATTCCTGTTTCCAGCCCACTGTTAAAAATTGACTAAAAGTGTACATGTACAGTTTACTTTTGATTTGATGTTATACAGATAGATGGTTTAAAAATTCAAAATGCAAACAAAACTATAAATACACAATTTATTAAAAAGTGTAAATAGAATGTGTACAAAAACTTTAAATTTGTGCAGGTTTAGTAAAATGTCTTAAAAAGTAATATCAATAATAATAATAATAATAATTTTGCAAACTAAACCAACGTTCTTTCTTAGCCACACTTGGCTAAAAATAAAATCCTAGAGACATCCCATTACACTGGAATACAAAAAGAATTTCAAAATTCAAGAGAAACGATAGCGCCACAGAAATGACTTATGCCAGTAAAAAAGTTGGTTTCTTTGATTGATTGATTAAATATTGCCCAGGACAAGAGGGCTGTCTGCCTAAAAAGAGGGGTGCCTTCGTAGAGGGCCTTCTGATAGAAACTGGCTGTATCTACGTTACACGGCGGAAAGCCCCAAAAGCACCCACACAGTCGTCCCGTTCTCTAAGATCTGAACTGGGTAGAATTACCATTACATTTGGCCTGCTTCTTACTTTCGCGACCGAATATTGGTCAAACTACTAGTATTCAGCAGCAGAGCACCTAAAAACTCCCAAAAGTGAATATTGACCACAGTGGGCCGAGAATTCCTTTGAAAATAAGCAGGTCAAACGTAAGACTGAGAACATCATCAGATTGTGTGCAATAAAATTTTAAAAACATAAATGCCTTAGCAGTTTCGGCACAACACATTTTGCTCCCTACAGCGGAGCTGTACCAAAACAACACTAGCGCTCAAGGTTTGGTACAATAACAATGATACTCCCTTTACAACTACCACACCCTCAATATTAGTTGCAATAACTCAAAGTATCACCATATATATCTCTGTAACAGAACTGTAAATATGGACTGTGAACTCGATCCCTTCATGTACATGATCTTAATCAGGTTTATTGGGTACTTATGGATGCACATCATAATCACTAAAGGTCATGTAAATAGCAAGTAAATAGCGTATGAAAACAAGCAATGAGAGTATTAATTTATAGAATAAATGTACTTAACAAAACCTTGTATATTTACGTAGTGAACTTGGTGTATATATGTTATGAACCTTATATGTTATGAGCCTTGTGTATTTATGCAAGTCCTGCATTCCGTAAATCTTGATTAGTCAGAATAATTAGGCCGTCTATTTTCACGCTGAGGGTTTCCATCTGCCAGGATGACGATGTACTGGAAGAGATTTACTTAAATGTCAGGTCAGTGGTCATCCTTGGCGGCGCACAATATTTTAGCAGTCTTCATCACTCGGTCACTAGTGTGTCCAGAGAGAAAACACTCAGTTAATTTAAATTTCTCTTTGTTGTTAGTTTTTTGATAAAGTACCAAGGTTTATATTTTCAATCCCATAAGGCACGGGTTATTGAGAAAACTGTATTTTAAGTATCTTTTATTAAACTTGCGTGACATAAAATGCTTTCATACATATTTTATTTCTCGAACTATAAGGCAACGGAGTAAAACAACAACAACAAAAGAATAGAAACTTACGAGTAGCAGATGAATTTGACAGAAAAACTGTTAATGTCAAAGATGAAATTTTAAAATCTAAGCTCCCAAACTGTTACCACATTATTACATTATTTAACACTTATTCCTTGCTTTAGAACTGTTGAACTGTTATTTAAGTTACATAATTTTACGTTACTAACGCTGGGTAATGACTCTGGAAAAAAAAAGACTTCATGCACTCAAAATACATCCTTTGCTAGTTAAATGAAACTTAAGGATAACTGACTCTTAGTTTATTTGAATATTGGAAAGTACACAATAGCTATCTGCTTTTAGGAAGGGATGACTTCCTGGAGGTTTTCTAAGGTAAACTGGCTTATAATAAAGATAAGCATAGGTAAAACCACGAAACCCAAATCTGCAGCCCCCCTTTCGCATGGTATCAAACTCAGGTAGATCAATGATCCCCAAGCATTCAGGGATCTTAACCACTCGCCTTGTAAAGTTCTACTGTCCTTCTGTTGTGTAGAATCTTGCGAAATAGTGATTGCACTGAGGAAGGGTTAAAACTGCTCTTTAACGTATTTACAATGCTTCAACTTGACGCTAACATACTACGCCTCACCTTGGGCGGTAACTTAAACAGTAGAATCAAACTTAGGAATTTAAGATGTTCACAAAAAGTAGAATTAAACTACAGGGCTCGTATAATCCTGTAGCCTACAGCGCGTAAATGAGTCTAGTGGCAGGAAGATAACAGCGCTTAAGCCACGTCGAACCAGCAGTGACTGCTAAACAGAAGTTTGCGTATAAGCACGCACGGCAATTTCTCGGACTCCCCCTTTTCCTACTGCAGCGTCGATATTTAACTTATTCTTCAACTGGTAGAATTTGCATGTCTTAAGCGAGCTACCAGATTTAAATATTCTGGTACTGACAATTAGGGGAATGAAGGCTTATAGAAAGTAACTTAAAATTAAATGTAACTGGTTATTTAAAATAATTATAAATTCCTACAGGCTACTGTGAATATAATTATAACTGAATTCGATGAGAAAACGATTAAACCCAATGGGAGCTACTCTTTAATATTTTGTTACTGATTATTTTATGTTGACTTCTAGCAGTTTTGTCAAAATTTACTTTCCTTACGCATTTGCGTTTCCTGTGCTTTTGAAGCGCTTTTCCTATGCTAGTACAGTTTCAGACAATTCCTAGAAGCAACTTGAAAAATGAGCTCTAATTCCGGTAATTAGGTTTGGTTTGATTTGCTTTAGTTTATTATAGCAAAATACGAGGGGCCTATTTGCCTGAGGGAAGGAAAACCTTCGTGGAGGACTTTCTAAGGAAAGCTGACTCATGTCTATGTTACACATACGAAAACTCCAAAAATGCTTAGGCAACCAGCTCGTTTTCCTGGAATCGAAACCATGCCGAACTACTACTGTTTAATTATTTTATTACTCCGGAGCTTCTGAGCTTCGGTAATTTGGGAACGATAATAATATAAGACGTTAGATACTCAAGATTGTTATTACGCTATTTAGCTTTCATTCCTTTTTCTAAAGAGTTGTTTTTGTTACGTAAATTGTTTCATCTTAGATTACAAATGCAATTTATTCCGAAATTCTTTTGTAAACAAAAAGATTGTGTACGTATAATCTTTGGTTATTGTGCTGCTCAGTGCATGTACTTCGCTAGTTAAATATAGGTTAATAGTAAATATTCCTTTTAAAAGTGAGCAGCAAAGAATGTAATAAAACATTTGTGACATTTTCTTCTTAGTAGAAAACCGTTTTTCATCCCAGTAGCGAAATCTTTCACAATTCCGCAAGAAAGAAAGTCTACTTTTGAAAATAGAAGAAATGCATGTATATCGATTTTATACATGCAGGCAAAACGCTTTCACCATAAAGAAGAAAGGAGAAGCATACCAGTTGCTAGGTGAGAAGACCGCATAGAACAATAATGAAGTAGAAGAACAACGGCTGTCGAATGTTAAGTGTGCGATCCAAGCATTATTCTTCTGTAGTAAAACGTGACCCTAGCATCATTCGTAACTGCTTCGTTAACTCGTTATTTAGGTATTATCTTCTTAATGTAAGCAGCATCTTTAAAAATCGTAAATAATTCATTCTAGTTTTTCTATTTGGTTTTAAACTTTGTATATTCTCCAAATGTTGATTTAACATTTTCACACGTATTGCGTACAGTTTTGATTGTGAAATAGAAGTAATTTTCTAAATATGCATTACTTATATATATAATAATAGAAATTAAATTTGCATAGTATAACATTTGCTATAAACGTACAAATAAAATTAACATTTGTTAAGCTGCCTAGCCTTGTCCGGTTAGAAAATTGAATAATCTCTCTACGAACATCTCTAAGATGAACATTCATGCAGAAAAACCAACTAGTATTGTTTTCCGTTATTTACTTGAAAGTGTTTAACATATGAAAGAAATTTAATTATAATTAATTATAATTATTTATTTAATTAATTATAATTCGTATAATTAGTTAAGCATCTATAATTTCATTAAGATTCGAAAGTATAAAAGGAATATTACTTACTTATGATTACATGAGAAAAAGAAAATTGACACTGCTGAAACAAACTTACCTTCATTTGTCTGAGTTAAACCTTCGTGCGATGACAAGAAAATTAATACGGAAGTGTAGTATGAAACTAAAATTAAAGTGCTCCTATTGCAACAACTTGACAAATTCTGAGATTCTGGGTCTTTTGATCTCGTTTTATAACTGCAAGTAAATAAAGAAATGGATACATTACAATAAGTTTAATAAGTAAGTTTTTATTTTAATTTTAGTTTTTATTTTAATTTTAATTTTATTTCACGGAAATATAAAATAACCTGTTTGTTTGATTTTAGAACAAGAGAAATAAAAATAAGACTATGCGTTAAATAAAAAAAAAACTAAGATTATTGGTTTTTTTTTAAAAAACTAAGGTTATACGTTAAGTTTTAGAATTTGTGTAAATAAAAATTTACATCGTTGTTCTATTATAGTCTAATTAGTTATGGGTCGCATGTTTAAGAAAATAAATATGTAAACTAATTCTTTTAGAATAAATACGTTTTGTATATTTTTGTTTTTCAGAAACAAAAATATTAATTTTGTATCTGCAAAATATGTCGTAAAGTAAAATAAGATAATCGAAAAAAGTAATTGTCCTTGTAATGAATACCCATTTGCACTAGAAAAGAAATTTCACCCAATTGTTTATATTTCAAATAGCTCCATCTATTTGGATTTCTGTTGCAATTATTGTCAAATTATGAAGGCACTGATTGTAGAACCAGAATTCCTTGAAATCGGGAAACGAAATTTGAGTCGCAATAGTCCTACATTTAGTTTCAGAGTGAAAACGAATAATCAATCTGAAATCATTCTAAAATGCTTTCAGTGTTGTACTTCAGCTTGCCGTCAATATCTCAGTTTAATTCTGACAGCTCGAAAAGCATTTCCTAGTTCGTAATATTTCATAAAAAAGTGTTTTCCGTTCATGTTGCCTTCAGTAAAACTTCATACATTTCTTAAGAATATGAATATGTTATATGACGCGTTTAAAGCTCAATCATTTCATCAATATGAGATATTATCTGGTAACAGCTAAAAACTAGACGAGGAACAAAGTACCTACATAGAAGCAACATATAAATATTTCTTTACACTTTAAGAGATGCGTAGCAAAATAACATATTAGTAAGACTTTGAGGTATTATCACATTTCCTAGTAGATGTTAGTGACGTGTGGATGTTATTGACTCGCGTTTTAACACTGATGTTTTCTTATTGGCATTCTATACATTACTTGAGTATTCTATACAATGTTTGCTTTCCTTCGGAAAAAGATACATTTAATTAAACATTGATCCTATGCATGTATTTACAAAGTTTCTCAAAATAAAGTAAATATTTAAAGAAAAGAAATTTATAAAATATTATGTAAGCAATTTGAAGAGGAAATACTCTGTAAATATAAACTCTAACATTTTAAAGTGCCTTAAATTTAAGTCAACTGCAGTTTGTCACCACGTGTATATTAAGCTTTATTAAGTAAAACACAAAATGGTCCATATCTTTGCAAGAAAAAATCGTGAAAATATTTTAGTACGTATATATAGACTTAGGCCACTCTTCAATGGCAACTAAGCAACTAAGCAACTACTTTCATAAAACTGCCTGTCCTAATTTGAAAAACTTTGCAGTTAAAAGTACTTCATAATTTAAGGAAATGAAGTCTGCATATATCTTTTTCGAATTCTCCGTACATAAACATACATATTATTCATTTGTTTAGTTTGTGGGGTTTTACTTATCTAATTCCAAAGTTTTCTCTTAGAACCCCACGAACACTAGCAAGAGAATAATCGCTTAAGTGTGTGAATAAACACGTAAGGCTTAAGAAGGGGTACCTACCCTTTATTTTTCATAATATTTACAATCAGCTCCTACTTGGAACTTACACAAATCCTCCACTTGGGCTTGAACTTAAATAACTACGAAATTAAACTAAACTAGCTTAACTAATCTATCTGAATGGTATAGCCGAAGCTACCTGAAATCTATGTAGTTGGCCCCTAAGTATTAATTTAATCGGCGAAGCCAAGCAAGGGCCTAAAGTATGGCCGAGCGTAGTAGCTCAGAGAGAACGTAGCCAAAAGGCAAACGAGGGCTAGTTAGGAAAATCAGAATCTCTCTAGAAGTTGGTGAGGCATCGACATAAATAGTACTCTTGCTCATTTCCATTTACTGCGTTTCTGAATTTACATTCTGGCAGGAAATTGTAAGCTAAAATTAGAATAAGATAGGAAAGAGACAAAACTTAAAATAACTTTTAATAAACTTAGGATAAACCTTACATGTTATTTTTGCGATTACTCTGCCTAAACCGAGAGCAAAGTATATTTGCAAAACTAATACAAAATATTGAAATAAATTAAAACAATATTTGAGCTGATATTGGATTAAACAATAGCCTTGAAGAAGTAGAGCAATTAAAACTGACTGCGAAACATTCCACAAAAATTATAATAAAATAATATAACACAATTATTAAATATGGACCAACATCACTCGCATCTCCTCAGGAAAAGAAAGGTACCAGGCTGTTTAAAATCTTTAGTAATCACATTTCAGAAGAATGAGACTTTAAGTACAAATTAAAGAGCTAAGTATAGCATAAATTCAAATTATAAAAGGCGCATTATTTGTAAATTAATGCTTCAATACGTTTTTTCAATTATGCTAAGAGAATGTTTTAGACATTTTATATCTGAAAGAGATATTTTAGATAAGCAGGGACTTGCTAGTCGAGAGAGTAACAGAAATGAGAAAATATTAATTGTCGAAAACGTGAAGATTTACAAGTAAGTCGCTTAAAATCAGATGACAAAATAATAAATTTGTTTAAGTTTTAAAGAAATATTCTGTTAGAAGTACATACATTAGCAATATTTGATATTGTATTTAATAAGCATTTCTTCCTTTCATTTCGCACTTTTGGAAATTATATGCAAGAGAATTCAGATTAAACAGGATAACAGAATGCTATGCAACTCGGTTGGAGTGTAACAGGTTTTTGCTGACTTATTTAGTTCTACCATTTCGCGAGAATGAATAAGTATTCTTCCCAGCTGTTGCTATGTGAAATTAAATTTAAGAGTGAAAAGCTTCAAGAAGCAACTTGCCTGCCTTTTGCACGACTGAGATTTAGCTTGGCCTGTCGCAAATAAGAGCTGGTAAGAACTATGCTAACAAATTGTATTTTCAATAAAATTCAAGACTGTTCAGATTTTTAAAAGCTTCAGTTTTTTGACTGACTAAAATAATATGGAATAATAAATACAGTTCAGTAGGCAATGTTAAGGAGTTATTAAATTAATTTAAATGGACTTGTGCACTTTAGAGATTTGCATTTGGTTATACTTAACTTGTGACTGTTAAAGGGAAAACAATTACATATTATATCTAACCTTAATATTCTTCGTTTGTTCCATGAGTCACTGCTTAGCCAAAATAAGTGCTGTATTCATAAAAATAGATTTACAAATATGATGATGCTACGTGTATTCTCTCTCCATGCACGGAAGTTTTATGAGCAGCGTTTACGCAAACAAAACAAATTAGCTTATCTTACACTAAAAGACTAAAAATCAGATTAAGTGTTTAGTTTCAGAGCACATGTAAACAAAAATTAATTTTTTGTTTAGGCCGTTAAAAAGGAATTTCGTAGCTTAATTTTATCACGACAACAATGCCTTCAGTGTTTCGCTTTTTCTTTTTTTTTATAAGTAGTAAATAAAACTATTTTTAACAAGTAGTAAATAAAACTATTTTTAACATTTTAAATTAAAATAAGACAAAAGATGAAAATTTACTGGCATGCCTTGTAGTGAAACCTTAACTATTCCATAGAAAAGACAACCCCGTTATCCATGTTTTTGAATAACCGAACGGTCCTTGGTCTCATTTAGACCAAATATTGGAGATTTACTGTACTAAATGTTTCCCATTACGTTTATTTACTTGTATATTTAGTGATTTAAGTACTGCAAAGAGAAAACTTCAATAAAACTGCTAATATTGCAAATTAAAAGCAGAAATCACAAAACATAACAACAACGAAAAGGATTTTAGCTATAAAAAATAAAACGCATAAACATTAAGCGCATAAATTAAACGCATAAACGCATAAACATAACTATCTTAATACTTGTGTTCCTGTATCAAACTGGCAATATATGTCATGCTTAAAAGAATCTCTAATGAAAGTATGCTTTCATACATATATCTTCATGCGTACAGATATACGCACAAAACAAACGGACAAAATTACAAATAAATTTAAATAAGAACCTGAATAGGTTAGAAAATGAAACGTGATCAATTTATAAAATATCAGCACTAAAAGTTTGATTAACAGATTATTTTGGTCATCCTCCTCCACCTCGAAAGCCCAACAGAAATGAGGAATAAAAAAGTAGCCCGATCATGGCCCAAATCGATAAAAATGTAGCACAGCCATGGCTGAGTTGATAACGTTGTTGAATGCTGATAGTTCTCCTGGTACAGAGGCTTGCCAAACGGACTGATCATATACAAGTTCCGCTCATTTGTAACAAGAATATGAGCCAGTGCTCCTGTGAATGTTCTCCATGAAGGCAACTCTCATTAAACAAATAGCTCTTTCGTATTTGCCATATTAGCGAGAACCAAACAGAAGCCGAATGAAACGTGAATCAATCTGTAGTTTCATAAACATTTATTAGAAAGGCATTGGAATAAGGGAATTATTCAGAATTAAGTTAGGCCATAGATGAAGGAAATATAATAGGAATTTCACATAAAAGAAATCGAATTAAAAAAAGTAGGTTTTAAACTTTATCAGCATAATGTATATACGTGCTTCCTTCTCTTTCACCAAGATTAAATGCTCCTTAAAATTACTATTCTTAATTATTATTTTTGTATTTTCTATAGTGTTATTGGCAAGGCTAATCTTAATTTCTCTTCGGTAGGTTTTAGTTGCAAAAGTCGTGATTTTATGTTTATGAAAGCTATCAATGTATATATATATATAAGGCAGATAAAAGAAAGTCTCTTACCAGAGACTTAGTATTCTTCTACCAAAACATAATGTCAAGATAATGAGTGCAAAACCAGAATCCTTAATTTTATGAAGCTCTAGATACCACAGATCGATAGTCGTAATGTTATTTTTGGTATGGATAAATTTATTGAGAGCGATCGTGAATATCTGGGAGCGAATCTTAATTCATTGAAATTAAAAAGATTTTGAATAGCCGTAAATATGCTACATATTTCTCATTAATATGCCGTCTATTTGGGCCTACAGCAGTCTAAAAAAAATTCAGGTTTTTAGATTCGCTTAATGGCAGCAAGCTGAATAACTTTCTGAGCCGTAGTATTTAATGTCTTTGGGGTTATAATACTAAATAACGTTAATAAAAATTTCGCTGTTCTTTGTAAAAGAGCTGAATGTTTCATGTTGTAAGAAGAATTAATACAAAAAATATTTAAAAAAATAAGATTTCAAGAAGTCTGCGCATATTTTTATGTTTATGAATGACATTTATTATTTTAAATACACATCCATAAAATTTGTATAATAATTTAAAAAGAATATTGAGGATTTTGAGTTTTATTTTGAAATGATCTACTTTGTTGTTAATGTAGTATTTAGGCCTTGATAATATTTCAGTGAAAACTAAAATGGAATCTGAAGTTAAGTCTGGGTTTATGAATAATAAAAATAACGTATTCATTGCGAAGACATGAAAGCTTACTATTTTTTTAAGCTACCAGTATTTTAAAAAGAACAGCATATATTGAAAGAGCATATTTTTTAAAAATTTCTGTTAAAGGAAATCACCAAAGTTCTGGTTTAGAAAAGTATACAGTTTAGGTTTTCGTTTTTTTCCCTCTTCACATTACGTTATGATACCAGAGTGCTTATTATCCATGCAGCCCGGAAAGTATTGCCATTTCATCAGGACCCTCATTTAGCGCAAACGCCGTCTAGCAAATTGTGTGTTCTTATTGGTGCTGCAATATAATGTAAGATCTTTAATTCATCTTTAAAAGTGAAACAATACGTTGTTCAGTTAATTTAACGATTTAAAAGCAATATACTTACTTTTTAATAACATATGTCTTTACCATACTTTCCAATAACATTACTAACTTATACAACATATAACCAGTAAATTAAAGTGATTTTCAAAATATCTAATCGATCATACTGATAAATAAAAATTTTGTTCACTGTTTATTAGTACGTATTTAGTGCTTATTACAAAAATAAAATCAAGTGATTTTTTTGATTTTCTACTACTTACATTTTCGTTTCCCCCAGAACGTTTTCTACATTTCGTCATATTAAGTACTATTGCTGCTTTTCCGGCATTGTGACTGCTCCTGCAGCTATGCCATTTTAACAGGCAAAGTAAAGAAATAGGCTGAATACTTGGGTTGATAGCATAAATAAAAATTTCTTTTAAAATTTTGTAAGAGCCAATGAATGATAATGGGAATGCATTTCTATTTCTCAAGAACAAATGAAAAAAATGAGAGAATTTAAAATAAAAGAAGGCAAACGCCTTAAAGAGTTACTGAAAAATACAATGTTTGAAAGCAAATTTAATATGCCAGAAATGTCTGCAGTGTCATGTTTTAAATAACAGAGACGTCATGAACTTTTTAAAAATAGCAAACCTGAGAATTATACAGAATATGTTATCGAACGTCTTCAGAACTGTAGCTATGTGATGTAACGTGTGTCTTATGATACTATAATATTTTAGACTCTCATTCTGACGTTTCTTTCGAAACTCTTGGTTCTGCGTCTGATGAATACAAAGAACGTCTCCATCAAGTTACTGTAGAAACACGATGCTTCAATTGCAAACAAGAATAAGTGCAAATGAAATTCGGATATTTTGTCTGAGAACGCATCTACCAAACTAGATGTTATAAGGTATTTTCTCCCTCATTTCTGCATGGTTTCGTTGTGTAACGGTAGCATACACTGCGAATATTCGCGAGGTCCAGGTTCGAGTTCCGGAGAGGGAATTGCTCATTTTTCATGTCCCTTGCTTCAAAAAAATCTAATGACACTACACTGGCGCCCGAAATAAAATGTGGTGGATGAGGATTTTTCACCAATAGGATTCGGCAATGGAGCCCCCTAATCACCAGTCACCCTTTATAAAGGGAGAGTATATAAGATATTTTCTCCCTCCTTTCTGCATGCTTTAGTGGTATAATAGTAGCACACTCCCGGTGTATTCGAGAGGATCAGATTCGAGTCCCAGCGAGAGTATTGCTCAGTAACATATCTCCTGCATGAAAATAACCTAATGACACTTCAATGTTTCTCAAGCAAAGTGCAGCAGAAAATCTACTCATGTATTTTATACATGAGAAAATTTACATGATATACATAAGAAGATTTACATGATATACATCATAATATTTACATTATAAACACACGAGCAGGTGTACATGATACATGAGAGGATTTACATGTACTTTATACATGTAAATAAAGTTTCATTTGAGACTTTTTATATAGTAGTAGTTTTTATTAATTTCATGTTTTAACTTTTGAGATCACGCAAATACTTTGGATGGTTAAAATACTTCATAAAGATATTTTGCATCAGCAGAAAAAATTATGTAAAAATCATCCTTTCACTTTAATTTAACGAACATTACCGAAAGTTAAATTTTGTTGGCCTATGTAATATCTCAAAAACATTTACTTAATTTGTAACTAATAACAGATATTCCTAAGACTATATACACTGGTGTGCAAAAAATAAGGACGAAGTCGAAAAATTAGCATATCAGCTGAGCGAAGAGGCAGAGCGGACAGAAAGACCAATCAGGAGATTAAGTAAAGTGATATACGGTAGCACATGCGCAGATATGCAGGTAGACGTAATGGGGGAGTGTCTGAGCAGTATAAAGCATGTTGTCGGTGTAAGATCAGTATTTCTGGCAAAGAGATTGCACGCCGTATAGCAGTTAAAATCACACCGAGTTGTTGCCTCAGCGAGAAATGGCGAATAATCAATCTGTTAGACGATATCTGGATGCTTTTACTCGAGGTCGAATCATTGGGAAGTTGGAGGAAGGCCGCAGTGGGACAAGTGTGGCTGCAGAGTTCGGAATTGCTCACAGCATCGTTTCACGACTTTGGAGACAATTTCAAACTACAGGAACAGCTATCCGGGGGTTTAGTAGTGGTCGTCCACGAGGAACCACACCCGCAGATGACCGGTATATTGCCTTACAGGCCAGACCGGTATATTGCCTTACAGGAGGCGGTATATTGCCTCCAGACGTCTCCGCCGTCAATGGTGCAATGAAAGAAGGATGTGAACGGCAAAATGGAATGAAATTGTCTTTACTGACGAGTTACGCTTCTACCTGCAACACCGTGATGGTCGGATTCGAGTCTGGAGACACTGTGGAGAGAGGATGCTGAACAGCTGCATTATGCACCGCCACACTGGTCGTGCACCGGGTGTTATGGTATGGGGCGGTATTGGATATCAGTTTCGCACTCCTCCAGTATGCATTGCCTGTACTTTAAACTGCCAGCGTTACATCTCCGATGTGTTGGAGCCAGTTGTTCTGCCTTACCTTCAGGGCTTGACCACCGCCATATTTCAACAGGATAATGCGCTATCACACGTGGCACGCATTGTCCAAGGTTCTTCGTCAATCACCTGATTGAATTGCTTCCCTGGCCGGTTCGCTCTCCAGATCTTACGCCGATAGAAAACATGTTGTCCATGGTTGCTGAACGATTGACTCAGATTACATCCCAAGCTGCCACATCAGATCAACTTTGGTAACGTGTGGAAGCTGTTTGGTCTGCTGTACACCAAGAACACATCCAAAGTCTCTGAATCAATGCCGAGGCGTGTTGCAGCGGTGATCTCCAACGATGGCGGCTATTCTGGTTGCTGATTCTGGAAGGAACCACACTTCACAGAAGTCTATAAATTTAATCATTTGATACTTGGTCAACATGTTACCTACTAAATAAATTTTGTTGTGATATGTCTTGTCTTTCTTCGTGTTGCAATTTGGGTGGCCAGCAGTGTAATTTTAGCTTTCTTAATTTTGAGATGATAAATTTTACTCTTTTGAAATTGTCAGAGGACTGAGACGTTTCCATTTCCCATGCACTGAAAACGCTTGAATAGTACATGGAACTTATTCAAAGATTAGTTTTTCCATTTAAACAAAACTTGCTTCATATAAGTTTTCAAGCAGTAAGATTGAATGTTATATTTTTTTCGGAGATGTTACACATACTGATACATTAAATATGCATAAAAGAATTTATGTAGTTATACGATTATGTTAATTACGTGATTCCTCGGGGGAGCGTGTAAGCCACAGAGGACGCGTTCGCAATTGGCGGATAAGGGAACGCCTCCAGTCGTTTCCACAGAGTGGTAGAAGAGAAATAAAATACTTTCTGAACGGAGCGACAGGTAGAAATCCAACTCTTTATGAGGCTCTAGCAACTAGAATTGCCTTTTTTTCATGGTAAGTGCAGTATTGGAGTCTGGTGATGCTACCGCGTACGGAGAAATCGACAGTCGTGTTCTGCACTCGGGTTGACGTCGACAAATTTATTACGAAAACAGTAAACTTATACAAACGGCACTTGAAGGAACATTGATGAACTTTCTAATATTATCCGTTCAAAAAATATACATGTTACTTTCTTGCAAGAAACGAAACTAAATCCCAAATTGAAGCTAAAAATCAAAGGATATACTTTAATGAAGAAAGACAGACTCATTAGTACTGAGTGAGAGGAGGAAAGAGGAATTGCCATTTTGATAAAAGTTCCAGAAGTATACTGAAGTCCTCCCATGGTGACGGCAGCACTGAGGCTCAAGCAAATAAAATCCTTCTTCGAAAGCATATTATTGCTCTGGTGAATGCATACCGTCCTGATAACTCACCAGTAGATATTGATCTCTTTCAAAATCTCGCTACTACCACATCTTAGACCAAAATTTTCTGTGAGATCTCAAAGCTAAAAGCCATTCCTGGGGTGGCAACTGCTTGATAATAAGGGAAACAATGTTGATCATCTAGCTGACTATATTTAACAAGGAAAAAATACCCTTATCTCCAGAACTACAGCGTCCGCCCATCGCATCGCTGCTGTAAGCTACAAATCTGCAGATAGGGCCAACTGCAAAGTGCAAAAATATGCTATCATCCACCACTATCCTAACCTCACATCTTTCTCAATGGATCAAGAATGCTGCCCACAGTATGAGCGTTCTTGAAACTTCCGTAATGCCAACTGGGAAGGATTTTCACAAGAAATGGAAAGACTCAACTCTGGATCGTCTGAATACGCGAATTCTGAAAACCTGTGTTTTCAACTGTCATTTTCCAAATGTAGCTAAGCACCACATTCCTAGAGGAAAATTAAGAGAGAGATGGATCCCGTTCTGTAAAGACTGCAATATAGAGGATCAAATCTATGAGAGAGATTCTATTAGTCAGGAGGTCCAAAGCAACAACAAAGAGCAGTTAAGATGTAAACTTATAGAAGCTGGCTATAAGGTAGAAGACAAGATCGCTGCGTGCAGGCAGGAAACGTGAGGTGAACTCTGTAGCAACCTTGAAACAAGAAAAAAGACCTTCCAATATTGGAAGTTGATAAAAGACCTAAATAATTCCAGCAATTCAATATAAGAAAGGCCTCAGTAAAATGTTTAACCTGTCGGTGGCGTTAATGCCAGAACTAATAAAGAAGCAGCAAATATGCTTGCTTAACACTACGAAAATTCAAGCAAATTAAATTAAACCGCAGAGGACAGAAAACACTATAAGGCATATAAATTAATTATTAAATCAAGGAAGAAAATATTTGATGACTGCATTTTCACATCTGAACTAGAATCCGATAATGAGCCCCTTGATCCTAAGAAATTTCCAGGATCTGACTTCCTCTACGGCCAAATAATGGTACTGCATTTTAGCCAAAATGCGAGATCTTTGCTTAAAATTTCCAATATTTCTTGGCGTACTTACAAGTTACCCAAGACCTGGAACAGCTCAATTATTACACCTATCTACTCCGTTTCAGCTCCACTGCTGTTTTCGGATGAAGCAGCTTCAGTGATGATTTTGGAGGCCCTATATTGAACACCGTCGATCTTTTCCTTTACAAAAAATGAAGCTGGTGCCCATATACACATATGAGTGAAGAATATTTAAGAATGGGCCTAACAAGCGAAATGTATGTGTTAAGAAGAGTCTTTCGTCTTGATCTCCATAACCAAAAAAAAAGACTGCTACCAACTGCAAAAATTGTAGGCCCATTTAGCTAACAAGTATCCTTTGGAAGTTAACGGAAAGAATAATTCATATTAGATTAATGAATCAGATTATTGATGGAAATGTCCTGTATTTTCATCGGACTGCTTACAGTGCTAGGCATAGCACCGTAGATCAACTGTTTTACATCTGTCAGTCAATATTTGCTTGATTCGAAGAAATGC
This sequence comes from Stegodyphus mimosarum, assembly GCA_000611955.2. Taxonomy (NCBI): domain Eukaryota; kingdom Metazoa; phylum Arthropoda; class Arachnida; order Araneae; family Eresidae; genus Stegodyphus; species Stegodyphus mimosarum. Next base: position 238,469 of record KK120988.1, on the reverse strand, counting down.
CCCACAGGAAAACCGGCATGGTCTTCCTGGATCTCTCTCCTGTGTTGATAGTGTCTGGAGGCAGAAACTGATTGATATCATACACAGTGCGGGTATTTTAAGTAATTCTCTCATCTGGATAAATGACTTCCTAAGAGTAAGAAAATTTAGAGTCATAGTAAATGGCACTTCCTCGATAATTCATCGTACTTGGCAGGAGTCTCTCAGGGTTCTGTGCTCAGCTCTCTTCTCTTCCTCTTGTACTAAAACACCACTGACCCTCACATCAGTGCGGAAGCTAATGTGGCTTGCTGTGCCGACAACATTACACTCCGGCATGCTCACTCAAATATTCCATTTCCGCAAAAGGTTCTCAATCGTTATATGCAGGGCACTAAACTTGTTAAAAAGAGCTTAAGCTTACTAATCCTAACAAAAATATTTATTGTATTTTCTCTACTGACAAGTTAACAAAAATTCCTTTCATCCTATTATAAATTTATCTGGATCTGAAATCGAACAGGTTTCACCTTCCAAGTACCTAGGACTAAATCTGGATGCAGAATTGAGATTAACACAATACCTTAAAAAAATCTTTAACAAAGTCTTAAAAAGGCTAAATTTTCTGAAAAAAGCATGTGGTGACAAGACCAAAGACTTTTCTTAAGACATATATTTCTCTTGTTAGGCCTATTTTTGAATATGTTGTACCTATATGGGTATCAGCTTCATTTTCTGTAAAGGAAAGGATCGACAGCGTTCAGTACAGAGCCTCCAAAATCATCACTGAAGCTGTTTCATCCACAAAAAATAATTAAAGCAGAAACTGAGTGTGGCTTAACCTCCTTAGAAAATAAAGCAAAATTAACCACCATCAAATTTACAAAGAAAATTCGAAACTCTGTGGACCATTGCATCTCCAACAAAGCATTCAAAGCATGGAGACAAAAACATATGTTGAAAATGTCCTCCATCTTGCAACTAGGCCATCAGATCGGGAAAGAAACTGGCTTCTGGCATGAAGCTTTTCGTATAATTAAAGAACCTTCGACTTTCTGTCCGCCCTTCTCCACAGGCAATTATCAACTTAAATCTTACAACCTTGCACCAAAAAAGAATCAGCTGCACTACTTAAAGAGAAAGGCACCCACACCACAAATGAGTTTAGAAACTTAGTTCATAACCTAGCTATTGCCTACATAGATGGTTCTTCTGACTTCAACCTCAGTAAAGGAGTCTGACCTCTATTTTATACAAGGAAAATGTGAACATGAATCCAATAAAATTTCTGTAGAAAATATTGTCTCAAATTACACCCGCGAACTGGTAGCTGTCAGGGATGCTTTGAATAATTTTTACTAGAGGGCAATTCAGAATTTCTGTGGCATCATAATTTTCTCTTCTTTTAAATCCACGCTCCAGGCAATCCAGTGGGGGAACTCTCAACTTGTCCAGGACATTGTTATGCTCGTAAACACAATAATATCTGTCCGAAATGCCTGAACAGTACAGTGGATTCCAGCGCACGTCTATATTTCTGTTGATGAGCAAGCCGACTACCTCACCAATTTAATTTGAATCCCATCTAATTGTAACTTAATTTGAATCCCAGGTAATTGTAAGGGGTTTTGATGTGGCTGGGTGCTGGTCATTATACGTTATGGCTCCATGTCTCTCAAAACAATCAACTTTATTTACACAGCTTATTTCAAACAACAGAGAGGCCACTACACGATATTAGAACTTCACAGAGCTGTAGGTAAAGACAATGTGTCGTCAGCTGGTAGCGTAAACAATATGACATTAGCTGGCGCAAGCTTACCTGAGCATGAGATAACCACATGATACCATTCAGTTTTCCTCTTTCATGTAATTTACTCAGATTTGTACTCAGATTTCCGACAGGTTAACCCTTTGCGATGCAGATGCAATAGCCAGGGTGTTGTGAAAAATATTTTATATATAGTAAAAATACTTAAATATATTTTAATTTCTTATGTAATTAAAATTGTGTTAATTTCTGTAGGTTATGAGAAATATTAATTATAATTATTCTGGTGTACAAGTGATAACCAAAATTTTGAATATTAATTTTATCAGCGATGAACCGCGAATAAGAATGAAGAAATCCAACTACCCAGTATAGGATTAAGACATGTGATTAAGAGTACATCACGTTGTTTCCGCAATAACCCGAATGATAGGGATAAAATATGTGACCTACAGAGGATAGCAAAATAAAGTACTTACCCCAGACGTTGTGATAGTTGAAGAAGAAAATACAAGTTAATCATCTACAATTTACTCTATTTATTTTTCCTATCAAAAATTTTACTGCTGAACTCACTCAAATAAAACAAGAAAATTAAATAATCAGATCATAACTATAGTCCTACTGTAAATGCAGAACGTCCATTCGTTTAACGATACACTTGGAGAGCAAATCGATTTGCATCGCTTTCTATAAATCACAAAAAACCTTGTATCGAAAATATATGTAGAGCAGCAATAAACTTATCTTGAAATTTCTTCTGATTTTGAGGCTTCTACCAGTGAATTAATTTTGAGCAGTGCACCACGTGGCGATAGACAATGGATGAGTCTTAAATTGCACAATGAGATCGTTCATGATTCTTGCTTAAAAAATATCATTCCATGCTGGATGAATTTTCAGAAACTGCATGTAGAATGAATATATTCAATAAAAAAAACTACAGTTGGCTTTCTATAAATCAGGAAACATATCATCGGACTTTTCAGGAAAGTTAAACGTGCATCAAGCAGCGAGGTGGTAGGTGAAGAGACAGTCGGTGAAAAGACAGTCGGTGAAGAGCCAGGCCGAAGCCCGACCTTCACCCTTGAACTCCCAGCAGCGAAGAGGCAGAAACCTGTCCAACAACTGCCACCAAGGGCTTGGACGAAACGATGACGATTTTTGAAACGATAGTTTGATGATAGATGCCGGCTTGCTAGCACATTCCCTCCGGCCAAAGAAAAAGCACAGATCACCGCATGAACACTGCATGATAAATGCACTTCACTGACGCTGAACACTGCATGATAAATTTCACCGAAACACAGTTCATTGCACGATAAATTTACTGACGCACAACACTCATTACAAGTATGATCTGGTATAATAGTTAAATCAAATGAAAAATAGTCAAAAATTATTTTATCATAATTTCACTGTCTGGGATAAGTGCTACACATATGAAGTACAATCAAAAATTAATAACTAATACATATCATACAAGTTACTCATATAGTTACAGCATACACTTTCATTATAATGTGTAGTCAAATTACAATTTTCTCTTTGTAAATGGAAATTGTAAGCTAATACCTATTTTTACATTTCATACATTTTCACTGTTAAACACAACTCTGCATTAATGACCATTTTTTGACAAGTTTCTAATTATACAGATTCCATAAATTCTTCTGAATAACATCAATTTGCCCTTGAATTTACTAAATTCATCTAGACCAATTACTCTACAATTTCATCTTTTTGAACACATTAATTTTCTTCTTCCTCTTTTTATTATTGTTATATATATATATTTTTACTACTCAAACTTGTTTTAGTAGCACAATTTTCATGTCTAGCTCGTTACTTGTAATGATCACTAAGTGTACTGCACTTTTTTTTTTGTAAATTCCATGACATTAGTCAACCCGGACCAGCCTGCAGCCAACCAAACGTATGAGTGAAGGTGGCCAACCGACACCCAAACAAATCATGAAATCTCAAAAAAAAATTTTTTTGTTGGAAATAAATCCAATAAATTCCTAACACTTACAAATGTGTGTATGTCTTCTATTTATTTATTTTTTCTAACTTAGTGAACAAGAAAAACAAGCTCGATGAAATAAATGTTCTTAATTAATTAAATTGAACCTTGGATCAACTCTTTTAAATAATTTGTTACAATGAATTTTTTGAGTTTTGTGGTCCTCGATGTTAAGCAGTTTTTATTTTTTCTTTTAATTTATGTAAACTAGAATCCTCAACCGAATCTTCATTTATGTATTTTGTCGCTGTTGTAGTAATCTCGTCAGCTAATTCCCTAACAGATTGGTTACACTTTTGAGAAATGTTTGAGAATTGCTGTTGAATGTCCTGAAAGGATTCAACTCGTGCAAATTTATTCTTTAATAATTTTTCTAAATTTTCAAATTTATTTTCCTTAGCTGCTCTTGGATCATTAATTAGGAAATCTAGAGCTTTATCCCTACAGTTTATTTTCAGAATGATTATTTTCTTTTCATCTGACCATTTTTCTAATTTAGCAACACTATTTATTTGATCAAGAAAGAAATTTACATTTTCAGATAAGTTGCCACTAAATGTGGGCAGAGCAGAAGCTAGGGAAGTTGCCATACCAGTGTTAGATCTACCTTTAAGCTTTGACATGGATGAAGAAATATAGTTACTTATGTTGCATTACGTTACAATCTGCTAATTCTATTTTAATGATATTGAGATCTACATTATTTTACACAAACACTTAGCACTCTCTCTGATAATTTACATATACATTTACCAAACATGCATATAAGAGTAGATAGCAAAGTTAAGGTAATTTTTTTTTAATAATTTAGTAATTAATTAGGATCTCCTGCAACTTTAACCATGCATATATCAAATTAGTGATGCAATATAAGTACACTGATCATTAACACTTCTGGATTCTAATAATTCTGAACATTATTTTATCATTACATACCACAATCCAATGAAATTACTGAAATCAGCTTTTGATTCAAATATCTTAAAACTTTCATTAAATATTCCCATATATATAACAATACATATGAAATTGAATTATCCAAAATAGAATTACTCTTTCATGGCATATTACCCATCATTTATCATAAATTTTCAACAATATAAATCATATGTGTAGCAAACATACTATAGGTCACACATTTTATTTGAATTCTCAACCTGAACTAAATGATTTTAAGTTATTTCTTTTGTCACGGCACCATATGTAGTAAAAATATTTATATGTAGTAAAAATACTTAAATATATTTTAATTTCTTATGTAATTAAAATTGTGTTAATTTCTGTAGGTTATGAGAAATATTAATTATAATTATTCTGGTGTACAAGTGATAACCAAAATTTTGAATATTAATTTTATCAGCGATGAACCGCGAATAAGAATGAAGAAATCCAACTACCCAGTATAGGATTAAGACATGTGATTAAGAGTACATCACGTTGTTTCCGCAATAACCCGAATGATAGGGATAAAATATGTGACCTACAGAGGATAGCAAAATAAAGTACTTACCCCAGACGTTGTGATAGTTGAAGAAGAAAATACAAGTTAATCATCTACAATTTACTCTATTTATTTTTCCTATCAAAAATTTTACTGCTGAACTCACACAAATAAAACAAGAAAATTAAATAATCAGATCATAACTATAGTCCTACTGTAAATGCAGAACGTCCATTCGTTTAACGATACACTTGGAGAGCAAATCGATTTGCATCGCTTTCTATAAATCACAAAAAACCTTGTATCGAAAATATATGTAGAGCAGCAATAAACTTATCTTGAAATTTCTTCTGATTTTGAGGCTTCTACCAGTGAATTAATTTTGAGCAGTGCACCACGTGGCGATAGACAATGGATGAGTCTTAAATTGCACAATGAGATCGTTCATTGATTCTTGCTTAAAAAACGTCATTGCATGCTGGATGAATTTTCAGAAACTGCATGTAGAATGAATATATTCAATAAAAAAAACTACAGTTGGCTTTCTATAAATCAGGAAACATATCTTCGGACTTTTCAGGAGAGTTAAACGTGCATATTCCAGCGAGGTGGTAGGTGAAAAGACAGTCGGTGAAAAGACAGTCGGTGAAGAGCCAGGCCGAAGCCCGACCTTCACCCTTGAACTCCCAGCAGCGAAGAGGCAGAAACCTGTCCAACAACTGCCAACAAGGGCTTGGACGAAACGATGACGATTCTTGAAGCGATAGTTTGATGATAGATGCCGGCTTACTAGCACACAGGGAAAGACTCATCTCCCACCAACATAAGTAAAGTTCTATTCTCGACCTAAACTGCAACCGAATTATTTCATCTACCATAGCCAGATTTAGAACAAAACACTTAAAGGGAATCAAAATATACTCTGTTCATCAGAGAAATTATAATTACTGCCCTCTCTATCCTGATACACAACTTTCTCCAGTACACATGTTTGATTGTCTTGCCATACTAGCTAGGCTCACAAGAATTGATTGTGTCCCCTCCTGGAATGTCATCTATATTTTTTGAGGATCGTCGACGTCTTAGGGCTGTTTTAAATATTTTTGGCCCCATCTGACCTTTCTGCGCTAACGTTTGGACACGACAGCAACAACAATAACTGTATGATTGTAGGTAACTTAATTTGAATCCCATCTAATTGTAAGGGTTTTGGCGTGGCTGGGTGTGGAGGCCATGACATGGAGCCATAACTTATAATGACCAATCCTGTTGGTCATTATAAGTTATGGCTCCATGTTTCTCAAAACAATCAACTTTATTTACACAGCTTATTTGAAACAACAGAGAGGTTACTACACAATATTAGAACTTCACAGAGCAGTTGGTAAAGACAATGTGTCGTCAGCTGGTAGCGTAAACAAAATGACATCAGCTGGCGCAAGCTTACCTGAGCATGAGATAACCACATAATACCATTCATTTTTGCTCTTCTATGTAATTTAATTAAATTGTTAAGATATCCCAAATGTACACTTTCTAACTATGAAAACCAAATATTTTTCACTTACTGCTTCTTTTTCCTTATATAATATTCAGCAAGCGAAATCCCTTATACCACCACCGTATTGAGCTATTTATATTCCAAATTTCTTTGCAACGTGTAGAGAGACATTAGGTATTTTTTGAAATTAGGAGAGACGAAAAATGAGCAATGCCCTCACCGGACTTCTTGAATACGTTTCATGGACTTCTTGAATACGTGCCGAGCGTGCTGACCGCTACCCCATGAAGGCATACTAAGAAGGTGGGAGAAATATCTTATATATTCCCCCTTTTAAAGGGCGACTGGGGTTTTAGGGGACCCAATCGCCAAATCCTGGTGGTAAAGAATCATCATTCACCACCTTTTTTAATTCGGTCGTCACTGGAGAGACATTAGGTATTTTCTTGTTTCCACTTACAACTCCCTACCAGAATGAGTTTTCAGAATCACATTGAATGCAAATGAGTTAGAATTAGTATTAAAGGAAGGTTCAACATACTTAGAGAGAGAGAGAGAGAGCTAGGAATCCTGAGTAGCGCGTGTTTGCTTTCGAACTAAGTCTCTCTAGAAGCTGTTATGTCCTAGAAGAAGCTAGAAGCTCGTCCGTATGTTACGTGCCTTTTGATATTTGCCTGTTAGTTAGGGCCAACTACGTTAGATTTGTCTTAGCTTCGGCTACGTCTCTTTTAGTTATTTCTAATTTAGTTCTTATTTCTTATTTTTGAGTTCAAGCCCGGGTGAAGGCTTTGCTGTAAGCTCGAGAAAGGGGCCAACTATTCAACTTATTTTGAGTGAAATAAAGGATTTTGAACCCTTCTTGAGTCTACGTCTTAGTTGTTTGAACACAGCGATAAGTCGCTCACAAGTTCACTAGGTTTCTCGACGTTTACTTTAGACAAGAAGAGTGAGGAACTTCACAATCAACATAATCATATACGTGTTTTCCTTTTGTCAGCTTCTCTTTTAACTCTTGCATTTACAGGATGTTGATGGCAATGTGGAAATTTAATTGACTAATTGAGCACTTGCTGTATATCTCTTTTTTATACCTAAATTTTATGCTTATTATAACAAATTTATTTTTCATGATGTGTATGAAGTCTGGTTCTATTTTCCGTTCTACGAGATCAATTTTCTCCATTTCTGTGAGATTTTATCTGAGAATATCAATGTAATTTCTAGTATGTGAGATATTATATAGAGCCCTATCTTTCGCACTTCGCTTTTGGAATGCTTTAACAATCACTTCTTCACAATGTCTCTTAAAGTTAAATTTGAAACCTGAAACATTCAACTCATATGTTCGAAATTCCTTATTCAATGACGGTTAGAATATTTTAGATAACTTTTTTATCATTTCTTTGATTTTTCCATTTGATGCTCGTAACATGTTCATTATGATATATTTATTCTAGATCTCAAAATTATTAGTTGCGTGTTAACATATTACATGCACTTGAAGACATTAGTTAAAGGTATCAATTTCGTAGTTAGCTGAAAATAATAGGCTAATCTTTGAATCAGCTGTATAAATATAACTACTAGAGATACGCAGATACATTCTAGAGCTTTTTAAAATCCAAGCGCCTCTTGAAAACTATTTTCTTTGTTTTAATCGACTTCTTACATTGATAACACTAATGTAGGTTTTTAGGTTTGGGGCAAATTTTGCCTTAATTATTTTTTATTATAAATTATTTACTTGTTACTTAATTGTATATTTCTAATAATAATATTAATAATTAATTAATTAAGATAGAATAACATGCTGAACAAGTATTAATCCAGAAGTGAAACAACAAAAATCAGCGTTATTTTTGCAAATTTTTACAGGACTATTTTCGATGGTTTTACCGAACCATCATCCTCAGCTGTTAAACCACAAACGAACGAGATAAGATATAGTGCTTAAACAAGGTAAGATAAGAATGGCTGGTCAAGAGTTAAGCTACTGGTGCTATCTATTAATGAGACGAGAATTAAAACATAATTTTCTTAAAGGCTGAAGGCAAAGATGGATTGGAATTAGGATCGTTAACTAGAACGCAAAGATTTTTTTGAATGTGAAACGCTTCTACAAAATCCAGTTCACCAATGGAAGATGTTTTCTGAATAATTTCCGCTTCATTAAAACTGAAGGTGTGATTTTCGGACCAACAATGCTGGGCAACGGAGGACATCTGTGTTTCCTTCTTTCTAACACATGCTTCATGTTCCTTAACGCGAAATTTTAAGGCTCTCTTAGCTTGACCAATGTAAATTAAACCACACTGGCAAGGAATCCTATAAATACGCAGGACTTCATACCCGGAATTGGTTTCTTGAGTATGGAACTCCTAATTTTATTAATAGGAGAATAAACGACCCGAAAGTTAAATTGCACGTATTTTACCTACGATATTAAGACCATTGATAATTCTGATTGGATGTTTACTAGAATGTTCATAGAACAAGTGCACTGTTGCAAGTTTAGGATAAAGATAATCACATCGTTATTGGGTGCCATTCAAATGTTGAAAAATAAAAAGACAATTCAGTGACTTGGTACTAGAAAACTGCATTATAATTAGCATTTTTATCAAAAGCATAAAATGTGAAAGAGCTCTCCAGTCTGAAACATGCTGATAAACCCTGATAATCTTGTGCTTACTAAAGCATTACTAACGTGAGAAAGTTCTTAAGATTCCTTTGTAAAAATTCAGAAATAGCTCTGAAAGCTTTACTTATTAAAAAGAAAACCATGGCTGAAAGAATCGAAACCTAAAACAAAGTCGAGATTGATTGATAGCCTTTTTAACTGACAAAATACTATGCACGAACGCTTTACAACTCTGCGAAAAGAAGGTACTTACTAACGACGCGTTTTTCTTGCTTCCTTGAAACTTTTCCTCTCTCAGAACCATAAAATTGCAAAAAGTTTAGTAAAAAGTATCACACCAAGATATCACACTCAAGATGGTTGAGTACTCTTGAGGCCATGCACCTAATGCCATATTTTCTCTCCTTTAAACTTCTCTCTTGACAGAAGATCCTTCCACCACTTGCCTATTAAAACCATTTTTTCATATTTACGTAAACTTCAAGATGTGCCTAACAAAACACTTAATGCGTAAAAATAGTCTTCATTACACCTACGTGATTAAAAAGTGATTAACAAGACTTCGAGAAGTTACTTTTTTTTCTTTCTTAATGTTTCTGCCGAGATACTTCTTGCAAACTCGAGTATCTATGATAGTCGAAGCTTCTGCACTTCTCAAAGATTATGCATGTATTTTTACAAAACATTTTTTGGCTTTACTCCCCATATTGAGAGTTGTTTTTAGTTTAAATACGGTGCTATGAGAAAAGTAAATCGCCTCATAATTTGATAGAAAAACGCATCATTTAATGCTATTTCCTTAATATATCAGTTTCTATTTTGTCATATCAAATTCCTGATTTCTAAGACGGAGAATTTATTCTGAATTACATTGAAACAATATTGAAAATACCGGAATTTTTTAATATGATAACCAATCCATCACGCAGGTGAACTCAAATGATGTTTCCGCGTCATTTCTAAGTACTTGGGTTTCACTGTAATGTTTCTCAGTTTTATTTTTCTTTTCTTTTTTTTGTTTACATAGCTGCGTTTTTTGATATTAGAACACATTTAAACTACTTAAATTCCCTTACAGAGATTTCGGGGGAATTACTTTCTCCCGAAATCTGTTGAAAATCCGAAATATTTTGATATTAAAACAGGAATATCAGTTTATAATATTTATGGGACTTAATAGAAAATGCCTGTTGTTAGTATTTGCAATTACTAGAATCTAAATTGTCTGTGTATAATTCTAATATATAACACTTTCAGCTATTACATCAAGCATAAATTTCTCTTACCGGGTTTCAGTCGCAAAATATTTCCTGTTATGCGTATTTCTCAGTTTTCATCCAAGTAACATATTCGCTCTTTCCGTAAATGAATTTCCTGACTCCTTTATTTTGCATAATAAAATCATTAAATAAATAAATTTTAATACATCTCTTGACATTTTAATTAAAGCTTGGAGATGACCCCAAGCTGTATGACTTCATCCAATGAAATATAAGTTTATAGCCACATATAAGCATTTAATGTGACAAAATATCTCTAAATAAATTGTAGTAAGCATAAAGTATAATTTCTTTAATGAGTTACTGTACTTTGAAGTATAAAAGTTCTAATCTTATTTAACCGCTTATTTAAACAAAAAATTAATGATATTGATTTCATATGCGCATGTTTACCTTGAAATATGTATGATTTGCATTCATGTACCAGAAATAGCTTTCTACTATAAGATGATTTTCAGAATTTCCTGGATTGCAACTCCAGTTTTCGAAATTTAAGCTTGATTTATTTCTGCTTTATCTTTCATGTTTTTTTACTTCATCATTTTATATTGAAGACAACAGTAATTTGCATGAAGGATTTTTAAAAATATGTGAAGACTAAGGTTGAAAATAAACATATTGCTACCCATAAATAGTACGTATGATGTAATGAAATTTATAAAAAAGTAGGAATAAGAAAATTAAGCTTTCACACGTAACTAATTATTTTATATTTTCATTCCAGAATAAGTCATTTCAAGTGTTCAAGAACTCAGAAAACGGTGTTGCAGTATCAAATATTGCTGTATTTACATTTTAACTGTCTAGCTTTACTGATTAAGTAGTTAATAGTCTTATCATTACACACAATAATAACGTACAAAGTTTTGAATAAGCTTATGCCACCTTTCATGAACGTCTTCTATCTCAAATTGTAAGAAAACGTATTTTTGTGTAGTTCAGAAGAGCTTAGTCAAAAACTTTCCCATGGATCGGGAAAAGGAATTCACGTTTAACTGCCTTCTGGAATGTCAGACCAAAGCGTTCATTACTAAACTATTCAACTAACAAGTGAACATTCACAGCATTGCTAAACAGCGTATGTATTTGTAATATTTTACATCTTGTTTGTATGTTTCAGTTCTGTAATGTGAATAGCCTGCTCTTCAAATACTAATAATATGCTACATCAGTATAATTTCTTTAATGAGTTATAATATATAACGAATGTATATAAAACATGTGATAAGAATATTTCAAATAAAGCACATAAAAGTTCAAATAAAAAAGCACTCCCATAATGATATTGGAAACACTTAATGGAAGCATGTAAAGAATATACTATTAATATGAATCTGCAAACTGCTGCAAGAACATTCTAGAAATGTTCTAGAGCTACGTCTACATGCTACACGTTTTCAACGTACAGTAGCATATCCGCAAAACGTATAGAAAGTACTTTAAAGAAACACCTAAAATGTGTAACACGCAACGGTATATTTTCATGAATATGTAATATCTTTTTCAAATATTTATGTCTGATCTTCGTAAATATTTCTCAGAAGCATTTTAACATAAGATAAAATTGTTTACTATATTACCAATAAACATATAGCACATTTATTTATATATGATTTGAAAACATTTAGTGTGATGCTTTAAATTTCATTTTGATATAATTAAGTGAAGACGTTAGTTTTTAATTTTTTGTAACATATCATAATGAAGCGAAGAACGTGAAGTATCATAAGGCATTCCAACACTAAAAAATATGAACCTAAAGAATTAAATCCAAAAAGTGTACTATAAGGAAACCGATTCTAGTACTACTGGGAATAAAAAATGGGATGGTTTAAAATTATATGAAAGTGTGAAACTAGGATAAGCATTTTTGAAGACATTGGTTGGAAAAACCTAGCAACAATCAGAAAACAAGAAGCCAGTGGCGCAATCATGAAATGAATAAAAACATCGTTCAAAGCAATCAGGAAAAAAAAAACCTTCTAAAAGCCCTTCTATGCATCTTCTAAAATGGCTGCTAGGAGAAGCTTTTAAGGTAGACGAGGTTTGTATTTGTCCAGATTTTAACATGGAACAACTCGAAGAGTTCGAAGAGCTCGTTTTCGAAGTCTCTAATCGTAACAAAATCGTTTAATATCATTATTGAGATGAAAATTATGTACATTTCTGAATATTAATAATGTTTATATCACACGCAGCTGCTGTTAAATTTGATTACGTTTAAATTAAAATATTTATTAAGTGCTAAAGAGTGTGGTCTTCAATTTTTGGTGAAAATTAATTGCCTGTAACGACACTCCCTATTTTAAGATTGTGCTTGCGGAAGTCTTTGTTTGACTTCTGTTGTTTTGATTTTCGTCATTGCTCTATGAACGATCTGGTATGTAACTTCGGTTCATTAATTTATTTCGAAATAAAAAGATTAATTATATTCCCTCTTCTCATTAGCAATGATAATTCAAAATTGAAAGACTTTGACAATTCATTCTCAATTAGTAGAAAACATTTATTTTGCACCTTTAGCAGCATTTTCTTATTTAATACCACATTATATTAATGCTTAACTAAATTATGTCTTAGCCCTCTTGAATAATGTATCGTGAATAGTTAGCGACCAGAAATAATGCCTTTGAAGAAAAATACATTAATTAGCTATATATCTAACTAATATAATTATATTTTTGATACATGTTCTTATACATATACAAAAACAAGATAAAATGTGTAGTATTAATATTGTTACTTGCTTATGGGAATGTAATGGATTGAATGCACGCAGAAACGATGATAGCATTACAAAATTCATTTTTATCAAAAGAAACACTTTACAGATCTGGAACTTTTCACAGTAGTACTTATAACTCTTCTCGATATCACACAGCACAATCTGTAGTTACAACTTAAAACCACTAAGAATGTTAAACACAGCGCAAAGAGCGAAGATCGCGAGGCGTCAATACATAGAACTCAACAATGCATTGAAAGCTGAGAACTGATGTTCTGTTCCGTCTCATATAGTTTTCTCCAGGCCGCCGAGGAATTTTCAATACCTTCTATTTGTCGAAATTGCTGGAAAGCATATACAGTTACATTTATATATGGGGCCGGATACAGTTATAGTTGCACATAGGGATCAGATCAATTATACAGGGATCGGATAAAAATGTCCCCAAATGATAACCAAGTTTAATGACTTTTGGCGAATTCTCGTCAAATTTGGTGACAAAACTTAGTATTCAAAATCATGTCCAGTCTGGCAAGATAGCCATTTACAGAAATTTTAAATGGACCTAACTTTGAAATCTTAACTTTCTGGTGGAACTTCGAATTCTCATGACATTTTATGTTACATTATGCAAGAGATACTACGATTGACATACAATATTTACAAAACTACGCGCATATATACAAAATTCGTAATAATGTTAACCAATAATGCCATTTATAAATTCGAATTCTTCAAGTTTTGAATTGTTTTAAATATGAATGGTAAATACGTTTTTAAAAACCTCACAAGTAAAGCCGTGTTCATGAAAAAATTAAATTGTTTATTGCTTCACCATCATGTAAAAATAACAAAATAACGAAAATATTTCTTAAGTGGAAATAAAACTTGAGTGATTATTTTTAAATAAAAAAAGCAAAGAATTTTAGTAAACTGGATTACGTCCAATAACATCTTTCTCATGGGAACAGAGTTACCTAAATTTACTCTGGCCGTTTTCCTAATCGTTCTATCACTGGATGAATTTAAACCCACAATTCTAGTTAATATAAAGGTAATAATTCATATATAATTTACTGAAGTTAATTAACAAACAGTTGCACCCCGGTGAAGACCTATTCATCATCCAAGCATACAAAAATGTGATAAAATCCGTAATTTTCTGACAATGGACAAAGTATAAATTTTATCTTGTATTTTTGATACCTGGTCGCATTTGGAACGTGCAGCATTTCGTTGAGAAGGGAGATGATGAAACTCGATGCGTGTTTGGAAGAATGGAAATACAATAGACTTGAAACAGTTTTATAAAGAGCTAAATATTGCAAAAGCATCATGCCAGCAATGTTTTATATTTAAACTGATGTCAGCTCAGATTACATGTTAATTTGCTGCAACTGTAGTGATTTCGTTAGATTATCCGGATAAACTGTACGTGCCAGTCTTTATAAAATTCTGCTGTATGCATTTGGAATCTATGATTTACTTCCCACTAACTGGGCACGCATAATTCGCCCAGTTGCAGTTTTGCAGAGATCGCCGTGATTGAAGTACCGTACTAGAGCCGAATTGTCTTTACAGCTAATTTTCCTTTTCTTTCTAGTCAAAAGGGGCTTTGTCCCTGAAGGACTATTGTTTTCGTTTTGCGTCGGAAGCATTAGAAGTCTGAATCACTTTTCAAACTGTTGCAACCAAATATTGCAGCTCTGTTTTATATTTAAAAAAATTAAATAATGAAGAATCTGCATAAATGTATGTATATTTCTCCAAATGTGATAAAAAAACGGTACCTAGAGCTATCAAATTTTGAATAACGTACGTTTCCACCCGAATATGCGAATCTGGAAGCCCAAATTTGGAATTTGGAATTTGTTGTATTACCTATTTCATATTTTGTAAAACTTAAACGAATTTTTGATGAACAAACGCAATGATTTAAAAGCGAGCAATGGCAACACTCTACGGGAAAAAAGCTTTTTATCTCCAGGGCGTGGAACTGTGTATCGGGAATTCTAAAGATAGACTCATTTTAAAATTATTTTGCGATATTGCTGTTGAACTGAATTTTATGGTTTAAGGGCTAAGAACATGATATTTAATAAATAAAGGTAACACACAAAATGTTAAAAAAAGCCCCTTTGGACGTAATTTAAAATCTGAAACCTTTCAGATTTTCTTTCTTTTTTTTTCAAATTCATCCTAGAAGTGTTACAATTTGAAGAAAACGAAATACATGTCTCATTTTGAGTCTTGACACGTATCCACACACTTTTATCAGTGCAACTATGAATGTTGAAATATATAGAGATGAGGTTCTTGGTACTTGTATAAGGTTGCTTAGGGTATAATCAGTAATACCTTCCCCCATAGTGTACGAATAATATTCGTCCCCACCGCTCTGTACTACTCACTGTTTATCCTGAAGACGAAGGATTTCAACGGGTAGAGTGCTCCGTCCATACCGAATTTCGGACTGATGGAACACGTGTTGGACTCGCCGACGTGCATCGCTGTAACCTAAACATAGCACTTTCTAGCAGCTTGAAGCCTCTATATATAATGAATGCACTTTGGTAACTACAATCTAACGCATAAAATGGAAAATCACTCTAAACCTTGGATTTTGGTCAAATATGACGGCCCATTTTATTATAGTTTCCTCTGTCTTTAAAAAGTAGCAATACCACCTTTACCTCATTTTATTATATCATATTTTCTATATTCTTATTTCAGTTTCGTTTTTATAGAAATAGGTAATGATGCAATTTGAAGATGTGTCGGGCATGGCCAAAAAAAATAAAAATTTTCAGCAAGTTTCGTATTATTAACCGCAAACAAATCATTCAAATTACATGTGATTTTAAGTTGTTCCTTTAAAGTTCTTCACTGGTGTATTTTAGGATGGAAGGGCAAATGACCAAAGTAAAAAAAAATTTTAAAGAGCTATTCAAAGATTAAAATTAGTTTTTTATATTATATATTATTACATCGTATATATAATCATTTTCATTAAACACTAATTAGTAAAGATAAATAATTCTCTTGCGCCAACGCTTCAAGAAAGGAAATATGAATTTAATAAATGCAATATTATAATCTCGTTCATATCAAGCACATTAAATTGATAAACTATTGCTGCGAACTAATTTCCAATATCATTAAATTCAGAAAACATAAGTAAATAAAATGCAAGCATGTAAATACAAGAAAAATAACACAATCCTAAAATTTTATCTTAGAAACTTTAAATTTTTTAAAAATATTTTAATTTGCATAAAATGAATAATTGTTGAGCAGGTAGGCGACAGATCTTTTTAAGGGGACGTTGCCCCAGACCTACTCTCCAGTTACCCAATTCGTGTTTCGTCATCTACGCTGATAAAATAAATTAAGAGAATTTTCATATTTGATCTGAGATCTCTAGAACTACTGGACAGATTTTAATAAAATTTGGTGTGAACATAGGTTGATATAATACAAAAAGAAAACTGTCAACAGTTATAATAGACACACATGTTCGTGTGTAACACTCATGGGAGTCTGAAGGTCTGAAACAGGGTTGCAGGAGACACAAACGAAATGGGTTAATGGGGGTATGGTTCCCTCTTACAGCTATCGTAGCGTGATGCCATACTAGAAATAAGGCAGTTTGTCAGTGCCTGTGGCAACTGGTCCCACTCCTTCAGCAACGCTGTTTTCAGTTCCTGGATGATTCTCTGAGGGGGTTGCGAGTTGCAATTGCCCTCCGCAGAGCGTCCCAGTCATGCTCTATAGGTTTGAGGTCTGGAGACCTGGCTGGCCAATCCATCCGGCGAATATCCTCACTCTCGAGAAATTCGTCGACCAGAAGAGCTCTATGTGGACTCCCGTTATCGTTCTGTAAGATAAACTCGAGGTCCACTGAACCCCGGAAAAGGCGAACATAGGACTCCAAGACCTCATCCCTATACCTCAGACCAGTCACAGAGCCTCTGTGAGAGACGTGGGGAGGTGTACGGTCATCCAACATAATGCCTGGCCAGACCACTACACCGCTATAGTTGTTGATTTCGCGGACACTGGAGGGTAGGTAGTGGGTCCCTGGCTCTCTCCATATGAAAGTACGGCGAGAGTCGGTGTTTAGCCTAAAACGGGGCTCGTCGGTGAACAGAACGGCCGCCCGTTGCTCCGTACTCCAATCACTATGCTGCCTGCACCATGCTAATCGGACTCCCCTATAGGTAGACGTGAGCGGGACGCAAACAGCCGGTCTTCCGGCAAACAACCCTCTCTCATTCAGTCTTTTGGAAACAGTCACCCTTGTTACACGGGTTTCTGTGGCTGCATACAGATCCCGAGAGAGCTGAGAAGCTGTAACCCCTCTGTTACGCTTCTCTAAAGTGGACAAATAGCGATCTTCTCTGGCCGTCGTGGCTCTTGGAGACATTGCGCAGACTTTCTCTCGATGGATCCAGTATCCTCGAACTGTTTCCATAGTTTACACGCGACGCTGTGCATTAAATTAAACTCTCTGCATGTCTGGACTTTCGATTGGCCTGCCTCTAGTCTCCCCACAATTCGCCACTTCATTCCATCATCTAAAAGTTGGTAGTTACTCACGTGTACTGTTCCGATGTCAGTTTAACCGATTGCTACAAGATAACTCCAAGAAATTCGCCGAGTTGTGCTAGCGAAGGCAATTCGTCTTACCCTCCACATGCTTATAAAGCCTGTTTTTCTGCTGGCTCCACCGACACACACGTGTACGCTTATGTATTTGCCGCACAAGATTCGTATTTTTATCTAGAAGCAGTGGTTTTTCCTTCAATTTGGTTCTTTTCATGAAATTCGATAAAATATTCAAATTCTCTTAATTTATTTCACCAGTGTATATAGGTATGGGTTAAGAAATATACGAAACTCAAAGTAGTCATATGTTTAAATGAGAAATTTCACAGTTAAGGAATTTTCCAGAAATTTAGAAAACAAATCCGCTATAGGAAAAACTTATTATAAATTAAAAGCACAGAGCCAAAGCAATTCAGAATCCCAAATCTATATAGGTACTTCCCAGACACAAATTATGCATGCAAACCAAAATAAACACTATAATAACTTTCTATTTCTTTTGTATAATTAGCATTTCTCATCAAACTATAAATTTCCATTTTTACAAAATTTACATTTTCATTCATTTTTCGCACATGACTTCCATTTTAACAATAATATAATAGTTAGCAGCTACATTTTTACAGTACCTAACACAGTTTACAGGTTCGCACTACTCAACTTTACAGAGTATCAGCGTCCTCTGTTTTCACAGTTAGCAGCTACAAACTTCTCAACTTTACACAGTTTAGCAAAGTTTTAAACTAGAATAATGTGGAAACGTAGTAAGTTAAATCGAAACTAATTATTTATTTGGCTTTTTGTGTTATTTTAGATTGTATTTATTTTATATTGTATTTCATTTATTATTCTTGCATTTTTTATGATGTTTAGAATTAGTTTTTTAGTTTATTTTGGTTTGCATGCATAATTCGTGTCGGGGAAGTACCTATATAGGTTTGAATTTCTAAATTGCTTTGGCTATGTACTTTTAATTTAGAATAAGTTTTTCCTATAACGGATTTGTTTTCTAAATTTCTCACAAAACCCTTAACTACAAATTTCTCATTTTACATATCACTACTTTCGTTTTGTTTATTTCTTAACGCATACCTATATAGATGACGAAGACGAATTGGGTAATTGGAGAGTTAGGCTTTGGGGCAACTTACCCTTGAAAAGATCTGTCTTCCACCTGCTCAACAATTATTCACTTTCTGCTAATTAAAATTTATTAAAAAGGAATAAAAGTTTTTAAGATAAAATTTTAGGATTGTATTATTTTTTCTTGTGTTTAAGTGTTGCACTTTATTTACCTGTGTTTTATGAATTTAATGATACTGCAAATTAGTTCTCAGCAATAATTAATCAATTTAATTTGCTTTATATGAATGAAATTTTAATATTGTATTTATTAAATTTATATATATATATATAAATGCATACACGTATTGTATTTTATACTAATTATTTTCAGTTCTTTAAGCAAAGGAGCACGCATGCCTTTCATATGTAAAATCTCTTTTGCGTATACTCTGAAAATTCAGTTCTATAAATATAACTAAAGAAATGTGGATAAAGAGCAATGTGTAGTGAAATATTGTAACAATTTATATAATGAAGCTTACACTTGATACATCTATCATCGAAATATAAAACTGTTGCACTGTTGCTGTTTATAGCAAAAAGTTTGTAAGGTTTATCCTAAGATTATTAACAGTTATTTTTAAGTTTTGTATCTTTCCTATCTTATTCTAATTTCAGCCTACAATTTCCTGCCAGAATGTAAATTCAGAAACGCAGTTAATGCAAATGAGAAAGACTACTATTTAAGTCGTGACTTCACCGACTTTGGGAGAGAAAGTCTGTTTCCCTGACTAGAGCGCGTTTGCCTGTCGGCTACAACTCTCTTGGCTGTTACTCCGCTCGGCCATACCTTAGGCCCTTGCTTGGCGTCTCCCATTTAATTAATACATAGGGGCCAACTAGTTAGATCTCTGATAGTTTCGGCTATACCTTTTAAATAGCTTGGTTATGCTAGTTTTAGTGTAATTATTATTATTTTAAGTTCAAGCCCAAGTGGCGGCTTTGTGTAAAGTTCCAAGTAGGAACTGATAGTAAATGTACTGAAAAATAAAGGGTCATAAACCCTCTTTAAGTCTTACGTGTTCTGTTTACACACTTAAGCGATTATTCGCTTGTTAGTGTTCGTGAGTTAGAACTATAGATTTAAACAGTAAAACCCCACAAGTTATTTATCAGAATTATTAATTTAAACGTAGAGATTTGCTGAAAGGTTTCAAGGAATTCTATTTCATCAGTTGAAGAAATTTTAAGACAGTTTTCAGGGAGAAAAGTGTAAAAAATGATCGAAACATTCAAATTCAACATTACAACTGGAATAATTTTAGTTTTCTGTTCAAAAACGATATCTATTATTTTTTTAAACTAGCAGTTTTACAAGTATACTGTGTTGCGAGAGGTTGCTGAAGTATCCATATATACATATACATTTATATATATTGCCTTGTCTTTAAAAACTTCGCCAGGATTTTGATCAACAGAAGTTACAAAGAATTATCACATCCGCCCCTGTGCTTGGAAGAAGTGGTGTAGTAGTTAGCACTTCTAGCTAGTAATTGGAGGATCCGGAGTTCGATTACCATCAAACGTATGGCTGATATCGTCCGTTTCGTACTCCGGCACGCCTAATAATGTCTAAAAATTCGAAATAACTTTAAAATAGAACGTATTTGTAGAAGGGGTATGATTTTCTACTTGTTAGAAAGGATAAATAAAAATATTAGATTATTAATAACCAAACTAAAAGTTTCAATTGAAGTTGACTTCAGGCTTTTATTTGTACGTTCTAAGACTGATGTTTCATTTGACCTTTAATTTAAATTAAATTTAATCCCTTTTGTATTAATTTATTAGTTGTATAGTTCTAAGCGTAAGGATAAGATAAGAGTTTATATTTTTTAATTTCTAACAGTTCTGAATTTATCGTGAAATGGATGCTCAAATGTATTTACTTTTTAATGAAAATGAAGTCTAAAATATAAGCACTCGTTATCGCATATTCTATTCATATCGTAAGAGAAATTCCTTTCCTCTTCTGAATCGCAGCTTTCAAGTTTATTTGAGGCATCGTTTGCCAAATAAATTCCTAGAATTTCCGATGGCATTTGATGGTTAATCTGCATGTCTCTTCTTCGCGTTATGTTAAAAGCCACAGATTTCTAATGATGTCAAACTACCGCAGTGCATGCTAAAAGCCAAAGATTTCTAATGATGTCAAACTATTGCAGTGCATCAACTAAGAAATACCGAAGATTATAGGAGAGAGTATAAAGTTTCTTTTTTTAATTCTCTTCATCTAGTGAACATCTAAAACTTAAAAATATAAGAAATTACAGGAAATTGAGGATTTATGAAAGCACTGTACGTAACTATTGCAAAGAAATATTTCAGGGAACCATTAATGAATCCATATCTCAAATTGCAGGTGAGTTGAGTATACGCTGTTAGAACTGAAATTAAACTCGACTTCCGCCACTGTCTACTAATCATTTCTACGAAATAATTTTAATTTAAGGCATTAATTTAAAAATAGGTTTTTCAGTACTGCATTGTTGGCTAAGATAATGAGCGTTTCCCTATATACGAAAACTCAAATTTATAGTCTGAAATAATAAGAAATGATTGATTGATCATTTATGCTATTGTTTTGCTTTCACAGAAAATGCTTTAATTCAAAGAATGCAGCTATCCAAATATATTACATTGTCATCCTTTCATAAATGAACCTCCTAAATCCCCATCACTTTTAAATGTAAACAACTTCTGTTTCAAATGGGATAAATCTTTTTCTCAGCAGGGCAGTCACCACTTTCCTGTTATCCATTATTCATGTATATATAATTTTAAAAGCTCATTAGATGCCCGAATTCATTTAAGAATTTATTAGTGAAAACCATGCAGTTAACTCCAAAGTATTGCAAATTAGTCTTTTTTCCTGGACGTGCTGTATTTTGATAAAATTATCTGAGGCATTTACCTCACGAGATGGAAGCATTTTGAGCTGGTTCATGTGATGTATCTTATTTTCAGTATTAGGCAAACTTTGACTTTAGATTGCCTTTAGGTTTTATTAGAAACTATACAAATTCCGAGTAAGGCAAGCAATTGTGATCCTTTTCTTCAAGAATCAAAAGTATTCTGTTCAAAAAAATGTATAAAATCAAATAAAAAGTCGAAGGAAGTTAAACAAATGTAGTATCATCTATCGGACAAAATATAATTAGAAGGAAAAATTGTAAACTGGATTAGGACTTCTAAGCGTTGGGAAAAACTGAATTTACATTATGCATTAATTAAAACAGGTTGAGTTTTGTAAAAGGAAGAGCTTCTAGGAAGTCAAAACCAGTACTCGAAAATTTTGGAGAGTTTGAACGAAAATAAAATCAGAAGTGGTGTTTAAAGATAGCAATTTTTTACCTGTGAAAGATTTACTTATTTTTTCCCACAGAATTCGTATTCTTTATTGCGAATTTATAACTTTACCTTAGGTTTGCCAATATATTTTAAACCACACTTAAAATAATTCTACAAATTTCCAAAGAACTAAAATGCTTGAACAATGGCTCTTATTCATAAGCGAATGGACAGCTTGAAAACTGGATTTGAGGTGAATCTCAATAATTGATTATTAACAGAGAAAACGTATGGAATATCAATAAGTTTACTACGGCTGCTTGTGATAGCAAGATCGCTTTTATAGAAATAAGAAGAAAAGGTTTCAAGAGATTAATCGGAAGCACTAGAAGGAAAGTGTCTATCAAAAGCAAGAGATTTCAATTTGTGTAAGAGAAGATTACAAAGAAGAAACATTGGTAGCACGATATAAGAAAGAAAAAAAATGAAGAGATTTTCTATTTAGTAACGTAAGAAGATTTGACATGTGGAGTGAGACAAACAGAAAAATGTTACAATAAATTGTAGAGCTGAAATTAATTTTATTACATGTAATTAGTACGGGTAGGAAAAGAAGGGAATTCCCGATTCAGTTTCAACTGTCTGATTGCGAATTAATTCTGAGCAATTGCAGTAAACGTGTAGAGACATTAGGTGTTTTTTGAAGCGGCAGACGTAAAAAAATGAGAAATGCCTTCGCCGGGATTCGAACCTCTCGAACACACGCCAAGCATGTTGACTACTACACAACGAAGGCATGCCAAGAAGGCAGGAGAAACACCTTATAAATTGTCTGTTTGGATTAATTGATTTCGCAAAAAAAATAAGATACCTGCCAAATTTTATTTATTATATCAAAAGATCTCATCAACATTGCGAAACCAGAAAGGGAAAGTAAGACATTTTTTAAATTAACTTTAAAATAATCCATACAAATAATTGCAACTATTGTACTCAGAGGGTTTGCATAGATGAGCCCTTGGTTTGGTAATAGTAACTGGGAAACGATATCAGTCAAACCCAGGAGATTTTAATAGGAGAGACTGAGTGTTCTGTTTCAGTATGAATGAAATGAAATTTTCGAAGTTTAGAATTTGCCTAATTTCATATTTGGCTTTCAAATGTATTTCCTCCCCACAGACCATATGTTCTGGGAAAAGGTTTTCTTTTTACATTAAGAAGATATCATTTCTGCAAAAGCCTTTATTATTTGCTAAACAAATTAATCATCGCTGAATAGCGTATCATAGATAATTTCTGTTTTCATAAAGTGTAGTTTCACGTGATTAAAGTCAAACTGCAGAATAAAATAAGGCAAATTCCGAGAGAAAATACAGTACCTCACATACATCAGTTATATATTAAACACTGACATGATTCTGTCATTTGTATTAAATTCTTATGAAGCATATACAATGGAACTCAATAAATATCGTGAGATCTGCTCAGTAGTGGTAACATTACTGAAATAAGAAAATAGTTCACCAAAAATTGTTAAAACGAGGCTAATTATTATTATGGAACTAAACTGTAAACCTTCTTCGTCGAGGAATGGGAGAGGAAATTATTAAGTATTCAACGGTGTTATACTATGTTTTTCTTTTCTAACTTTTAGGGGAGGAGGTTAGGCTTACAACTATATACTGAATTCATATTAAACGTGCACACGTGAATATAATGGAAGTGCGTCAGAGGTAAGGAAATGAAATCTTGATGTCGCAAAGGAAATCTTCATTTTTTAAAAAAATCATCAAATATTATAACAAGAAATTAAGCAATCTCAGTTCCTCAGGTAACAGCTAAAATTGTAGTATTTAAATAACTCTAGAAGAACTTCTAGAAAACATAAGCATGTTTTACGCATAAAATGTCAAAATACCTCTTTACAGCTTACAAAAATTGCGGAAAAAACAGATTTTTTTATTTCGTATGTTTTCTAGTAATGAATAATGCGGAAAATGATGAATAACAATCTACCAGACCTCATTAAAACTGTCAGTTGTCTTCCTTTCGCGGAACAAACTTATCAATATGATCTGAGGAATGAATTTGTCAGGAACCTTCTAATAAAAAATCTTGAATAAATCTACTATAGCATTTAAAAAATTCTTCTAGAAAATTTCTTTGGTTTTAAAGAGAAAGTTTTGCCATACTGAATAAAACACAGAAATGCGCGGATATGAGCTTCAAGAAAATCTGCCAAGAAATATCTTTCAGAAAGGAAATGAAAACTTCAGATACTGAAAAAGTTTTAGACAACGAATTCCTCGGAAGTTCTTCTGAAGCTTGTAGAAAGACTCAAAACGATAAAAGAACTTGTTTACTGTAATGGCGAACTAAAAAAATATATCTTAAAACTAGAACAAGAATTGGAAACAGCAAGCTCGCACGCTGCATAAAGGGAAGCTATTTTTATCTGTTCTGAGTAATCATGAAAGAAGTTTGCTATCTAATTTCGAAAAGAGAAATAAACATGGCCCTAAAAAGTAAAAATAAATCATTGAGATTTAAAAGCAGTGTCAAAAGGTTTTATAAAGGACTATAAGTAAGCAATGACTTTGATCAATGAATGACAAGCAAATCTTTGAAAATCAATCAACTAATCCTCATAATTCGAAATGAAGCTTATTTACAAATAAAAGATAATTTGTTTCATATACTGCTGTAGTTTAATAATTCACTGTATATCTGGAAATTGTTAGCTTTTACAGAACAGGAGAGACGAAAAGAGCATTAGCCACGCAGTTTCCGATTTCTAGACAGACTGTCTGACAGTTACACTATGAGAGCAATTACAGGAAATGCGATATTTTTTTATATACCTCACTGCACCTGGGAGAGGATGAGACCCAGTCGTCTAAATTCAGATGGTGACAATTTATTAGCCACTATACTTTAATTCTGACACAATTGTAGAGATAGATTATTAGATTTTGCGAAGCAGAAAAGAAGAAACGTTTGCTATGTTCTCGGCAGTACTTCAAACGACGGATCTGGCCATTACCAGCCGGACAAAAAAAGAAAGCTCAAGGTCAATAGAGTCTATTTTTATTCAGACACAGACAGGCTCAAAATAAACAGGTCTATTTTTATTCAGATATAGACTAGTAAATACATTCACTGAAACCGGTTAAAGTGTATTTATTTGATAATGTAAACTGAAAATGAATCAAGGGAAACTGAAAATTCGTTATAAAAGCACATTGGGAAGGTGACGGCTTCTAAATGCAGAAAAGTACTCTAACACCCGTGTATCGCATTTAACTAGTATGTGCAGTTTCAAACATATCAGAACCAAAAAAAGCAATTAAAATGCTATGCTCCCAATATTATGAAAGGGTCTTTGTACTGACTAGGTCCGTAGGTCCTAACATACTATGCCAAAATAATCCTACGGCTCCTCATAATGCACGAAACAAGAAAATCGTACCCATCGTAAAAGCGAGGAAAATAGGATTTGAAGGCTCCTGAACTTCTGAAAGAACATTATGTCCTAGGTTTCAGATTGTTTTAATCGGACCCTAATTCTTGACAATCCTTGATCGAACCCTTGAAACAAGATCGATCTTAGACAGGGAATTCGTTTCTTTACTGAAGACCACTAACAGTGGGCTGAGATGCTCAGTTGATTTACTTAATATAACTTATGAGTAAAGAACTAATTCTACTCGCAGTTCAAATTTCCTCCATTATCTTCCGAAATATTAGGGAATTTTCGTAGATTTTGCAAATGCCAAATTTTTCCATGACTATATACTAATTACAATGTACTAGAAAAAAATGTACTGCAAATACAAAAATTACAAGAAGGACACTGAACCTTGAAAATGCCGTCAAGATTATAGTTCATTTACTGTCAGCTAAAGATATAAGGTTTCTCCTTCAATCTCTTGACTTTCTTTGGGAGCATACGCTGTGAAACCCTATGTGGAGGACAGTGAGCAAATCTAGGCTATGTCCTTTAGTGTTGAAGAACTACAAAGTCAGAAAGGAGGGTTTAAAGTGACCCTTTAATTCAAATAATTACAACTCTCCAACTTGAGAGTAAGCCACTACTTGGGCTGAACTAAAATAATATGAAATAAAGTGTGTTAACAAATTCAAATACCCAACTTAATCTTAAGTAGGACAGCGAGGGAAGCTTAACTCTTAGTGAAATGCAATAATGCGAATTTCACTAGCAAACACTAGTAATTGCAAATGCCTATGAAGGCGAACTTTCAGTAGAACGAGGAAATCTTTGCGCGCACAGCCTTACAGCGATAAATCCAAGGCTCTGTTTTTCCCCTCGTTAACTCCTGCCTTTTAAACTGCTAACAGATATATGCGATTTGCATAAATATCTCGCTCGCGCTAAATTCGGGCAGCAACTGAAACATTGAAATATCGATAGGAAAGTTCAAGCTAAAAATAATTTGGTTAATTAAAATAATGAATGCTACAAAGAATGCGCCTATATCTTCCATAATTTTCGCTCTCCGTTGTATGATGGCCTGACAATTAAGTATTTTTCTGCAAGCTATTACATGCTTAGAAGAAATGTTTTTTTAACTGCATTAAGGGGAAACTTAGCTTCCAGAAGAAAATAATTTAAATCACACTTGAAAAGTCACAATCTTAAAGCATTCAAAAAAGCTGAGAAAGGAAGTGATGCATATTATTAAGCAATATAGAAATTTTATCGCTCCCTTCCAAAGGCAAAATTCGCAATATAATGAAATTAATAATTCACAAAAGTCTTCGCTGTCGAGGACTGTATTAAGATTTCTAAAAGATATATCAGATAGGAAAAAGTAATATATATTACAAACAATCATCATCATATTATATATTATTTAACTCCGCGTTTTTCAAGCTTAAATCAAGCTCAAGTTTTAATGCTAACTCTTCCTCATTTCCATTCAACGCGTTTCTATACACTTGCTCTGGTAGGGAATTGTAAGTTGAAACGAGGCAAGATAGAATAGGTTCGCAATATTAAAATAACTGTTATGAAATTAAAATATACTTTACAACGGTTTTCGTCTTCTAACCATTATAAGACTTAACAAGCAGTATCTTTATATTCTTTTCTCTGCGCTTCCTTTTCCTCTAAATCCACTAATACAATTTAGAGGATGCTGCAGCATGTCCAGTTTAAGAATGGCAGTGAGTGAAATTCACGAAAGATGTGTACCCATTCTTTATTTGACAGTAAATAAACTGTAATCTTGACATCAATTTCAAGCTTTATTACTCTAATTAGGATTTTACTATTTGCAGTACATTTTATTTGCATTCTAATTACTCGATATTCGCGGGAAAGTTCAGTATTTGCGAAATCTTAGAAAATCCTCTTAAGTTCGAGAAGCTAATCAAGGAAATTCGCTCTTCAAAGTGAAATTAGTTCTTTAATCATAAGTTATGGTAAATAATTCAATTGAGTAACTCAGCGCATTGTTAATAGTCTTCAGCAACGAAGCATTCTCCCTGGCTAAGATCTCAATATGCTTGCTTCAGAATTCAGGACCATATTAAAATAATCTCAAATCCTAGGCACGCTGACCATTTTTTTAAAACCTCGTTTCCATCAGCAAAATGCAGATTATATTTGTACATAACACATGATGTAATACACTCACGTTTGTGAAAATTGCAACACCAAGAAGGAATCGTCATAATTGAATGCAATTTAATACACAGTTGAGTGGTAGTGGTACAAATAAATGATTAAATGTTCAAAGCAAACAAACAAGAACAAGAGATCAGAATCAGTATTTTGTGTGGCCACCACGCGCCGCAATAAGTGCTTCTACACGACGTGGCATGGAGTCAAACAAAGTTTGAATGTCTGACTGAGGAAGAGCATTCCATATCGTTTGTACGCGTACCCAAAGTTCGTCTGCAGACGCAACAGGACGAGGATCACGAGCAAGACGCCGACCAATGACATCCCACACATGTTCAATTGGCGACATATCCGGGGAACACGCAGGCCAAGGAAGAAGCTGTACCTGCTGCGCTGCAAAGAAGGATTTAACAATCCGAGCAGTATGAGGGCGGGCATTGTCCTGTTGAAATACAGCGCCTGGCAAGCTTTGAAGGAAGGGAACAGCTTCGGGCTGTAGAACTTCACGGATATACCGGTTGCTGTTCAGATTGCCCACAATTCGTAGCAATTGAGATCGTCTATGATATGCTATGGCGCCCCAGACCATAACTCCGGGTGTTCGTCCACTGTGGCGTTCGATAATGCACTCCGGAAGGTGGCGTTCACCGGCATAGCGTCTGACACGAATGCGGCCATCATGGTACCACAAATTAAAGCGGGATTCGTCAGAAAACACGACATGCTGCCAATCAGCACGCCAGTCTCTATGCTGATTGGCCCATTGTAGCCGCAGGCGGCGATGGTCGTGCGTTAGGGGGATCCTGTATAAAGGAGTCCGTGCGCGCAGTCCACACTGCAGCAGACGTCTACGAATTGATGAAGCACACAATGAAACACCTGTAGCTATTGACCACAGTGCTGCCAATTGTCTAGAGGAAGCTGTACGGTCCGTCCGCGCCATGCGGACCAGGTGTCTATCATCGCGAGCTGACGTCACATTTCGGGGTCCACTCCCGGATTTCCGAGTTGTCCGACACTCGTCCGTCCACTGCTTCCAAACGCGCATCACTGTGCTGCTGTTACGCTGCACACGAGAGGCTACTGCACGATACGACAATCCAGCTTCACGAAGGCCGATGATTCTCCCTCGTTCAAACTCTGTAAGTTGTTCAAATCTCGCTCTCTTTCGTCGACGAGGCATAAGTACAGATTGAGTTAACGTTTACCACTAGCAGATAACCACCGATAACCATACACGCCTGGCTACAGCCGTCTATTTATTCGGATCCATCAGCCGTTCAGAGGGCGCTGCTCAGCATACGCATGCGCTACGGATTTGCAATTCTAATCATTTGCATATCATGCGCTACTTTGCATTTCCTGAAAATTTCAGCTCACTCGCGTAAGTCCTTCATGGTGTTGCAATTTTCACAAACGTGAGTGTATCTGTAACTGGTAACGTTTTTTCAGAAATAAAGTTCCAAGTATGTGTTATGAAAAATTAATTTTGAATTTTTGGAATTGGAGTTTTATCAGTTATTTATAAATCTACTTCCTAAAACTGTAATTTACTATACCCGCTTAGTGTTAGTAGTTAACACGTCCACCTAGCTGTTGCAAGATCTGCAATTTCGATTCTGACAGTGATACAGTTTACTTAGTGCGTTTTCTGCTGCGTACGTTTTAATATTCTTTACAGTGGCAGGGAAGATAAACTGCAGTTTATAGGTTACTTCTTACCATGTGAATTTGTCAGTTGGGTGTCGTTCTTCTCTCAGTCGCTTTTTAAGTGTGTGAGGTTATAAGATCTATCTCTCCTTGTCCACATAAACTTATCTAGATCCTACTAATGAATCTCGCACAGGCGGGAAACCAGCACAGAAGAACGGTGAATAACCCTTTATTAATTTCAACTATGAAGAGAAGGGCGCGTGCTTCGTGCGTTTACAATAACACCGAGAACTTGCGGTGGAACTTAAAACGTTATTAAACAAGCCAATTCAAGACTAAAACGGATTGTGCTGCATTAACACTTTAAGTTACGGCTAAACTAGGTTGAGTCGAGAAAACCTAACAGGAGGAATAATTATTCTAATAGCCGGCCAAAATGGCGTATCAGCGTAACAACAAGGTCAGAAATGAAAGTGCCCTGGCTAGCGAAAACTCACTTTGAATAAACTCCGAGTTTCACCCGTTTAAATACCAACTTTACTTAATTTTAAATTTACATGCTTGGCCAGGAAATGGGAGGGAAAATTGAGGAGTTCAGGAAAGGTAACAAAAATTTCAATAATAGGTTAAATAACTAAGGGAAACCCTACAAGGCTTGGTTTCGTTTATTTGACTATGGCAAAGAACTCGACGGCTGGCTGCCTAAGAGGAGTGGGGCCTTCATGGAGGACGTTTTAAGGGAAACTGGAATACACGTTAAACATTTCATATACGCGTTAAACACGGAAAAAACCACGAAAGCTGCACAGCTACCTCGTTCGTCGGGATACGGACCCCTGAGCGAAATCCCAGGGCTTAGCGACTTCACCGTTCGGTCGCTGATGGACCTTTAAATATGGAAGAAGGTAAAGAGTTAGCGCATTTCCTTTGTGCACGTTTACACGGTTACAATGGTTACACATTTACACCGATTACATTACATTTAAACGGTTAGTACATCTAGTTAGCAACTGAAAGGTCAGTGGTTCGAATGCAGGAAAGAGTACAATTGTTTGGTCATGTTTTCTACTCCGTAAAACCTAAAATTCTTTGAAAAATTAAAGTATTAAGAATAAAGATATGACAATTTAGTTTCTTTCACCAGCAATTCTTTTGAATTTGCATCCTTGCTATTCTTTCTTTTTTCAGTTATATAAGTCGTTCTTTCTAGAAAGTTATGTAGATTTCATGTGGCAAGCTTAAGTGCATAAAAGTCTTAATTGTAACCGTAGTTAAGAGCGAGAGAGTGAATGAGAAACAATGGATCTACGCTTGGAGTTGAATTAGCTGCTGAGGAATTTCTGATGGTAAACCTGGCCGCCGTAGAACAGTCTGTCGAGATAACTATCCAAACGATAAACTGCAATTGAAAGTGTAAACGTATTACTATCCATTGGGGAAAAATGGCGATTCCTATTAGATTCAGTTGAATTGTGAATTCTTCAAGCTTAAAATGTTATTCTATGACTAATGTCTCGTCATGTAGACTGTTATCTTGTAACGTATTTTAAGTTAGATTTCTGAAATGGAGATACATTGAAGCTAATTCGATTTAACCAGTGTTTCTGTCTGGTAAAATTCGCATTTTATTCCGTTTACGATAACCAATGATATGGGATTTATCGACGCAGTTTAGTACTTAGCTGTGAGGTGATTCTAGTGATATAGAAGTATTTCACGTTTCATGCAAGTGTCACGAAGTAAAAGCGAAGCTACAGGGCATATATACAGAACTCATATCCATACAACAGCACCTCAAGAACTGAGGACCCTTTCTTGACATGCATCCTGGCATAAACTTACTTTTGTTTCAGTCATACTCATGATACTTATTTCTTTCTTCTTAGTGATGGGTAGTACATATAGGCTTCTCTTGAAAGTGGCAATATCACTATTCTTAAATCGTTGAGCCTATTAATAGAGTGAATAAGAGATTTTGGAACTCAACAGCTGCAATAATTAAGTGGTAATGGAAATAGCGAAAATGTAAGAAGCAAAATGATAAAAAGGAGTATACGCAAGAGAATTTGAAATTTGAGAACACATGTAAATTTCGCGATGACCATATTTAATCTTCAATGTTTCTTTATTTCTGTCTAAAACGGGCATGAAGATGTTTATGATCGCAAATGGCATGGGAAGATAGGACACAGATTGTGTGTTCTGACATTTTGCATCATTTTTTTGACCGATTCTCCTTCAGCGTACGTATTCAAACTTATAAACAGTTTATTTAGTTTCTTTTATTTTTCTTAGTTTATTTCAAATCGTAAATACCTGAAACTACAGATATTGAATGAGAAAATACTAGGGACACAATTGTCTATGCAACCTTAAATAATATTTTGTTCTATTACGATTTTAAGCTTTTCCTTTTCGAGAATATCTTTCATTGAAGTAAATAGTCGACAGTTATCTGAACAAGAGTTTCTGACCTAAATTGAACTAGATAACTGTATTCATGGAACATTCTGTTGATGTTGATCTCTTTCATCGCTGAGATAATTCGCATAATTACAGAACTTCGACAGGTTAAAGATCACTTATCGCTTTTCAAAAGTTGTCTTTTATGTGATTTGATTGTTTTGCTGTACGTCGACCTCCTACGTGTTTGAAAGCTTAGGTCTGTCTGGTCATTTATGTATGCAAAGGACATTTGATACTCTAAATTTATTTCGGCCACCTTCATCGTTCCATGCTTAAAAATGTACCTTAACCTCAAATACAATTCATGCCAGACAATGATATTCTGCAGAAAATAGATTTATGCAAAATAATTATTCTCAGGACACTGCTGTAACGATCAACTGTTGTAACAGATTATCAAAAACAACAGTTGGCTGCAGGGTAGCCAAAACATTCAGCTGAAAGTCGTAATTCTGGCCTTTATATAAATCTTAGTAATGCTCATTTCTATCATATGAAGAAACAGATGATCTGAAGATGAACACAATCAGTATCCACAATATTCCGGATAATGTTTTTCAAATGTCAAAAATGTTTTTCAGATTTAAATATGTTACAGTGACTAGTACGCCAAATATGGCGAAGTTTAGATTTGGTTAGAAAAGGCACTCTTAAGATATAGTAAACTAACCCCAGTTTATGATCAGATCAAAATTATTTTGCTATTTAATCGATTATGGCAAAGTATGCGAACTTATCTGTCTGCCTTAAAAGGGGTGCTTTTGTGAAGCGCCTTCTTTAGGAAAGTACCTCGAATTCGTGATGCACATAGTGAATGACAGTGAAACATCAAGCAGCCACTATATTTGGTGGCAAATGAATCCTAAACGAGCTACTAGTGTTTGCGGTCTGCAATAATCCAAGTTGATTACCTCTTGTATAACGTCATTGACTCCTAGTCTCTTTCAAAACAACTTCTTGCTTACTCTCTTTGGGTTTTCGTTGAGTCATAGTTGGGAAGAGTTTAACTTTAATTGTCTACTGACCTTGATACGATCCATGAGACAAGTGCCTGGACTGATTTCGGGAGTGAAACCGTATTTTTTTGTGCTGGAAAAGGGATGAGGAGGAAAGCCAAGTGGAAAAGATGTTAAGCCAAAAACAAAGCGTCAAACATATTTTTATTTTTGTTTCATTTTTTACATTTTTATGATTTTTTACTTTCATACTAACACATTTCAGAACTATTGTGGAAACGCATTTCAGAACTATTGTGCAAAAAAATTGTAACTTTATCTTCTTACACTATTTAATGTTACTTTCACTCTTCATTCTTTCGCCAGTATAGTGTAATTCTTAAAACTGATCCATCTGCTTAGCATCTCGTTTATAACGCCAGGAATTTATTGCTAATTTGTTTTCTTTTAACCCCATGTTTTCAGCCTATCTTTTCTTCTTAAGCACGCAGTGTTGATTCCACTTTCAGTCTCAAATCAAAATGCTATTTCTTAGATCATATGGTAATTAAATTAAAAGCTTTATTTTATGCAAACCTTTTTTCAGTTATATTGTAGGGTTCCTTACTTTTATTCTGTCAAACTGAGAGATGAGGAACCTAGTGAACTGCTAAGCGAATAATCGCTTAAGTCCAAAAACAGAAACGTAAACTCAAAAAGGGTTGATTACCCTTTATTTGCTCAAAATAAGATTAACAGTCGGCACGGAAAATTGTTTCATAAGTTTAATATTAATCGTGTATTCCAAATCCTTATATAACTTAGTCACGAAATGTCCGAAATAAATTCCCTGATATTTATTTTAAATGTAAGATATCTCAAATGTAAGTAAAACTGTATTTTCACATATATTTCAGTTAACTGGCTAATACTATGACTATACTTGAATCTCAACATTCTCCATTATAAAACTTTGTAGAATTTTAATATTAATAAACTAGTTATTATGACCTGGATCTTTAATCTTACTTTTTCTTTCCTTACCCCTCAACAGAATGTGAATTGGTTGTTGTATATTTAAGCCGAGGTTTTGAACGTTTTAGAGCTCCTGGCAGCCTCGCATTGCAGTTACGTACTACCGCTAGTTCTGTCAAAGTTCTATGCCGGCTTCAGCATTTTACTATCCTAAGTTTAAATACTCGCCGTAATATCTTGAGCTAGCTTAAGTAGTTCCTTTTCTGCTGCAACCTTACTTACATTTGAATTTAATTTCATATTACGTTAATTTAAACACCCGCAAGTAACGAAGGTCATCTCTAGCACTAGTTGTGCCTTTTGTTAATTTAAAGAACTAAACATTCTTACGGCTTTGCCATTGCTTCGGATTAATACGATTCCTCGCTTTTAGTTTAGTAGGGTCTAAAAAACAGTGATTTGAGTTTCGAGATACAGAAAAAAAAACTACAACATTAATTTCTTTAACATTTCCAAATTAATTTTTTTAAATTTATTTAATTAAATTTGAACTACTTGGCATGAGGTACATAACTAAAGTATGCATTAAAATAAATAATGAATGCAGTGTTTGATATGAGATTATTCCTGAGAGCGTGATAATTTTGGAAATATTGACTCAACCAGAAACTAAATAGAAAACAAGGATAAAAAACTTTCTAAACATTTCTCATTCTGGAAATATTTTCATAGCAAAAAATTACTTTAAATTATAAGATACTGTTTAGATATACTTTTAAGATATAAATTGGGAAAAGTCTTTGGTATTCGAAATAATTTAGCAGTCGATAATTATCGACCGTCGAGCAACTCATGCATGATAAGCAATAGCTCAACATGCTTGAATTGCTCGACTAGGTGTCGTTATTTCTCTTAAGATTGAGAAGCATGTTATGAATTAAAATACCTCACTTTTTGTCACGTGGCTATAAAAAAGCATCAACAATAAGCCCTTTGGACTCCAGACAAGAACAGTATTTTCAATAGTATGTCACTCACAAATTCTTTTTATCTCCCACCGTCTAATGAGATAAAAAGAGACGTTAAAGCAGACCTATGCGAAAATACAATTAAGTATTCACTCATCGTGAAAGCAATAAAAATATCTCTTCTTTGTTGTCTGATGCAGTTCTATGAAGTCATTTAGAGAAAAATGTGGTCATATTCCTTATACTATCTAGATTTCACTTATGAGAACAGTAAAGATTGCGAAGCATGGAACACCTGCAAATGATGGAAATGGAAATCAAGAACAATTCCCTTTTTAAAAATTCAAAGAAAAAACCCTTGATAGCTCTTTATTAATAAATAAATATCAAACTCGTAAAAAGCGTAAAAAGTCATTCATCTACCAAAATCCTTTCTTCAGCCACAATCGGAACCGCTGCAAGTTTCGGTTTCTCTAGCGGCTACTGAAAGCATCACAATGCCAACGAAACAGATTGTTTGCCTCTAGCAGCTGCACTGGCGCCGACAGCGTAATCAATTATATCAAACGATCCTGAAAAAAATATTGTCTAACGGCAATTATTTTTTTCCAGGACGTCGGACCACAAGCTTTAGAAAAATATATTCCTTTACAGGCAGCATGTCAAATTCATAGATATTTACAGATAAATTTAGACGGGCGGGTAACTAACTGTAAAGGAAGAATTAGTTGGGAATCTTTTAAAAAACATTGTAAAGAGTAATTCATCAGTGTTAGTGTTAAGCTAGAAACGAAGTAAAAATTAAAAAGGAAGTGACAAGATTTTATGTGAAAGAGTTGCTTATTTAAACATATATATATTCTTTTCACCAGGAATTTTTCTAGGAACATGCCTTCCATTTTTTCGACAATTTATTAATAACGAATGGAAATCTTTTGGTATACCGACTTTAAAATATTTGAGATAAGTATTTATTCAAGCGGAACGTCTCTGTGAATATTTTGCTTCTGTTTTTACACAGTATTTCAACAATCTTTCTGTTTAAACATTTCTAAAATCAAAAACCGTTAGCTAGACATTTTCATTAAAAAACGCATGAATCCGTTTTTAATCTTAATTTTCAGTTTATGTTTGACAGAAATAGTTTCAAACAATACTTTTACATGCGGTTGTTTTATATTTGTTTCTATATTAGGCTTATCTGCATTCATTTTAATAGTTATTAATAGAATTTTACTTTCTAAGGAATTTACTTTTTTATCTTTTATTTAGCTAAAATATTAAGCATTGTAAATATTCGCTTATAATTAAAAATTTGCACTGTTATCTTGTGGAAAGTGTTTATGCAAAAGATATTATCAATAAAACTCTAAATATTCTTATTGGTGAAGAGCCGAAGTAAATAAAAGATAGCAAGATTGTATTAATTGTTTCCACGTTAATTAACATAGCTTCAAATGTAAATGTTTGCACACAAAACACTTTGCTTTTTATTGCAAAGAGCAATGCTAAGAAATAAAAATATTTTTACAAAATCAGTCATTAGACAGACAAAATGAGCCTCAGGGTGGAATTAAAATGCAGGATAATGTGCACTTTCGAGAAAGTATAATATACGTAACTTTTTGTTTATGTAAATGGCGTGAAATTAATAGCTTTTTCCCTTAAATGTGAAACAGGATATTTAATTACGTTTATATAGATATTCAGACAATTCATCGTAACTGAGTGTTTGAATCGAGTTTTTTCCCTCTTTATTCAGTTATCAGTTCTCCCACTGATATGATTAATATTGACTTTATGCGAAAAGCATTGATGAAACTTTTTCATTATTTCGTCTAAATATAATGTCTTAATAATCAAATTATACGCATATTATTACGTAGAAAATATCTTATCATTAGAGACAAATAAGCCTATTTAAAATAACTAGAGTAACCGTGGTATGTTTGCTTTACTATTGAGGTTTCTGCTCTTCGTGAAATCTTTCCATAAAAGTCTATTGTTTATTAATAAACGCTACTTTAGGTATTTTTTAAAGCAGGAGATGTGAAAAATGAGCAATGCCCTCTTCGGGACTGGAACGACGGACCTCTCGAATGCGTTCCGACTGTGCTGACTATTACACCACGAAGGCATGATAAGAAGATAGCAGAAATATCTTATATACTCCCCCTTTTAAAGGTCGACTGGGGATTAGGGGACCCAATCGCCAAATCCTGCTGGTGGAGAATCAACATCCATCACCTTTTTTATTTCGGGCGCCACTATAGAGACTTCAAGTTATTTTAAAGCAGGAGCAGATTAAAAGTGAGCAATTCCTTCGCCAGGACTTGAACCACGGACCTGTCGAATAGGTGTTGAGTTTGATGGCTATTACACCACAAAGACATGCTAAGAAGACGGGGGAAATACCTTATAATGTGGCTAGTGTATTTTTAACCATCATTTATTGCTTTGAAAACTGATTATCTTATTGATAAGTTAAAGAAATATCAAAAGTGTAAATTAATTTTACAACATTCATGGAAATATTGAAACACGTGCTTCATTCTTTGGAGCTATTTTCCTTTTGTAAAAGGCAAGATACTGAGAAGTCTCCAAAGATATTCGGGATTAAAAAAACTCGTTGAAGATATCAAAAAGCACCTGATAGCTATCACAAAATTTTATTTATTTTTGCAGGATTTCTCATCATTTCTGAATGAACATAATCTATTGGAGAGCTAATGCATAAGATTGTTAATAGCAAAATGGATATCATAAAACTACTGGTGTCAATAAAGATCGCTTAAATGTTACCTATGCATGCTCCTTTTCCTTCGCAGTTAAAATATTTAATGTTGAGAAATTTACGAAATGGAAAGCAAATCTATCGTGTAATAGGAAACTGTAAATGAGAAGTTTAATTCTAAGTTCGATGCCAGTGAGTAATATTTATTAAATCATCGTTGTAAATTACGAATTCATTTAGATAAAAACTTTTTTAGCTATAGGCCAAATGTAGTCAGAGAAATCTCTTTACTCCTTTGCTCAAATTACTTCGTTTGTTACGAAAATATTATGACGATTGCTGCTTATAAAATGAAAACGTTAATTAAAAAGGGATTTCTTGTACAAATATGTATAGAAATACATCAGTTTGACATAGTTTTTTAAGTGATGATTTAAGTTAAGAAATAATGTTCCGATACGTAAGAGCATAACAGATAGGTTTGCTACATGAAGTGCCTCAGAGATCTTGCCATACATTAATCAAGTAATCAAAGAAATATATTATGACATAAGAAATATTAGACATGGCTCTAAGAATTATTATAATTGAAATTAATTACAAGAAATAGCTCTAAGAAGTATTATTATATAAGAATTATTAATAATTGTACACTAGCATAGACAGAATGAATTAGTCAACCATGACAAGCTGCTTGATATCGGAAAATAAAATGTATTTGTTGTAGGCTAGAATTTTCGAAATATAATCTCTCTTATATCGATACTCGATGATTTAGTTTTTCTACATTTAAAACATCTCTTACCAATATTTTAATATTTTATTCAGTTTACCTACCTGCCTCCAGTACTCTTATCCCAGATGTTTTTATTGCAGACTACTTCGGTTTTCTGCCTTGAAAAAAGTTTGTGTTTTGAATGTATTATTTGTAATTAAGTCATTAATTTATTAATGTAATAAAATTATACCTCCGATTAAAGAGAAATTAGAAGTTATGGTTGTTATAACAGAGCCATGTTTTCTGCTAAAGACAAGTTAATAATTATAATTTTTATATGTTTAAAACATTAGTGCAGCAAATGCATTAACTATGAATTATGTACACTTACATGTAATTGTTCTGGCTATTTCATTTTTCCTTTCATGAAGATCTGTCATTTAAAGTCCACATAAAATACTCAGGTGTTGTCAATACTTTTTTGTGTGGTTGAAAAAATATAGTAAAACTTACTATTAAATGGCTTATTTTAAATAAGTATTTTAAGATGATAACTCAATAAACAGACAAGTCGATTTTACTAGTTTCACTAACTCCATTTAGTTCGAATAAACAGGGCTTTACTGTATTCCAGTAAGACGTTCGGCGTCAAACTGGTCTTCAAGTTTTCCCTCGAGTCACTTAAATTATACTAAGCTTTCTTACAGGAACTCGCCTTGTTGTAAACGAATGAATAAATGTCAAACAGAAGATTTGAGCCAGTTAAGTAAAAAGCTTGCAGCTTTAGTGCAGGATTGTCTTCTTATTTTTAATTTTAATTTGTAGTTTCTACTATTTAACTTATTTTTAAGAGTTTTCTCTCATGTTAGCAGCTTTCAGCACAAACGTTTTTATTATTTTGTATGTTTTCACTTGCAACCTTAGCTCACGACTGTCTTCTTATTTTTAATTTTAATTTTTAGTATTTATTACTTATCTTTTATATATATAGACAAAAAATAAGAAATTTAAAACCAAATCCACAAAGACATAAAATTCAGAACCAGTAAAATAAAAAAGTTCCTTATAAATATGTAAAAAATAAACCAACAGTCACCAAACCAAAAGAATTACAGATGTGGGAAATACAACATTACAAAAAATATATAAATGGTATATGTAGGGAGGAAAATACAATCAAAATCTGATTCAACGTTACCAAGAGGGAAGACAACTGCGTTTCTGTTCATCCAAAATTAGCTAATGAACCATTTTAAATTATTTAATTATAATAGTTCACCCGAAATTCTGAACTCCTCGATAAGAAATCCGAAGAAGAGAATTTAATTTTACTATAAATAAACATATATATTAAGATAATTTAATTTTTCTACAATTAAAGTTCTAAATTGGAACATCAACATCTCTAAAAATGTTGTATAGCAAGTACAATTTTTAATTAAATTACCATAATTAAAAAGTTTGTACAGAAATTGAAAAACAACAAGAAGAAATTCTTCTTCTTGGTAAACTTTTACAAGAAAATTAAATTATAATTAACTTCATTAACGGTCTACTAAAAACGCTTGCGTAGTCTACACCCTATAAAGGTTTTTAAAACAATGAATTTTGTATCTGAAAGCTCAAATAGAGAAGGGTAAAGAAGGATGTTTTAAGGGATTTTATAGTATATATTCGTTTATATTTGTATTACTGTATAATTTTCTTTGACTTTACTTTTTTAATAGAGGATCTACTCAGTTCTAAGTCATAATGAAAAGCCCATGACGTGAAGATTTTATTCTTTTCTAAACTTTCTTTCTTTTCTTACCTTTTCTTTCGTTTTCCTTTTTCTATCATACTTTCCAAATCTAAAAAATTCGAAAAAAAATTTGGAAGTTACACGTTCTTAAATCTCCTTTTGGAAGATTTCTAATTTGGTTTTGCCAATGAAGCCAAACTGGTAATCCTAAGCGTCTATATTTGAATTTCTGCCTTTTGGCCTTTGTTCGTTCTTGGTAAGTTCTGCTTTCAATGTTCTCTGTTAATTTTTATTTACATTTTGTATTACTACATTTAATCTGATTCTTAATTTAGAACGGTTCATTAGCTAATTTTGTATGAATAGAAACGCAGTGGTTTCCTTGGAGGAAGAGGCTCCATTGAATTCGATCTACCTCCTCTTGATAACGTTGAATAAGATTTTGAGTGCACTCCTCTCCCTATATGTATTTACATATTTTTTGTAATTGTTGCATTTCCTATATCTGTAATTCTTTTAGTATGGTGATTATTGGTTGATTCTTTACATATTTATACGGAATTTTTTATTTTACTGGTTTTTAATTTCATGTCTTTGTGTATTTGTCTCTAAATTTCTTATTTCTTTTCTGTAACTGATTAATTTTTAGCAGCATATTGCATGTAAATAATATTGTGTTAATTTTATTTTAAAATTAAAAAAACTGATATATATATCGCATTCGAGTGGTTAACGATCTCTGAGTATAAGCTGTTTGTCCTGACCTCGAACCCAAACGATCGGTATGCGTTGTGGTTGCTTTGCGAGGTCTTCTCCATATGCAAAGTGACCACCAGCTTATTTCTCTCAGAAGAACCTCTACGAAGGCATGATTTCCCTTAGGGAGATAACCCTCGTATGCTTTGCTGTACACAAATATTCTAATTTAAAGTATACAATATGTATAGTACATACAGCAGTAGTTCTAATTGATATGAACAAGGAAATAACATACAGTTAACAAGGTTATTAAAGAACAAGATTAAATCAACAATCAAACTAATTCATGCTATTATATATGGTCTTTTATAAAACGCTATGCATTCTACTCGAAACGATTATGTAAAATAATTTGATAACATATTTTGCCTCTATTTGCCCCACTTAAAATATTAATTAAAAAACATAGCTTCATTTAATTTTATAAATTAATTTCCTATTAAGAATTCCATTCGGAAATTCCTCAGAATCTAAGCATTAATTGGAACCTTAAATTTCGAGCTCTGAGGATATTATTGCATGAGAATGTCTGCAAAATATGACCCCAACGTTTACGAAAGGCTGTAATTAGAAGCCCAATTAGCGAGCGAGTATGCTTGAAAGGTTGCTGTAATTATCGCAATTTCTGAGTTAGGAAATAAAGGTCAAGTCTGTATGCGAAAGATAAAGAAAAGAATTAGCCAAACGTAAAAGCGGAGTAAATAAAATGCTACGTTGGTGTTTTAAAATACTCTAAAAAATGGAAGTAACTTTTCTTACTGCAGTCATTAACAGTGTACTTCTGCTTTAATATCAGAATTGATGCACAAATACCCAATTCTTTCTTTTATTTAATACTATGGGAGTCAAGTTAAAAGCTTCAGTAACTTACAAAAGTTGTTTTAGTATGAAATCACTCCTTACTTCCTAAGGAAATTGTCATTTGTAAAATGCATACTGGATGGCCCATTACGGGTCGGATAGTTGGGTGATGTCATTTTCGATAACATCATCCCAGCTCTCTCTTTCTGTTTCAATTTCTTTTCTTTTAACACCAGAGATTATATTAGTCTAAAACTTCACTTTCTTGTCTGTATTACTTTTGTGTCTGTACCACTTTCCAAATGTTGCCACCAAATGTCATCTCCATGTATTATTTTAAAGAAATAATGTAACGAATATGAAAACAATATATGCCAACACAAATAAAAGAATGTTTTACCAAAGTGTTATCTCTATATATTACAGATTAATATAGCGAATATAAAACTCAAATAAAATAATGCTGCTCCAACAAATTTTATCTACATATGTTGCATTCAAAGAAATAATAGAGCAAATATAAAAATTTGAGGCAAAATTTAACACTTTATTGTGAGTTCTAAAAATATCCGGTATAAAATATTTTTTGACTTTAGGGCACAAGTTTTTTTGCAATTTGTCGAAATTAAATATTCTTAATTTTTCTTTTAAAATTAATATACATCAATATACATAAATTAAAAACCAAGCAATTTAAAAGGAATGAAAGGAGGTCTATCTCTTTTATTAATTACCAGCTGGACTCATGAAATTACACTAGCTGTATGTGTTAAAAGCATTATATATATGTATAGATAGATAGATATAAATATAGATATAGATATACACATATACACAGTCCAGTCACATTAATGTGACCACCACGTACTTTCCATGTCAGAGTTAAATAACCAATCACAGAAGGCAGGTGGCAGCACAGTGCAGTTGAGCGTATATAAAGGGTGTGTGAGGGCTTCGGAAAACATTTCAATCGTTGGCGTAATGCAGAAACGAAGCGATTTATCCGACTTCCAAAAGGGCATGATCATTGGCTTTCGGGCCAAGGGTGGAAGCATTTTCGAAACGGCTGAGTTTGTGAACTGTTCGCGTGCCGCCGTTGTAAAAGTGTACCGTGCATGGCAAAATGGGACTGTCCAAAATCAGCGACGTGGCAAATGTGGTGCACCACGGGCCATAGATGACAGAGGCGAACGACGGTTGCGGAGATGCGTTCGGGCAGATAGACGGGCTACCGTTGAGCAACTGACCACCAAAATGAACCAAGGGGCTACCAAAAGTGTCTCCCAAAGTACTATTCAGCGAACATTGCTGCGTCTGGGCCTCCGAAGCAGACGCCTGGTTCGTGCACCTATGCTGACTGCTGTTCATCGACGGCGAAGGCTAGAATTTGCACGCCAGTACAGCAGCTGGACGTCCACTGAGTGGCGACAGGTTGCGTTTTCGGATGAATCGCGTTTTATGCTCCATCGGACAGATGGACGTTGGCGTATAAGGCGTGAAACCTCTGAAAGGAACCACCCTGCAACCATTGCCGGAACGGTCCAAGCTGGAGGCGGGAGCATTATGGTCTGGGGAATGTTTTCCTGGCATTCTCTAGGTTCACTGATCATTGTGGAAGGCACAATGGATCAATACAAGTACGCATCTGTCCTTGCGGACCATGTTCACCCCTACATGCGCATTGTTTTTCCTCAGGATGATGGCATCTTCCAGCAGGACAATGCGAGGTGCCATACAGCTGCCAGTGTACGTGCGTGGTTCGAAGAGCACCAGGATGAGTTTACCGTCCTCCCCTGGCCAGCAAACTCACCTGACTTAAACCCAATCGAGCATCTGTGGGACCATCTCGATCGAGTTGTTCGCGCCATGGATCCTCAACCGCGTAATCTAGCGCAGCTGGCCACGGCATTAGAGTCGGCATGGCTCAACATCCCAGAGAACACCTTCAGGGACGTATGTGACTCTCTTCCTGCACGTCTCGCAGCAGTCCGCTCTCCGAAAGGTGGTTATTCTGGCTTTTGACAGATGGTCACATTAATGTGACTGGACTGTGTATTTTTTCATAGTAAATATTTTAAGCAAGTTCCAAATAACTAGCCGCACCAACGGAAAAGAGAAGTGATTAATTGTAAATATGAGTTTCGAGAATCTGGGCTAAAAAGTATACGGCAACACTTAACACTGTATCTGGAATTCTGAAGATATGCAATTTTTAAAGCTTTTGTGAAATTCCTGTCGAATTTTATGTGGAAAGTGAAGAAAGTGAAAAAACTGATGTTTAATAATAACGTTAAAAAGACAAAAAACGTTACGTCAGCAGGAGTAAGCCCAAGAGCAGATAGATGTGTTTACGAGCTCAACGAGAACGGAAAAAAAACCTTAAAAAATCTTCTGGTGTGATGTTAAAATCTGAATCTTTTCAGTTTTTGTTCATTTATTTCTTATTTTTTCATATTTATTTCTTTACTTATATCTGCAATTACTATTCATATTTATTTCTTTACTGATATCTGCAATTACTAACTCCAATACATGCCTGTATATCTGTTTCACGATGCTTAGAGCTGAGTTAAAATATTATTTTTCCGAAATATGTAAATTTTTATAATATAGTAGGCATTCATCAACTTGTAGGACCTGTTGCTAACTTAAAACCTCTAAATACTGGTACAGTAGAGTCCCGATTAATCGTGGTAATACCTGAGAGGAGCAGTTAGCAAACAACGGAAAAGAAATATGACCTATATTAATAATTAAAAGAAAACAGTATTAACAATCTACTTGTATTTTTTATAGTTAAGTATGGAGAATAAATTCATTTGGATAATGTAAATTAAA
Organism: Stegodyphus mimosarum; assembly: GCA_000611955.2. NCBI lineage: Eukaryota > Metazoa > Arthropoda > Arachnida > Araneae > Eresidae > Stegodyphus > Stegodyphus mimosarum. The sequence goes on along the minus strand of KK120988.1, from coordinate 193,846 downwards.
TCAAAATTATAAACAAGAATATACTTCAGACATGAATAAACATTGCTTTTGTTTATATTACTCTTGAATTTCGATTGACTGAATGGAAAGAAGATGTTGTGCCGCGAATTCTGTGTTTTTTAATTTAAGTGTTTTTAATCATTTAAATAATCAATTATTTAAGTATTTTATTTGTATTTGTATTTGATTTTTTTAAATTTGAAATTGTGAAGAGCGTAATGAATTTTTGAAAGAATGTATTTAAAAGCTTTAATCAACTATTTTCCCTTCAACGGTTCAACTTCCTAACGCAGAAAGGGGAGCGTCTTTTAATGGATGTAACATCTGTGAGAATAGCCTTTTAAGATGACAGTTGCAACTTGCAGTATATCATTGTTCCCTTGTCTTTGTTACCAAGCAGTAAAGTGTCTATAGTAATTGTCCTCGCGCTGTTCACCTACGTTTCAGCTTTGTGAATGTCGTCTTGCTTATAGCTTGGAAGAAAGGGAAAGGTTGTAAATTGGATATCGAAGGGGCAGTTTTTTGTTGTTTCTTCTTAGATTTTTCCTTGTTAGAGAGGGGGGTTGAATTTTTAGTTTCCAGCTTTCGCAGGTGCTACTGTAGACAATGACTTAATTTTGATTCGTTTGGGGGTTTGAATTTGTCCTATTAAATTATATTGAAAAGTCCCGGTTGGCAAGAATTTAATTTTATGTGTAACTTTTGGACCTATAATTGTGAGTAGAAGGAGAAACCGAGTTTTCCTCGGTTGTTGCGCGAGTTTTGAAGTCAGTTTTTATCGGAGTCTTCGAGAGAGTTTTTGAGTTTGAATACAGAGAAAAAGAATTAGCAGAAAGAGCCTTTGACCCTGCGGCCAAGCTTACCCTGGCTTGGGTGGCTTGCGCTTGCGTTCTGCGGACGGACTCGGCTTTTAGCTGAAGAGATTTGCGATGCTGCTGCTGTGTTCGCCGGAATTTAGGAGATAAGTTTTGAAACAGAGAAGAGAATTAGCAGAAAGGGCTTTTGGCCCCGCGGCCGAGCTTTTGCCCTTGCGGGTGGCTTGAAGATGAGATGAACTTAAAATTTTCCGGAAACTGATGCGAGAAGTAGAACTCAGAGCGAACTGTACCGAGTTTGAAGCGGGTTTTAACGTAAAATGGAGGTGAAATGGCTCGTACCAAACAGAAGCGTTCCATTCGGGAGAAGAAAAAAAAATTCAACATTCTGTCTTCGCTCGAAAATTCCCGTTGTCGCTGACAGCCGAAGCACCTGAGTCATCTTGTTTATTACCTTTGTTTGTCCTTCAACTTTAATACTTCAGAATATTTGATTGCCGATCTTCTTCATTGGGGTTATACAAGAGGTCACTTTTCATGAACTTACAATTTTCCGGAAACTGATGCGAGAAGTAGAACTCATCTGCAGCTTATAGCTTCCTATGATGACGTCGCCTATAGCCTATGATGATGAAATTCCGGTGGTTTACTGTGAGTCACTTAATATTCTTATTTGTAAGATTATAGTTATTATTGCAGATTATAGTTATTTAAGTATTGTAATTTAAACTAATCTTGCTTAATTTGGGGAGAAAGAGAAAATTATTTGAAAAAAAAAGAAAAGGATTGTTTGTGTCCTAGAAGAATTTAAAGTTATTGTCAAAAATACAAAATTTATGTTAATGGTAATTTCTATATTATTTTGTGTGAGAATTCAGTTTGAATAATTCATTTAATGTTCCAGTTATTCTAAGTAATCGTTGTTATGTTAAAATTCAAAAATGTTATCTTGATGAAAGGCTCTTGGAGAAATTTAATGTAGAATATTAATTGCATTTGTATGTAAGGGTAGTCTGGCCAGCTCTCCCATAAATTTATATTAGATATTAATAAATAAGTGTGATTTTATATTATTACTTGCATTTGTTTTTTTTTCAGTGTTAAGTAGTTGGTCTGTTCGGTCACTCCATTTGTTTGAGCCGTGAGGCTTTTAAGAAACATGGAGATTTTGCTTGGGGTTATTGGAAAATGTTTATTCATTTTAGGGTACTCACAACACGCCCTGTTTTTAGCAAATATGTACTATCCACATTTTTATTGAATATTTAAATGTTTGTTTTAGGTGCAAGGAAAGTTAGAACTAGAGCTTGATTTTTTTAGTAATGGAACTGATTGATTGGTGTTTGAATATTTCTTCTCTGGTGCTTATGAGGTTTGCTACTTAATGAATATGAATTATTCTTATGAATTATGAATTATTTATTTAAAAATGAGTGAATTTTTAGAAATGTTTTAGTTCAAATTAGTATTCTATTCTACCGAGTACCAGAGAAGATTTATTCCTTCTTGTTTTTTTTTAAGGTAAGATTTATTAAGATGTTTTCTATGTGTGAATTAATAGATTTAAGAAAAGTTATACTTAATATTATTTTGAGTCTAGTCCAATCAACCAGTTCCATCCTCCGCTTTCTAACTAATTCATTTTAGTAAGTTATTTTTAGTTTGTTCGGCGCCAAGTGAGGTTGAGTATGAGTAAAATTTAAAAATTAATAGTAACCCCGTAAGGTTTTAAGCAATTTAACAAGGATAAATTAGCTGTACATTTAATTTATTTTTACGATTTAGCAATTTATCTTTAACAGTTGGTTTAACGTTATTTATGTATTCTAGATAATATACTATTAGACTACTTACTGCAGTAGATAAAAAAAATTTCTAAGCACTGTGACATTATCTTCTATTATCTGCTGTTACATATATTACTTCTATTACTGCCGTTCATCTCCTTTCTGCATCTCTCGCAGAAATTTTGCTTTATTCTGTTGGTTTGTGATAGTAACTTTCCATTGTTCCGCAATAAACAAACTCAACTTCTTTTAGACATTCTTCAAGATATTGCTTTGGTATTGCTCAACCCGGTTAACCGGGAGTTGCTATAGTGACAGGATTGAAGTTCTGAGTCATAATATTTATTCATGTGTAATATCTTCTGGTGCATAATATCCGGAAGATTAAATGTCATTTCATTTTAACTATATACATCTTTAACATCCCTACGTGGCAGATGGTTAGTTTCACATTTAACTTAAAATTTAGCACTGTAAGAAATAGAGGAAACGGAAAACTGAGTAAAAAGTGTATTTGTACAATGACATTGTTTTTTTCATTCTTCAATCTCTTCCTTGTATATATAACAGTATAACAACTGTAAATATGTTTAGAAAAAATCGCAAGCTTAATACTTTTAACTCGATTCTTAATTCTGGACAAAAATTGGAAGTTAATCATCTACGGAGAACGAGATGTACATAAAGGAATTAAGATGAAAATAATATGTCAATTAATGCAAATCTTAAATCTCAAATGTTTCCGATATATGCAGCCTATTTATTAACATAACATATTTTCCCCTTTCTGTCCTTTTTTTTTGCATTTGACAACAAGCGCAAAGCGCAGCTCTGATTTGATTTCCCATATTGATTTCGAAACATAAGACAAATTTTGATCAAATGTTTAACGTGTAAGGCAGTGGTTCTCAACCTGTGGGGCGCGAGCATATCCAAAAGAAAATGTTATTTTAAAAAAAATGATTAAGTGACTGAAAGGAAAGAACACACACACACATACAAAACATAATACATTTCGACATATTTAATAATTAACTTATTAAGTTAAAACAACTTACTAAATTAAAAACAAATTTAATAATTATTAGTGACTTCCTTGACTTCTTTCAGAGCAAAGTTTTTCGAAGGAGGGTTTAATATTAGAAATAGACACTTTCAGTTCTTTTTCTATATTTAGCTGAGATCTATATTTTGTCTTCAAAGAAGCCACCGCAGAATATCCAGTTTCACAAAGGTAAGATGTTGAAAATGGTAGCAGAATGCGAAATGCCCTTGTTTTTAGTGCAGAAAACTCATCATCCACTCCTCCCCAAATTCAAAGAGTGATTTATTACTAAATTGTCTTTTGGTTTCGCCACTTGCCGTGAAGTCTATGAAGGTTTCTTCCTCTTCAACTGAGAGTCCTTCGGGAGTATTTTGAAATGGATCCCTCACCCACTTGTAACTTGATATCAGTTTGTCGTCAGCAAGAAAGTACTTTTTAAAATTCTTTGCTAGCATTGCTAAATGATTTTCAATGGTTACAAAAACAACTTTTACATGTTGTTCTTCAGCCTTGTAAGTTTTAATACAATCATTCAAATTTGCAAACATTGCTAAGTTTTCTTGCTTTAAATTTCTGCTCCACAATTCCAATTTCCTACAAAAAGCATTAACTTTACCACTCGTATCCAGTATATGTGTATTTGCTCCTTGAAGTTGAAGATTCAAGTTATTTAATTTCTCGAATAAGTCGACCATGTAGCTCAATTTCATCACAAATAAACTATCGCGAAAATTCTCAGCTTCCGGTCTGTTTTCCTCTTCAAGGAAAACGGCGATTTCTTCTCTTAATTCATAAACATGTTGCAAAAATTTCCCTCCTGATAACCATCTTGCCTCGCAATAAAATAGTAACGCTTAATGTACTGCACCCATGTCTTTACAAAGTGCGGAAAAGATTCTTGATTTCAAGGGTCTCATTTTAATGTAATTTACTACGGTTACAACCGTAGTTAACACAATATTCAAACCAGGACTCATTTCTTTGGAAGCCAAAGCTTCTCTGTGGATTCTGCAATGTGTTCAGACGCACTGTGGCGATTTTTGTTTCACAAGTGCTTCAATACTTTGGAATCTTCCGGACATAGAATGAGCACCATCGGTGCATATTCCGACGCAATTTTTCCATTCTATGTTTGCCTCGTTCATAAAATCATTTAAGATAGCAAATAATGCGAGTGCTGTTGCTTTGAGTTCTATTGGTTTGCAGGAACATAGTTCTTCTACTACTGACAAATCATCACAAAATCGAACATAGGCAATGAAATGAGCATCTTTATTACTATCTGTTGCCTCATCGAGTTATATTGAAAACAATTTGTCACGCAACTTCGACAAAAGGCTGACACTCTACATCTTCAGCTATATCAGCAATTCGACGGGCAACAGTATCATTTGAAAGAGGTATAGACTGCAATTGATTTGCAAAATTATCTCCAAACATAATTTCTACAATCTCAATTGCTGCTGGCAAAATAAGCTCTTCACCAATGGTGTGAGGCTTTTTACATCTGGCTATTTTATATGAAACTTTGTAAGAGGCAATTAAAGCTTTTTCATTCACAGACAAAAGGTTTTTTAAACAATGATTTTTGCTTTTCATATGATTTTAATTTTAATTCGAAGAATTCTCTGGGTTTGTTTACGTACTCATTATGAAGCGTTTCCAAATGCCGTTTAAGTTTATTAGGTTTCATGCTGTCTGCCGCCAACATTTTTGAGCAAATGATACACAGGGGCCTTTCTTCTTCATTTACTTCAGTACTAGTGAACCCAAAATTGAAGTATTCTTGAGAATATTTTCTTGATTTTATTTTCGGAACACGCTCGTCTGTGTACTTGTTGATGCTTGTCTATCGTCTAATGCTCTCTTACGCCCGCTTAAAAATTTATCCGTGATTCTGCATAAGTCTGCTGTCGTGAATATTTAATACGGCGAATTGCAATTACACGAAAATATATATAACATACACATTCAGAATAGATTCAATAGCGATAGAAGGATCGACTCGAATGAGATTGTCTGGAATTGAAATTGGCGTCATAGAACTTTCTCCTTCTCCCTATGAGAAAACATTTATTCACATCTGCGCACGCTCCTAACTTAACTTTTAAGCTGACCAGACAAATTCCAGACAAATCGAAACTTCTCGCGAAACCGTGAGAATGCCCGACATGGCGGGACGCACGAGCAATAAAATGCATAGGATTCTTGTTTTTTCAATGCTGAGGATCGGTGTTGCAAAATGTCATTAAATTTCCGTATTCTTGGTAATTTGTAAAGTTTAAAATTAAGGTTGTAGTGTAGGTTTAGCGCCAACATACTCAAAATACATTATCATTGTATACATTTTATTGTATGCGGTGGGGAGGGGGGGCGTGATGAAAATTATGATTGAAAATTGGGCCGTGAATACTAAAAGGTTGAGAAACACTGACTTAATTATTTAAGTTATGACTTATTAAGAGTTAATTTTATTATTATTATAAATTTATGCTACACAACGTGTATTTTATTTAATATCTGTGCCTTTTGTTTAATTTTAATTAAGGTTTTGGTAGTTAAGATTGATACGTATTTTCCACTCGTTACTCGTAAACGCCGTGAAACACACAATGGAATTGGGTGCTTTTCTACGTAATAAACTTGATTTTATATTACTTAACGTGAGTTTACCCGATTTAATTTGTATCATTAGAAGCAGAAAAATTAGCTTTTTAACTTAAGATCACATTCACGATTCTAGGCTTAACAGATTTTAAGATACAGTGCCTGTTATTTAACTGAATATTACACTTTCCTTTGTGATGAGAATAATGGGGGAAAGGATTGAAATAGATGCACTTTTTAGCTCAGTTCTAACGCTTGCTTACTTGTTAAGGGAACTTTAGAGTGGGGTGAGTTTTAGGTTTGCCAGTTGGTCTTGCACGTGTTCCCAAACTCTTGGGAATCATTTGGCTAGGTTTGGCGATGTTTGAATTTGTGTTTAGTTCAAGACCTCGGAAAAAGGAGACATTTTACAGGGGTGTAAAGCAGGGTTTGTAGTGCTGGATTTTTCACCCTTTTTAGTGAGTTTTGGCGTTTTAGGTGCTTCCTCTTTTAACAAAAAGCCATTGCAGGTGTTGTTCGCCCTCTTTTGCCGCTTATTCTTCGTTATGCTTGTGGCTCTCGCTTGGTAGCTGAAAAAATTGTCGCCTCATTAAACCTAGGTTCACGTGGCCATTGCCCGAGAACTGAATAATTATGCATCCGTCTCTTTCTTTTGGATTCAACAGAATTAACTCTAAAATTTGCATAAGCTTCATTGGGCTCAGACTGCCCCATCCATCCATTCAACGTTAAATTGATTCGAATAATTCCATCTAATGATGTTTGAACTATTTCTTTACCTTCACTATGAAATTCCCAGCACCGACTGCTAGCACAGACTGCCCCATCCATCCATTCAACGTAAAATTATTTCGGAATAACTTTATTTGCTGATGTTTGACCTTAGGGCGGGGGCGTTCAAGAACCTAAGGCTTCTAGCTAAAATGAGGATCCCGATGATAGCCGAGTACATCTAAGAAGGATTTCTATCTTGCCGTTCGCTGATGACGTTGGCAGAATTTCACGTCTTCCTTGGTCATCGACAGAGGTGCAGTAGTCTCAGTCACAATCGACGTTGCTTAGCGTTTGATTCGTCACGAGGGTCTGGATGTCAAGAAGACGCTCATATAAAAAAAATTATTTTTTTATTTGTTTAGCTCTTAACATAAGTAAAAAGAATGGGTTTTCGACATTTATCAGTTTATAGTTAACTACAATAGTAAGAGGAGTTTTCACTTATTCAAAACAAAATAGAAAAATGTAATTATGGTTTCATTTTTAAATGTCTGTATTCTAAGGAAATTTAAATTTTATTTATTTGATGAGTTTACTTCAACGCAGAGTTAATAATAATTATAAACTGAAATAGAATTGCTCCTGTGTTAATATTCTTACCTTTCCTAAAAAGGGTGGTATTGTTGAAATTCTGTTAATTGAATCTGAATGTTAGAGGATCTTATTTTTACTATGCAATAATAAGATATAAAATTAAGGTTTGTTAAGAATAGTAGTACTCTTTATTTTTTACAGTGCAATAATAAGGTGAAGAAATAACTAAATTTGTTAATAGAAACAGCTTTTTATGAATTTTATAAAATTTTACTTAAATGAAGTAGTTATGCTGTTACTTAATAAGTAGTTACTGAAATTTAAAAATGTTTCATTTTGGAATTACTGAACTGTTATAAACAAATATAAATGTTCTCTGTTAAGTGTTTTACAATTTTCTCATGTTAATTTTTTTCACTCCCCGGGGGGGGGAGGTTAATTTAACTTTATTATCAGATTGAAATTGACATATTTGATTTAATTGAAAAATAAATACTAAAGGTATTTATTAAATATGATATTGATTCTAGTCCTCTTGGTATGTTTAAGCTACACTTTCGAAATACATGATTTACATGAATTCACGAGCGTCAAGGTTCATGGTTTGTTTGGGATCTTACACAACGCAAGTACTTTTGGATAGTTTAATTTGCAGGCAAATTGTTAACTTCTTAAAGAGGTTCAGTGGTATTCTTCTTAAAAGGCACCACACTCAACCTAAGTACAGAAGCTGGGTGAAGCTATAAATGGTCAGTGATCGCTGGAAAAAGCGCTTTTCTAAATTTAAGATTTCTCTCGTTAATGCACAGTAACTAATTTGTATTCTGATGCTAGTCGACAAGATTAGAAATTATGATACAGGCAAAATAATAAGCTGCATCGTTACTAAACATTAAATCTTACATCTTAACTTACCTACTTTTCATTCTTTATTTATTCCCAAATTCATACTATTTTCTGGATGTGGTATTCATATATATATATATATATATATATATATATATATAATGTGACATATGGCTGCACTTGCATGGTGACCTGCAAAGAATTTTATTAAAGTACAAGGCGGTATGCCAAATTTGCAAAGCATTTTCTTAAACAGTCAGGAATTAGCGCCTGCTATTGCAGAAACAATCTGTAGTATCAGCTGCTTACATAGCATTTTTTTTTCTTTTCTTGAAAAAAACTCTTTTTTCAAGGTTTTTTGAGGAACTATGTGCTTTCCAAGAATTTTGTGATCCGTTTTTTTTATTACATATAAGGAATATTTGAAATTTCTGAAACGTCATGACATTTAATTATATTACTTTTATTTTTTACCTGTCACTAAACATGAAGTCATAAAATGTGTATGCAAATTTGAGGTATTAAGCTTATGGAATATTCAGTTAGTATCTTCACTGCATCGGAAATGCGTATATAACACTATATTGTAATATGGTAATTTCATATTTCACATCACTCATACATTCATTTCAATATATCAGAACTCGATGCTGTTCTATTCTTTGAAAGAAAATGTTCATTACACTCTAAAAATCTTTGAATCTATCAAGTTCTGCAAACTGGGTCACTCGATTAAAAATCAATATTTAATCTTATAGAAAATAATTGTCTACTTCTAGAAAAAAAGGATTCTTTTTGTAGGAATTTTTCTCTGTCTTTACCACTCGGCTTCGTGGCGTTATCGGAAGCTAAGTTCAGCTAGCCAATCGGGAGGCCCTGAGTCCGGATCTCGTTAGAGGAACTGCTCATGTTTTTTACTTCGACAATCGTAATGACTCTACATAGGTATCCGAACTAAAATGTAGGGAACTATAATTCGTACTACTAATTAACAACTTGGAGACTGAGTCCTCGCCTCCTCCCCATACGCTCTTGGTTGGAGGGAGAAAATAAGATGTTTTCTCCCCTTTATTGCGGCCTTTCATGGTTACTGTGGTCTTTCGTGGTCTCAGGAAAGTCCACCAGACTAGCAGTCGGGAGGTTTCAAGTTTGAATTCCACGAAAGTATTGCTCATTTTTCATGTTTCTTGCTTCAACAAACCTGATGATTCTACAATTTTAGAAAATCAATAAATTAAAACTATTACTGTTTCTGTATATAAAATTTATATTAGGTTAATCGATTAAGGCAGAGCAAACGAAGGCTATTTATATAATGCCTTTGTGATGAATTGTTTAAGGAAAACTGATTTGTGTTTACGCTACACATGGGAAAAACATAAAAACACTCATGTAGCCTAATCGCTCACTGATATTTAAACACAAATCGAAGAACCATTCTTCAGTGATCTTATCCACTCAGCCATTTAGGGCACTCTGAGTAAAAAAAAAAACCTACAAAAAAAAGAAAGACACCTTTTTAAGAAAGAGCACATATTATATGTTTAAATAAAGCCGAAACATTTAGACTAAAATACATTAGCATAAATCAAGACGAATGTAATGCAGATGTAGAAATATTTAGTCATTAAACTGAATTCTTTGAGGCTGTGAAATATCTTGCAAGATTTCAGTGATATAGCTCTTTTTGCTGTATCAAATGGTAACTGATTTATTTGCAAGTTGAATACGCAATTTTGAGAAATAAGGATAACGCTACAATTCTTTTTATCTGCGATATCTAACTTATCCACTCAATGTGTGTATGTTTCTTGCCCTGCCAATACTCCAGAAGGAAAAAGAAATGAAACCAGTCGAAGTGGGACTATGAAAATGAGAAAACGGGGAAAATGGGAAAACTTTTATCGCAGGTACAATATATTGCCATGATCGGTTTTTCTCTCTCTGCGTAGTCATCCAATGTTAAGTTTCTAGAATAATATAAAGATTGTGCTGAGGAAAAATTATAATACAACGCTTCTATAACTCTCCACACATTCTTAACCTCTGACATATTGAAGAGCAGAACTCAATTGCGTGCTTACCTACGAATGCGAGAGTTGAATTTCTACAGCAAAACTCTCGTTTCGTCTTGGAATTTTGAAACTACTCTTATAGCTAGGCTACTCTTATTACTGGGTATGTTCCCATAGATATTCTCAATACATAAAGTAATGTCTCAGTAGTATAAAATGCTATTTACCTTAAAATCACTATTTACCTTTATTTGAAAACAACAAGATGCCAAATATGCCATTTATTTCTAATGATATTTCTTATGAGAATTGTGTAAGAAAAATTACTAAGATTGCAATTAAAATTTAAAAACATTTCTTAAGGAATAAAATTAACATTACAGAAATCTCATTTGAAAAGCTCTGCCGAAAAACTCTCCGTAACCTCCTCAGGACTCGAAACCAGGGCCTTCAGACTGCGTGTCACTTACAAGAGTAAGTGCAAAGAATGTCCTTATTCCTTATAAGGACCGGAAACAGAAGTCGAAAGAGACAACCAAACCATTTCTAATTCATCGACAATATATCTTTCATATTTTCAATTCGGATATCAGTTACAGAGAACAGCATGAGTTTGGAGAAAAGAATCGCAAGAAAATGGGTTAATACATCATATATTCAGGACCTTCGGTTTCTCAAACTGATGGGGAAAATATCTTAATTTCTTAAAGTATAAATATTAAGACAATGAAATATGGCCCGAGCTAAATTTTTAATTCACCGTTTCTTGTGCCACAGTAAGTGATTCTGGATATTGATAAACTATCAGATAGTTTAAACTCTGAAGCTGGTGCTTGAAGTTTTCAATTGCTTGTAACGTTTGTGAAAGCGATAAAAAAGCTAGAAGTACCTTGTTTCTTGAAACAAAGGGTAAGTTACGTTTGTAGTAAATACAGAGTATCAAGCTCCCAAATTTTGGGTAGGCTTTGCAAACAATATGCAGAACAAAGTTTGTTATACATAGGCGAGCAAAAAATATTACCATATTCCCATTATAGTCCGGATTCAGATGCCAGTGTTTTTCGTCGGTATTCTCGCAACAGTTCTCCAGCAAATCAAACATCTGTTTTGAAGACTGAAATATGTATAACAGCTTCTGGAACGTTGAGAAAGATGCGTTGCAGGAGCAAGAGGGTTACTTCGATTAATAGCATACTTTGCAAGAACGAAATCATTCTACTGTTTTAATCATTTTCTTCATTCGAGTATTAGTTGATTCCTTAGTATTTGTTTCTCGCACACATAATTCAATCCATATGTTTAGGAACAAAATGTTGTTGCGTTACAAGTTAATGTGCAATGCTGACCTATTACGGTGATAGTTCAAATGCAGAATCTTAACAATTTAGGATTCCAAGCTACAATGTAGTGAAGTGTTTTCAGAATGGTTGCCTGCGGGCCACATGAGTCCTCCGAAATAGTTTTACATAGCCTGCAAATACATTTCAGTTATATATTTGTTGTAAATACGGCGTATGTACTAGTTTTAATGACATAGACTGAGCTTATGTGAGCGACGAATAGTGAAGGGAAAAGAAGAATGAATAGGTTGTGGTCTGTCCTATTCTCGTATGTCAAACCATGAGACATTTTAAGATGGAAAAACTTCTTCGGTCGATACAATCAGTAAATTTCGTTTGCCAACAGATAACTGGCGGTGCTTTAATATTCTGGCCCTTCCGTTTTTTCTATTAGGTTGGTACTTCTGATGCATCATTTAGAACTGTGAACATTGTTTGAGTGCTGCTATTACATGAAAATTCATCTTGCTGAACTCAAGTTGCAATCAAAATTATAATAGAAACTTTAATTAAGAGATTAAATTGCTTAAGCCGTGTCTTTAACAAAGAGTAAAAGAAACAGAAAAGAAGAACTTTTTTTAAGATAAATAGGAAATTATATACTCTTGTTATGCTACGTGCAATAAAATTGTAGATTATACTCATAACAATCTAAAAAAGTCATTTTTTTCTGTGAGAATTTCGAGTTTTATCAGAATCCGAAAACTATAAAGTGTCAGGTTGTAATGCGAAATAAGGAATTTTATAATTATTTACATACAAATATAAGAATTTTTTTAGTATGTGTAGAAAAACAATCTAATAAATAAAAGAAAGAGAACAGATTCTCATTACTTATTCTCAGTTTTTGTCAAAACTTTACAAGGTTTCTTAATTTTTTCAAGTTAAGCCTAATTTAAATTACTTTATGCTTAATTCACTAAATTTAACTATTAAATAATTTAAAATATTTGAAATAAATGACGATATTAAAATATATTATTTAGCTACCAATATATTTGAATTACAGATTGTAACCAATAGAAATTTCTTGTAGGTACTATCAACTCTTAGATTTCAGACAGAAAATAAACATAAATATGAACTTTCCCTCTGCTTTATTATTGTTGTTGTTTATGAGGGAAATAAAAAATTTAAATAAATTTTTTTTCTTTAAAAAGTACTTTTATCTAAAAGCAAATTCAGGTACTTCATCAGATTTCAGCTTGTGCATTCTGCCGGTATGCAATCTGATTTTGAGACCAGTGTGCTAGTGGACATAGCTGTAATTTAAATTTCACATTGTAAGGATTTTAAGCTTTACTAACGTTTATTTTATTTCAAAACTTTGCTATCCTGTCTTATTTTCTATTTCCGGCCAGAATAAGCGCCAATAGAATTTGTTTGTGCAAATGAGGTTGCAAATTGTAGAAGTATTTAAGACATGGCTTTTAGCCAAAAGAAAAAAAGAGAGAGAGACTTCTCGCTGCCTTTACCACGCGTGGGCACTTCATGTCTGCCTTTAAGGCCAGAACTTAGTTCTCGCTGATGTTAGAAGAACGTAATGTAGTCTTTGCATTCCGCTCACTACATTCGTAGTATTTAAAAGCCAATCTTCAAGTTACTACTCTCTGTAAAGCACCTAAGTTTGGTTCTTATTTAGTTAAGTTAGATTAATTTTTATTTTATATGTTTTAGACCATAAGTACTGGTCTCTGTATCCCGAATTGCGTGAACGGCTGTACGCTGTGAGAAATAAAGGGTAACGTTAACCCTCCTTATCTTTGTTGTATTTTCTACACACGCACGAACATAGTTTTGAGTAAGCTCCCTGTTTCGACTCAGGACTCCAGTTATGTTTGCAAAATCAACTAAACAGTAGACCTGACAACATAACAGAGTTCTTTGCAGACTTTAAGATAGTATAGTATCGTATATTATTCGCGATATAAATATAATATTCCCCTTATAAAGATTTAAAAGATTTGCACATAATTTCAATTCTCCAAAACGTACTTTCTCTAAGAGTCCAAAACATCAAAGAATAAGGCAAAAAAAGTTCTACATTGTCATTTTAAAATAACCCTCTTATAATAACTTCATACACTCTTTTTAACAAAATAAGCATTATTTTAATATATTTTAATATATAATTATCTTCATTCTGCCTTTGTAAGCAATTAGCAAATAATTTAACAATATACACCAGTTTTCGACGCTATCCCACTCAACAGAAATCTAATAAAGAATTACTTCAAGCCAGTTCATTCGATGCCGTGCGAGCCATAAAGGCAATTTGTCTAGTGATACGATTTAAGTATCTCCCATTAGGTCAATCTCCGTTTATTCAATGATACGACTCACACAGTAGTTATCTGTTCAGTGATAAAATTCTCAATCTGTCTTGGTACATTATCATGATTCATTTGATATTTATTTGTTTAGAAGTTTCCATTCACTTAAGTGCTATCACTATGAGAACCTAGCATGTCTAGATTTAACAGTGTTTCAACTATTACTTTTGTGTATGGATAGAACAAATGACAACTGAAGTAGAAAAACAAGCATCTTCATTTATGCCTCAAAATGCTTCTGATTTACGAAACAAACTTTTATTTTCTAAGTACATGTTCGCAGCATAAAATCTGACCCACATAAAATAAGTTAAAATTTTCTTACGGAAAATTTGGAAGGAATCCATAAGTTAATCGAAAATAAGCAAACATTCAAAATTTTCTTATTTTACTGGCTTTGAAATATATAGTGAGGCATAAAATTATCAAAGGCTAAGCAATTTATGACGTAATTTGTTTATATCAGTTAGGTCCCAATGACAATATGTCATTCATCAAAAATCACAAGATATTTCAAATTGAGTTATAAATGTAGCAGTCATTACATTGGGCTTAGTCTGAAGATGAGATCTATTTGAAATATGTTCAGCATCAGCTCAGCTAAGTTATTTATCTGAAATGTATTAATCAAAAATGATATTCAGTTAAGGATATTTTTCAATAACGGCTTGAAAAATTGAAAAATTGCGAGTGATGTTCAGTGATTTTGTAGAGTCATTAGGTTGTTTCGAAGCAGGGGACATGAAAAAAGAGCAATACTCTTGCCGAGACTCGAACGTCGGACCTCTCGAATACGCGCCGAGTGTGCTGACCATTACACCACGAAAGCATGCTAAGAAGGTGGGAGAAATAACTTACATACTTCCCTTTTTAAACGGCAGCTGGGGATTAGGGGACCCAGTCTCCAAATCCTGGTGATGGAGAATCATCATCCACAACCTTTCTCAGTTCGAACACCCCTGTGGAAACTTTAGGTTATCTTAAGCAGGAGACATGAAAATTGAGCAATGCCCTCTCCGAGACTCGAACATCGGACATCTCGAATACGCGCCGAGCGTGCTGATCATTACACCACGAAGGCATGCTAAGAAGGCGGGAGAAATACCTAATAATTTCTGAGTGAGTGAATGTATACAAGTGATTGCAACTAACTCTAGTGCTAAACAGTTACAGAATTTAAGATCTGAATCTGAGTGGTTACATTCTGAAGGAGAAATCTGAATCGCAATATTAGAATTAATGGCTTATCGCTTGATACTCTCAAAACGTTGATAGCGGGAGTTACTTACAGAAGAAGTTTCACATAGCGAATGTCCTTTCTGATAGAATCCTTTCCTGCGTTTGCCTTTATACTAAATAAGCTGTGCTCTCTTTCGTAATATATGAGAGTGTAATGTTAACTTACCACAGTGATAGTTTAAAAGAAAAGTCAATATACACTGGTTATCATAAATTAAGGAAAAATCACAAAAATAGCGATAATTCCCTCAAAAATAAGACAAACCGTGTAAAATTTGAATATGTTGCCAAGTAAGAGTAGCTGAGCAAAACTGCAATATGCAAATTAGTGGCGCTGCACTCAGAATATGTCCTCTGCGAGGAGCATAAAAGTTCACATTGAAATATGTTTGAGAGCAAGGCCACATATTTCAATGTGATAGTGACATCAGAAATCTGAAATAGCTAATTCGTAACAATCATCTCCAGGCATCATTTGCTTGCAGAACTACGATGGAGAGCCAATGGGAGACTAGAGGCAGGACAGAGTCAAACAGAAGTGGTCAGATGGCTAAATGTGAGTCCTTCTGTGGTTCATAGACTTTGGAGGCAATTTGAAACCACAGATTCGGCATCTAGGAGGTTCAGACAAGGACGGCCAACTTCTACGACGACTGCCGATACCGATATTTGACATTATGTGCGCGCAGGAATAGAACCGCTACTCCAACCCTTCTTAGATCCTCCCTTGCTGCAGCCACCGCAAGGTTGGTGTTAACGCCAACTGTGCGTAGAAGGCTTCATGAAGGTGATCTGTATGCGAGGCTACCAGCCATTTGCATGCCGTTCACGTCACGCCATAGGAGGGACCGTTTGCAGTGGGCACGACAACATTTTCATTGGACGTTTGATCAAAGGAAGGCTGTTCTCTTTACGGATGAGTCCAGGTTTAGTCTAGAAAGCGATAGCAGCCGTTATTTGATATGGAGAGAACCTGGAATCCGTTATCATCCGTCAAACATCCGTGAAAGAAATGCATACGGAAGAGGCAGTGTCTGTGTTTGGGTTGGCATCCCTTCGGATGGACGCACAGACCTCCATCTGT
Source organism: Stegodyphus mimosarum (assembly GCA_000611955.2). Lineage (NCBI taxonomy): Eukaryota > Metazoa > Arthropoda > Arachnida > Araneae > Eresidae > Stegodyphus > Stegodyphus mimosarum. Next base: position 177,427 of record KK120988.1, on the reverse strand, counting down.
TTCCAAGGGAAACCGTGAATGTTCAGGTTTATAGAGATGACATCCTTGATGCTTATGTGCATCCATTTGCCGCGGCAATAGGTGATGCTTTCCTGTTACAAGACGACAACAGAAGACCACACAGGATGATTATCTTCAACAGGAAACAATTATGCGCATGGAGTGGCCAGCTCGATCTCCTGACTTGTATCCTATCGAACGCGTTTGGGATGCTTTAGGGAGATATCTAACTGCTCTCAATCCGGCCCCTCAGACCCTTGCCGCGCTTGCAACTGCTTTGCAAGAGCAGTGGCTCTCGCTTCCTGTGGAACTGATAGAAAGCATAATTGAAAGCATCACGCATCGCTGTATGTGCTGTATTGCTTCTAGAGGCGATCACATTCCATATTGAAGGTACTTTTCCTACAGCAGACTGACACTTTCGATTTGTTAATTTTATACCTGTGCTAATTTCTATACTACCATAATTGTCTGGTAATTTCTTTTTATGTTATTTGATACCGTACTATGCTTTGTATATTGCTGGTAAGTTTCATAAAATTCTACATGTAACTTTTTCAGTAATCGTGATTTTAGTAATTGTTCCTTAATTTATGATAACCAGTGTACTTAGGATTCAATGGTACACCGCCATCTAATGTATGTAATCCTAACTAAAACATTTATTAGCCCAAAGGAGCGTTAGCTCAGAAGGGCTATTAATTTGGTTTAGGCATTTTGCGTCAATTCACTGTAAATGTCCGTTTTTTTCTCAAATTATTGCTACCAAATATTACCGCCCTGTGTTATATTTAAAAAAATTAAATGATGAAGAATCTGCATAAATGTAGGTATATTTCTCGCATTGTGATAAAACAACGGTACTTAGAGCCATTAAATTTTGAATAACATAAACCTCTTAAAATGGGCATCTGGAAGCCCAAATTTGGAATTTATTGGGAAATTTGGAATTATTGATTTCATATTTTGTAGCTCTTTAACGAATTTCTGATTAAGAAGCTCAGTTATTTCAAAGCAAGCAATGGCAAAGTTGTACAGACAAAACACTTTTATCTTCTGTGGGCGAGACTCTGTATCGGAGATTCTAAAGATATGCTTATTTTAAAATTATTTTGAAAGATTGCTGTTGAATTGAATTTTATGGTTTAAGTGCGAAGAGCATGATATTTAATAAATAAAGGTAACACAGAAAACGTTAAAAAAACGCCCATTTGGGCGTAATGTAAAATCTGTGTAAAATCTGAAAGCTTTCAGATTTTTTTTTTTTTATAATTGAATTTTCTATTTTAAAGATGAGCAATTTCATGCAGTTTTAGGTCAGCTGTATTCCCTTATGTTGCTCCAGTAATGAGGAACTATAGTATTTCAAACAAATCTTAGTACTAAAAATCATACTACTTCATAAAAGTGTTTCAAATTAAATGGAATGCAATATTTTTTTATGTCTACCGACCAATCAGATGATCGATATTTATACCTTTAAATATTTAAATAACAAAGAAATAATGCTGAGGCTTTATCCCGGATGTTTTTTGAAGAGAGCCATCTCAACGTCCTTCATCATTCAATATCACTGAATACTCCATGTCCAATGCTATAAAGTTACTGTAAAATTCAATCATGCTTTGAAATCACGTAAGGACACTTGGCCATTGGGACTTAGAAGAGACTGGGAAATTTTGTTTCCGTACCTCAGGGAGTAGAATATTCGTTTACCCATATATATACAGCTCCATCTTTGAGTCTCCGGGGAAACATATAAGCCCCGGGTCAAAACCCCTGGAAATGTAGCGATATTTTACATAGCGGAAATTTATCATACCGTTACACAGAATGGGAGAATATAGGATACTCGGCTTATTGAAAATAAAACGCATTCAAAGAGCTACTAAAAGTCAGTATGCATTAAAGGGTTGATCAAAAAACAAATTGGGCGTTCTCAGTGATAAGTGAAAACAAAAATAATATCTTTGAAGTTATGGTTAAAGGAAAAATCAGCATTGATAGCTCTGAGTTCTGCCCAAAGTTCTTCATATAGACACTGCATAAATGTTTTGATGAATTTTTTGGGAGAAACCTTCCAATAAGTTTTGAATATTTGGTTACTATTTAGAGAAATTAGGTATTTTTTTTAAAGCAGGAGAGAGGAAAAATGAGCAATGCCCTCGCCAGGATTCTAGCCACGGACCGCTCGAATACGCGCCTAGTGTGCTGACCACTACACCACGAAAGCATACTAAGAAGGCGGAAGTAATACCTTATATACTCCCCCTTTTAAAGGGCATCTGGGGATTAGATGCCCAATCGCCAAATCGTGGTTGTGAAGAATCATCATCCACCACCTTTTTTTTAGTTTGGGCGCCACTGTAGAGATATTAGGTATTTTTAAAGCTGGGGTCATGAAAAATGAGCAATGCCCTCGCAGGGATTCGAACCACGGACTTCTCGAATACGCACTGAGCGTGTTGAAGACTACACCACGAAGGCATGCGAAGAATGCGAGAGAAATACCTTATAACTAATTGAAGAAATGCATGCTTGGAACAATTTATAATCATAACAATATCATTGATCGTTTCGATTTTATCATACCGTTATTTGTTTTATGTATTGATTTTAAGCAACTATTATTGTAGCCACTAGCACTGATTATTCTAATTCAAATCCTCGCAGAGAAACGGGTTGAGGATCAATGTTTTACCATAACTGATTGATAGCTAGCAATTTTATGAAATCTCTGTCGCACTCGAACATAATAAACTTCTATAAATTTTCTTGATCTCCCAAGGTCACTGAAGTTTTTGTTTTATTTTTGTCTCTTTCGATTCAACGACTACTCATGCACGTGCCAGTTATTCGTTTCCTTCTATACGTAAATCTAAGAATATAGTAAACAAGTACTTTTTTCATGGTTTTATGCATCAAGGTATGTAAAGAATGCGACCCTAAATATTTTAATTTAAATTTGCAATTTGAATTGTAACATGCAGATTTATTAATTGGGCTTTAGATTCTAGTTGTTTGTGTTAAAATTTGAAATTTTGAAGCCATTAATATATGTATACTTTATTTGTTTTATTAGGATTTACTTAAATACCGCATGGTTTATGTCTTAATAATACAATGGCATTAATAATATACTGTCGTTAATAATATAATGTCATTATATTGCCGCATGAATATGTATTAATAATATGTTCATAGTATAATCATCTCGCACTTCCTGAGGGCTCAGCAGACTCTTTTTAAAATCGCTTTAAAACATGTTCCTAGATATATTTTTAAACATACCTCCACTTCAAGTTACTCCACCTTCTACCAACATACCTTCACCTTCTAGTTGTATGGAAAAAAATTAGGTTAAGATAAACAAAAGTAAGTGATCTTTTCTTTCCCTTGTATACATTACCGTAAGTCCACAGAAAGCAAAATAACGTTTAATTCTAATTATTATTTAAAGGACTTGACTATCGATTTTTTGAATTAACAGTCTAATTATGTTTGGCATCTTGCGGTTTAAAATATTTACCTATTCAACTGCAAGCAAAAGAATTCTCATAAAAATATATTTAAGTCAGATTCTTTTTAAATTTGCTTTAACGCAAGATAAGGTTTCTTTGATGTAAAAATGGATAGCATTTTAACCACGTCTTAAAAGTGTACAACTCAAGAAGTTAAAATTATTTTTACACAAAGCCTATAATGCCAGTATTATAAAAAATTTAAGCATTATTTTTCAAACGGAAAGTTTAAGATATTGTAATAATGTTTCTCTTGACTTCTCTTTCTTTCAGTATTACAGCTGATTATCATTTATAGATCTACATAAATTACATAAATATTTGCCATAATACGGTAACAATAATATTGAGCGAAATTTCAGACCTTCTTTTAAGCACCTTAAAAGTTAAAAGTTTTAAAGCTTTAAACTAATTTTGTGTCACTATGCACATCCTGTCACTGCTACGTCGAATATTTTTATCAGTTAGTCTTGTGTCTCATGAGTCAAAGAAGCTCGCTGAATCTTGAGAAGAATCTGAAGAAGTTATACGTTTCGTAGTTCACAGCAAACTCTTACTAGTTAGCATTCAAATACATAAATAAGCAAGGAAAGTGAATTATTAGGCAAAATACAAAATTCGCTTGCAGTCTACTTGAAAATCTATTAAAACATCGGGGTCAGAATATTTCTAACATTATATTCATTACAAAATGTTGCATTAAAAACTTGACAGCGACCGAATAGCATAAATATTTCACTGGAATTAATTTATTTGTTAAGCAAGGTTTCTAAATGCAAAAGTTTTGCCTTTACACTTTCTGTTAAGTATATTAATTTTTGTTTCCATGAGAAGCTTTTATTATGAAAGCACCTGTGTGTATTAACATCAGTATTGCTGCGTTAGATATATATAGAAGCCTTTTTGCTGAAGTGCATCTCACCACATACAGAGTTCTAGTGGTAAACTCGTCCTAAGTGCAGAGTTGCATGGATCAATGAACCTTTGTTATTGAACGTAATAGTAGCATATTTACTTGATACTCTGAGAACTCGCTGCTGCTTTATAAGAGCATATTATGGAAAGACAGTATGTAGAGACGATTAAAACAACAGTACGTAGAGACATCGTAACTGTTTATAACACTAAAGTATGCATCATGGAATGAAATTATTCTGCGAAGTATATCAGAAAATAAGACTTTCACGCAATTCCCTCCGCTCTAAAATCCAGTATCGCAGAGTAAGAATGGGAACAGGACCCTATACAAGTAGTCTAAAAAAGAACATATGATCTATTGCAAGTCGCCCCTAACTTTTCACAAACGATGGCATGCAACGATCCGGCCGCTCCTCAAATAAAATTATCCCCCAAAATCTGGAACATTCAAACAAAAATAAAGAATCGTAAATATGCATTTCACGAAAACCTAGCTCCAGGCCCGAGTAACATAAATATTAAATAAAAGCACCAAATAAGTAAAAACATAACATTAAGCATGGTAGCACGGCTATTTAATCCTTTTCTACAACGCGAAGGAAAGAGAGAAGAATATAATAAAATTAAAATAATAATCATTATTAGTAAACAAAATCAAAAAAGGAAGCCGGACAGATACATGTAATACAACTCGAAAATAATAAAGGGAAATTAATAGGAATTACAAACAACAAGTCGTTTCAATAAAATTTCAAACAAAAATTGTTTTAAAATACAATACAATTTTCAATAAATATGATTTTAAAACCATTTCTACATAAAACGGTATTATATATCATTAAACTAAACTTCCAGAGGCATGACGATTATTATTAATAGCCTCAACTGCTATTAATAATAACCGTCAAAAGCAAACTAACAAAATTTCTTATAATCTATATTATCATAATTTGCGATTTTCATTTGCTGCCAAATTACAGCAGTATGTTCATATTCAACCGCAAAGTGCTCTATAAAACTAAGAGTATTATATGTAAGACAAAGTGAAGTTTCGTGTGTACAAATTCTTGGTAAATACCCTGGAAAACAACCATGATTCGTCAAAAATTGGTTCACATTAGTATCATTATAATTTGCATTTTTTGTGCTATTGTTATTTTTTTCAATAAACCTTTATTTCTTACTGAATTATTCCATTGGTTTAGCCATATAACAAAATAATATTTTTTCATAATACCAATCGCATAACTTTTCAAACCAGATATTTCTACATATTCAACATTTTCTGCGGTAAGCAGCCTCCTCGGCCAGGGCGTCCGCTGTCTCATTTCGCGCAAAGCCTTACATGAGCTTTTAATTAATGAATTGAAACTTTATGTTTTCTCTTAAACCCTTAGATTTCCTTTAGTATTATATTTAATTAGGTGTTTAGTCACTGGGTAGGATAATGCAGTAAAAGGAGACAATTAAATATCAATACATGTTGGAATTTCTAAGTTCATTCGTATCCAATTCAAAGCTTTGTCTAATGCACAGCATTCAGACTGATATGCAGAATTATAATTATTCAGTTCATACTTATTATGATCAATTTCAGCACCTTAACAGAACGCTGTAAATGCTACGTCATAACTGTTATCCTGCACAGAACCAGTATAGCTATCATTTACACGAGCAGTTGGTTCGAATTTTTCACAGAAAAGTTTGCTGAAAGGTGTACATTGTATGAATTACAGAACTCAAACATAATATTTTGTAATTAAAATATTACTGAATCTTTAAATCTTGTCTCTGAGTACGCATAAGGAATTTATCGTAAAAGAATCCATAAAAAATGGAGAGAGACGGCGTGCCAGGCGAGAAATACAACATCTCGGTTGAAACAGTTCTAAAACACCTCCTCATCGTCAGGCACTACCCCTCTGTACTGAGTCCAGCTTTGTCCGAAATCTCTGTAATTCTCCTGCCCTGGAACCCCATATTTCAAGGCCGTGCATTACAAGAATTACAGCATTTCGGTGTATTTCTTTAATTAATCCAGATCTTGGTATCGCAGGATACGATTCTTTAAAGCTGGAATCAAAAGTTTTCAGGCGACTGTCAAGATCAGTTGCTTGACAAATTTGGTAGCCAGAAACATGACTAAGAGCAGCCCACTACACCCGATATTAGAATCCTGGGGATTCTAGGGATTTCACAAGAAATACCTACGGCTTCAAAAATATAAATAATTGGGAATTTGTGAAAGATTGCTTGGGCATATTTCATGTGTTGCAAATTTCGATAAAAATTATTAATAGAGGAGACAAATCTTTGCATCAAACATTTACCAGAAAAGTAGAAGATTTAGCTAACAACTAGGACAGTTCTCTGTATAGAAATTGAAGTCCTGCTAATTTTGAAGTTAGTGAGAACTCTGATAATGGCGATACCGTCCGAAGTGGCTATTTTATACAAGGAACTATTAAAACTTTCAGAATGTTGCAGTATTCTTGGATTTACATCCAAAGAAAGGCACAGATTTTTAATAACTTAAAATGAATTATCGGGGTTCATTTCTACCTTCTGGAAGAGAAATTTTGCAAATATGTAACAAATGGATATTCATGATTTACATATCTAATGTTCCAGTGAATCCTCAATGATGTCATTTAAGATTGTCGGCCAAATGCCTACATGGGTCTTGTAAGATACAGATTAACTCAGTAGTATTTTAACCCACACTTAACGCATTCCTGAGTAAGTCTTTGAACACATCAAAAGAAATTTGGATAAAGTAATAAATATTTATTCTGCTGTTTTTGCTACTACTACTCTTGCTCTGAAGCTCAGACACAGTGTATATAAAATGTGTTCGCAAAAGTCGTTACGAGGCCTCTGTTTATTCAACCTTTGGTCAGAGACATATGCTTCCAACTGCAGAAAATATTTTAAATGCCTCATATTCTGAATTTTCTAAATTTAAAAAAAAATCCGCTTTATAGCTTACAAAACTTATAAAATCTAACTTTAATACTGCTTTCCGGTGCCTATAGTTATAGTCATGAAACTTTTGTACTCATCATAAGTAATAAAATACAGAACGTATGACTCCCTTACTAGAAAAAATTGTTCGAGATAATAATTTTCGAAATTTCAGATCATATTCAGCTTCTGTATGCAAATTAAAACACAAAATGTTTGCATTTGTATGTTAATAAAAATAAACTTTAATTTAGGAGAAGATAAAAAGATTTCCGATACAATCAGATTAAAAAACGATGATTTTCTTTTAAGGAGATCTTGAGTCACAGAAACTTACAGCATTTGTATTCTTTATTATAGTAGAATGCTTCAGAACTGGCCCATAGCCAACTCAAAACATTATTTTTCTCAGTTATAAATAATTAAGAACATTTCTAGTTTAACTAAATATTTTGTATGATCATTGCATTAATGATTCGAAAGTAATACAAATTCGTGATAATATTAATAACGTATTCTTAGTGCTTGAAACTTATAAATTGCAATATTCGTGTGAATATCCGTTTAGCATACCAATATATGAATACCAATATGTGAATATTCGTTTAGCATACCAATTGTAAAAAAATTGCAAATTAGAGAATATTACACAAACTTGTAAAATGTAAAACTGCAAAAGCGTATCATCTAATGCCGTTTAAATGGAAAAATCAACTTCGAATTATTTTAAATTATTTATTAACCGGCCCCTCAAAGCAAGTCGAAAGTGAATCAAATAACCCAAATTTTGAAATTAAATATCTTGGTCAATTTCGTTGTGAGGGATTAAAATCATTTGTGTCTTTTTGTAATGAGCTTTAAAGTTTCCTAAATATAGGTGGTCTGACGTTGATCGAATAGGCCGATTGCGGAATACTGGTAATTCGCTGCAGGCTCATCAACAGGCGAATCGGCTGGCCGCATGGTTGGATATCGTGGTTTTAATATACACTGGTGTGCAAAAATTAAGGACGAGACGGTTTTTTCAATATAACTTTGTACAAACGCTTTCCAAATCAACACATTTAATACCGTAAGGTCCCCAATACGTAAGAACATAATTAATGTAAGCAACACTTACTAAAAGAGAAATCAAAGGGATAAAAAGAAGCTTTATTGAAAAAGTAGCATGGAGGGCAATGCGACTGAAGGTCGAAACATCCCTGTGATGGGTGTCCAGCAAGAAACATCAGGTCTTTAATAGGGGATATGATCTCCCCTGACTGCTAGGCAGGTTTCACAGCGTCTGCCTATGCTGCGAATGAGGGTGTCAATGAGTTGTTGAGACATTGCTGCCCATTCGTACTGCAGCGCCAATCGAAGCTCCGGAATCGTTACTGGTGGTAAGGTACGAGCTGCCAAGCGTCTGCCTAGAAAATCCCATACATGCTCGATGGGATTGAGATCCGGAGATCGTGCCGGCCAATCCATACGTTCAATATCCTCACTCTCTAAGAGCTGTTCGGCAGCTACTGTGCAATGACTTGGTGCATTTTCGTCCATGAAAAGGAACTGCGGACCCATAGCGCCTCTAAAAAGACGCACATATGGAAGAAGAATCTCGTTACAATAACGGGTCCCGTTGACTGAACCTGCGTCGAAGATGTGAAGGTCTGTACGACTACCAAGCATGATGCCTCCCCAAACGAGAACACCGCCACCTCCATACCTGTCCCTTTCAATGATGTTCGAGGGATGATTGCGGCTTCTCCGCTCTCTCCAGATGAGTATGGGATGAGAATCGCTACTCAGACTGAATCTGCTCTCATCTGTAAAGAGTAATCGTCCCCATTCATTTTCTCTCCAATTCCGGTGTTCCTGGCACCACAGAGAACGCCTTCTCCGATGGGCAGGCGTTAGAGGTACACACCGTACAGGGCGTCGTGCAAACAGACCACCACCGTGCAGTCTTCTGACCACGGTAAAACGCGATATCGGTCGTCCAGTCGCCTGTGTCGTGTCTCTAGCGATTTCTCCCGCTGTCTGCCGCCTGTTTCTCCTGGCCTGTAAGGCAATATACCGGTCATCTGAGGGTGTGGTTCCTCGTGGACGACCACTACTAAACCCCCGGATAACTGTTCCTGTAGTTTAAAATTGTCTCCAATGGCGTGAAACGATGCTGTGAGCAATTCCGAACTCTGCAGCCACACTTGTCACACTGCGGCCTTCCTCCAACTTCCCAATGATTCGACCTCGGATAAAAGCATCCAGATGTCGTCTAACAGATTGATTATTCGCCATTTCTCGCTGAGGCAGCAACTCGGTGTTATTTTAACTGCTATACGGCGTGCAATCTCTTTGCCAGAAATACTGATCTTACACCGACAACATGCTTTATACTATTCAGACACTCCCCCATGACGTCTACCTGCATATCTGCCCATGTGCTACCGTAGATCACCTTACTTAATCTCCTGATTGGTCTTTCTGTCCGCTCTGCCTCTTCGTTCAGCTGATATGCTAATTTTTCGACTTTGTCCTTAATTTTTACACACCAGTGTATGTAGTAACTGAAATAAGAATCATTTTCCTTCAGCAAGTCCCCCAGGAAGGCATACCTATCCTTAGGGTTTGCTTTGTGATATAAAATAAATTTAGCCTAGATATAAATATAAGGAACGGGTGTTCATAACAAACGGTTTGATTTTTTTAACTTTGTAAAATTATTTTTATTAAATTTAAAAATACCAAAACATTAATATTTGCGTTAGTAAAAACACTTTTGTGACTGGAAGTATAAGTTTGCAACCAACGTTTATAAAAATAATGGCCAGTGGTCAGGTGAGGAGTTTTGTGGACACGGTTTATATAATACTTAGCAGTCGAAAGTAATGCTGCTTTTCTGCTGACGTTATCTTAGAAATTTTCATTATCCTATCCCAGGAAATGATTTTTAGCACTTGCTGGAAGTTACTTGGGGCAAAGGAATGCTGTGCTTTCGCCATTGGCGAAATAGCCCAGGAATGCTTCTAGCGTCCCTAGAGACCCTTTTTTGCAAGCTTTCTATTAGGTTTCCTTAGACTTTTAATTAGTCATGCCATCATATGAAAGTACGTTGCTCACAAAATAGTGCCTTCCATTTCGTGAACTAGTTCTGTAATTCAAATTATCTACATAAAACTCATAGAAGACACAATGCCAAAACGCCCATAGTTGAATGCTATATTTATAGTACAGAAAATCACAAGTTATGTACTAACTATACACAATCAATTCATTCCTCTTTGTTACAATATCACTTTAACATAATAAAAATAAAATGATGCAATTTATTTATTCAAAGACTTTCATTTAAGAATAAACGAATATTATTCAAATGAGGAAATCAAATTATAATCTTGCAAATGCAGATTAGTGCAATGAAATCTTCAACGTTTTCTTAAATTATGCTGCAGTTTGCAAAGTGGTATATAAAAATATTGAATTTCAAGTGAAGCATGTGTTTACGACAAATGCTTTATTAAAGGAAGGCAATGCAAAAGATGATTTATTATCTAAATTCTCAAAGCACGAACTTATTTCTAATTCTCACCTCTTATTTATTTCAATTTTTCAGTTTACGTTTTCACATGAATAACTATTTTAATGGAGGTTTTTTATTTAAGGTATGTACTTGACCTATTCCTAAATATGGAATTTTTGTCGCAAAGTAAGAATTTCTCTTAATTTATAAAAGATTAACATTCTTAAATTCTATTTTTAACAATTTTATATATTTTCCTAATTTTCTTTCGAAAGGAAAAGCTATAGATTAATTCAATGCTACAGTTTTATAGCATTTACGGTGCATGAATGATATTCTTTGTGTATAAGTTTAATTAAAAAATCTCCATGCACTAACTGCGTGCTAGTTGCGGTGCATTTTATTTTCTTATATCATATATATACGTTGTATCAGTTATAAAGTTGATACGCTTTCTTTATACTTAAAAAAATGTCCCAATCTATAATAGCCTTAGTGTCGATTCTGACAGCCAGGCGACGGAGCGGTAAAGTCGCGGGACGCTGGTACTTTGACTTCGGTTCGATTCCAAGCTATCGGGCTAGCTGCGTGGGCATTCTCATGGTTTCCACATGGGAAACGTGGATGTGAGCCAATTTTCTTTAGGAACGCATCTTTACTCTTAGGCAACTAGCCCTCGAGTGCTACATCAAAATCAAATAAATCACATCAAATCTCAGTGCCGATTACCTTGCTATGAGGATAAAGATTTGAAAACAATTCTTTAGTAGGTCTTTACTGTATTTGCTGGGCATTAAGATTACTAAAAACATTCTTAAGTTCGGTTTGTAGAGCCAAGCTAGTTTTTCCGAGCTAAAAATGTGAATAATTAACTGCGCTTTCGCTTGGATTTGAAAAACGGATCTTCCAATTGCTAGATGAGCGTACTAACCATTTATACCTCCATGAAACACACGATGGAATGCCAACTTTTTTTATAGGGTTATTACCAAACTCTGATTTTAATTTCATGTTGTTATAAACATCCCCTTTTTTTCAAGGTAGTAAATGATTTAAAATTTTTTACACATTTATTTGGTTTGTTTTGTTTTTGCTACAGTAAATACAACAGAACCTCTACTTGTCGAAATAAGATTGGCACTGTCGCAAAATCTAAATAATGAATAAGTGTAGCGTAAATTTTGAAAAATGAAAATAATATATGTTTATATGAAATTTTATGTTCTTGGAAACATAGTTCTTTCAATCCAGTATTATATTTGGCGCTTAAAATGGAAAGGTTAATGCAGTTTCTGAGCAAGTTGAAGCTTGTTCTGGTGTTACTGTCAGAAAGTGAGTTAAGTCAAAACAACACATTAATTCTTACCTGAAGTATTTGGATACTAGTCTACTGCCTCTAATCCACTGATGGCACAATGATTGATAAATATACTATGCGGAACGTACACTGAAAACTGTACTGTTTATTCAGTCCGATGTAAAGCTGCTGATGATTTGTAAATGTGTACAGTAACTGCTTAGTACAATTTTGATTATGCTGAACCCAAACAAATTTAAGCAACCTTTTACGTGTAGCAGATATGATTATCATCCGATAAGCTGGAAAGATTTCCATATGCCTCATACTTTGGGAGAAATTACCTTTGGTTTGATCTTTAGTTTTATTTGATTAGGATTTTCCAGAAAGAAAAATGAGGAAATCATCAGAAGTCCAACCATGGATATACCAGCTTCTAGCCGTATGAGTTAAATATTACATCTTAAGGACACCCGTGAAAGGAATACCTTATATCCTTACAATGTAAAATTTGATAGCATAGCTATTATAAATTTTCCGTTAAACCATCATGGAGTGAAACTGAATTTTAAAAGTAACCTTGCCATACACACTATAAACTCACACGTAAAGCACTATGCACACGAACGTTACACAAAAAGCCAGGTTACATAAGGGTGGTATCTATACATTATTGGTAAATACGGTGCAATATATATGTATATACTCTCTTTTGCAAAAACCTCGAAGCACCAAAAAGGACTTTTGCAATCGTGACGATATTTGGTATTCAAAAATATCTTGATCGAACATGCAAATGATCAAAAGTTCAAGGCAAATGAACAGGAATAGAGCGATCATAGAGCGCATTTCTAGTGCGCAATTCGCAAAGCATAAAACGAATAACAGAGGCGGAAATTTATCTTTTTTTGTTGCTGCTATTGTAATTCCGTAAAGAAGCAACTAAAGATGCCATTATGAAGATATCGAAGACCTTACAGCCAACTAAACGACTTCGAACGTGATCGCATTGTAGGGTTGCGGGAAGCTGGCTGTTCATACTGCGCAATAGGCCGCAACCTACAGACACTGCTGTGCAAAGATGTTGGCAGCAATGGTTGCGACATGGAAATTGCCAATGAAATGAAGGTTCTGGAAGGCCAAGGAACACAAATGCGAGACAAGATAGGATGATTGTTTGCCAGACCCGAACTCCTCCTAACGGTATCATTGTCCACTATCCAACGCATTACAACCACATGTATACCTCCCATGGTACCGTCCACCATCTCACGCCGCTTGTCTGAAATGGGGTTACGGTCACAGAGGCCTTTAAAACCTTTGTCTTTGACCCCACAACATCGGCAGAGTCGTCTGGGGTGGTGTCGTAGCCGATCATCATGGCTGCCATCAGACTGGCATCGTAGTATGTAGTATAGTATAGTTTTCAGCGATGAATTCCCCTTCACTCTTGAAGCAAATGACCACCGTATTCCTGTCTGGTGAGGATAGGGCCAGCGGTCCCAATCTGCCTTTATTTTACAAAGGCATACTGCCATAACCCCCGGTGTGATTGTGTGGGGCGCTATTTCTTATGACAGCAGGTCATCTTTAGTCATCCTTCGTACATCTTAGACAGCTCAACGACATGTGGATACCATCCTGAGGCAGCTTACATGACCCTTCATGGCATGTCATTCTGGATCCATTTTCCAACAAGATAATGCCAGGCCACATACCGCTCGCATATCTCTGGACTGTCTCCGTGCTGCTTTTAAAAACTAATTGGCGATCTCAAAATTAACATTTTCTCCCCCTGAATTCATCTGTTCTCCCGAATTCGAGATTTTTCTACGTTATGTAACGATGCTAGAAAAAGGGAACCCCAGACTAATACTAACCAATCATAGCTTGTCTCTAGAATCTCACCTACTCTAGTATAAACACTGGCGAACTAATTACGTCATCTTCTTCCCTAGCTTCCGCAACTGTTAAAATATCCTCTATGCTCTATTTTTCTGTCTAAAAGGATGTCGCCCCTGTTAACCGGTGTATATGAGAAATTATTGTAAATATTTATGATCAAACAGTATACTGTCTACGAAGAATGCTTTTAATGTACCTAGAAATAAAAATGGTAATTAGCTGAACTTGGATTGTGTCAACATTTTCTTCCATCTTTCCACTCGACTAACGAAAGCTGCTAAAAGTACCGCTGATAACTGCGCATCAAAATATCCATCCCTCGGTCACGACGATAACTCAGATGTGATTCGTCTTCTGTGCTCCCCGGAATTATTATTATATATATATCTGTAAAATAAGTCATTTCTGACCTGAGAATGTCATTACGTATGATTAGGTTTACTACGTGTTCACGAGGTTTATGAAGCTTGCGACAGGACCACGATTTTGTGCTGCATTTTCAAGAAATATTGAATAGGTTTTCATTTCTAATTAATTATTTATAATTATTTTTGAAATAAAGAAATTAAGCGTTAAATTTTATCATCTAAAAATTATCAGAATTTGTATATTATCACAGGTAATGTGCAAATAAATTTTTTTCTGCAGTCATTACAAGAATTAATGACTGATAGGATTTGATGGTTAAATGTAAAAGTTTTCGTTATACAGCGGTCTTCGATGATGAAATATTTACTCAAAGTTTGTTAACAAGGAATAAAACGAGGATTTTTTGGGCATGACTTGAACCTCAGTCTTTCTAATTCCTCATTTTATTTGAAAGCTATTTTAAGTCCAATAGATATTAAATTAAATTTTATCTTTCGAGTGTCTTTATTACCACTTTGAGCCACGAAGTAAGAATAAATGGGTTTAATAGACGCATAAGGCATTTAAATTCATGAATTGCCAATGTCACAATCTAATGAAAACACGCAATGGAAATCGTGATATAAATAATTAAACTACGTCTGTGTCTCTCTCTAATTCGGACACACAATCTAATCGAGATGCACGAAGTAAAGAATAGTCTTCCGACTGACATTGAGCAGCGATGTTATTTATTTCAATTCAACATACTTTAATGACTGACACACATGTTTACAATAAACGCCATATCGTTCATATTACAGACGATCCTAAAATCAAGTACAAAGATTGAAACTGAAACTACTGCTTTCAGGAATATACTAGTTCACTTGAATCGATGGACATTTAACAGATTCGCTTCTTTCGGCTGGGACTTGAAACTAAAGCTAACGGGTCTTGGTAATCTGCGCGAAGAGCCTTATATATATAAATATACTTTACGATCCTAGATTGGACGCCTTATGACGATCCACTGGAGAGAACCTACATCGCCCACTCTCGACATCAATCGGAGGCCTGCTTCCACAGATTAGTTCTCTCATTATGCAGTATATGCTTAGATATGGAATATGTTAACGTTATAACATAATGTTAGAAGAAAATGTATACATGCATACATAAAATTAATGAAATTTTGAACTAAAACTTTAATTGCTTCCAGAGTTTCATTGAAACCAAATAAGCTTGCTTTCATTACATGCAGTAGAAACCCGATTAACCTTGATCCCGCAATTCTGTAATTGGCATTCTACAAATCGTATTCTTTAATCTACTTTCTGAAAGATGCAAGAAATTATACCATTTCCTAGTGCGTACTCTCGTGGTGTAATTGGTTAGCATATCCAGGAAGGAGCTCGAAGGTTCTGGGTCGAGCTGCAGCAAAGGATATTTGATTTTCCTCGTTTCCTGCATCGAAAAACTTAATAATCTCTAGAATGTATAATCCAGGTTTCGCATTCTGTAATTTTAGAAAATATTACTTTAATTTCAATTAATAAGAATATGATAGAGAATATTGCAGGAGGCCTGAGAGATCTTACGTTTTCTTAAATATATTATGGCAATGGGCAATTATTCATTTGTGGAGGACATAACATGAGAAAAACGCAAAAAAGGCCAGAAGACCTTATAAAAATTTATATAAAATTCATCATGCAGTTGGTTTGAACAGTCATTAGGCTATTCTGAAGCAGCGACATAAACGATGAGCAATGTCCTCGCGTGGACTCGAACCTGGACGTCACGAATATGCGTCGTGTGTGCTACTGTTACACCACGAAGGCTTGCTGAAAGGAAGGAGAAAATACGTTATAGGTTTAGCGTCATCACAACAACAGTGTTAAACTTTGAATAGCGGGAAATTCAGTGTTTTAATGCTTAGGCAATTGATGAATATTGGAACATAGACAGAAAAATTGTTCAAAAACAAGAATGTCTAGGAACTAATTTAAACAATTTCTTAAGATAATAAATTGTGTATTATTTTATCTATCATAAAATCACTATTTGTAATCATACTTCGCTGCTCGACAACCTAGTTATATTAAAATATAACCGTCGTTATTCAATATGCATGCGTAAAGTCATTGCATTTATTAGCTTGAAAATTATCTACGACGTAAATAAATTTTAAAGTATTTTTTTCATAGCTGTTATACAGTATGTTCGTAAAATATGGGTACAACATTGGTTTTCTTAACTTACTGATTTAGGTACGTATTTCTGATTACAAAGTGCCCTAAAATATGTTTGAGTGCGTTATGAAAGCTTTACAAAAATTCGTATAATCATTGCAGAGTAAAAACCCCAGTTAGAAAATTACTGATTTTGCGATAACGAACTATAATTTCCATAATTTCCGGAGATATTCTGAACGAAACAATTGCTTTGCTAATCGCTTTTCCAAACCTGCCACTAATTTTTGATCTCAGAGCATTTAAAGCAAATTTAGAGAACAACAACAAATAAAAAGATACTTTTTTGATCAAATGCATAACTTTGCATCTGTTACGTTTTATATATCAAGGCACCATTTGTTATGTGCCAATGTTAAATACAAACTGTTACAATAATTTCCCTACTATAATATCAAAAACCTTAATTCATTTTTGCGTTGTGTTTACTAACCCGAACAACCCCTAAGACCAAGCAGGAGTACTGGTGCTAAAAAACATTCACACAAGTCATCATAAGAAAAACTCTGAATCAATTATATATATAACCAAGGATATTTATTGCAGCATTAAAGGAAGACAATCTTTCAACTTAAATTTCTAGATCTATGGAGTGTTCAAGTGACACTAATTAAAATAATGCATTTAGAATTATAATATATATATTGTTAATTTCAAATATGCACCGAGATAAATTTATCAAAAATTTACACCGTAAAAATTAATATTAAAATTTCATATGCAATTATCAAAACTCTGCTGGCCAGCATACAAATACACAGGAATTTAATGAATCACCGAGCATGGTGTCTTTACCAATATAGATAGAGATTACTTAGTTCAAGAAATTTCTTAATTTACTCAGGTAAAAATTACATACATAAATTTAGCAAATCCCTTAGGCAGTTAGAAAAATATTACATACTCATGTAGACCCGTTGGAGAAAAATGATTACATTTAACCCTACATTCAATTACTCAATTAAAGGGTAAAGTAGAATTTAAATTTTTAATCGTTCCTTAATCTTCAAAAGTTAAAGTTAATTCTCAACCAAAAATAGTAACAACTTAAGGTAAAAAGGTAAAATTTAAATAAGTTTACAAATTTAATATCCTGTCTTAATCCATTATATATAAATTTTAATTACATTCCAAGTTAAGGTTAAAAATCCTAAATAGATTACTAGTGCAACAATTGCTTAAATACACAGCCTGGATTTAAGATCCAGCAGAAAAACCTTGACTAAAGTTAAATAGAATTTAATTGGAAATTAAATATACATATTATTACTCCTTACTTTAATAAATCATAGCTAGAAATTTTCCTTCAATTAATCAAATCTCTTCCAATATTTGTGTGAATTTACTTATCCTTATTATTTAGAAATACATGTTCACTGAATTAAGGTTGAATGCCGTACTAAAATTTCTGGTGAAAGGAGGAACAGAACAAACTAGGTTGAACTCACTCGAAGGAAAAAACTTTTGAGGCTTAATTAAGCGTTACCCATTGTAACAAAAGGTGTCGGTTATCATTGAAATTTTAAATCTTAATTTACTTTTACAAAACGCTACAACTATGGACAAAAACGAAGGCACTTATCTGCTGAAATTCTTTCCCAGACAACCAGTAGGCTGATGTAGTAGTAAAAGGCACTCCGTCGAACGTAAATCTTGCCAGCTATCGATGTTAATCTGGCCCATCCTAGTAGGATGATGATAAGTGCATGGATGTTTTCGAAGTGAGAGATCTGGACGAAGCCGAATTCAGCGGGATTCAAGGAACGTCAAGCTCTGGTGGAAAATGCATTGAGATTCGAAGAAAAACAATAGAAGTACATCTCCTTCTTATTCTTCATCTCTTCCTCAATGGGAGCAAGCAACAAGCCGAAGGCCGCTTTTTCCGGACGAAGCCCGGACAATTAAATGGGCATAATTCTACCGGTCTCCCTGGGTCAACATAGTAGCTCTTCCAGAGGAAGGAAAAAAATCGAAGCGTCTTCTTTCAGCTGCGAATCCAAGGCAAAGAGAGTGAACATGGCCTTGCATGACGATTTCATTCGTCCCGAATCCAGAATTTCCGAAAATCACCAAATTTGGTGAATTAGTATGCAAATCTCGCCAAACACAAAACAGTGCTGCGAAAACTTAGTTTTTCCTTCTTCACACCAAAAAAAATTCCACCCTCGCCACCCCCTTCGCCAACAAGGAGGGGTGAGGGAAAAGAATGTGACAAACCTACCACACCCGTACCACGCAAGCGGACGCAGTACATGACCTTGACGAAAAAGTGCTCCGAAACGACGCTTATAGCAGAATAAATTTTTAGACACGAAATTCAACAATTTTAGCAATTAAATGGGCATAATTCTCCAACGGGGCGACGTACAGTCATGAAAGTAGATTCATAAGAAGGGTAAATTTTTTCTCTTTAAGAGGTATAAATTTCAACCATGTGAATAAAAAGGAAGTATTTTTAAATTTAAAATATTACGCAGAAACAACCGATTTCCCATTGTCTCCTTCTCCCGAAGGCTAATACTGTCGAACGCGTAACGTAAGAATGAGAACTCTGTTTAACTCGCATAAAAATAATTGATTCAATAACGTAAGCAATACAAATCGTGAAGAAAAATTTAGAATAAGCATAAATTAATGCATATAATTTACTCACTCAATAATTAATTAACAAATAACTGCAATTAACTACACATTAATCCATAATTCTAAACTAACCAAAAATCACTACATAACACATCAAACGTACTACAGAACACGTTATTTTTATGTCAGGGGTTCATGCCTTTAATCTCTATTTCTTCCATTCGCCCAAACGCAAATTAAATGGAGTATAAATCGTTGCAAAGAAGTAATTTAAAGAGAGATATTTTGGCAACGTAAACTGGGTAAAAAAAATTCTGAAATGTTTCAGATTTTAAATTACGTCCAAAGGGGTGCTTTTTTAACACTTTGTGTGTTACCTTTATTTATTACATATCATGTTCTTCGCACTTAAACCATAAAATTCAGTTAAAGAACAATAACGCAAAATAATTTTAAAGTGAGCATATCTTTAGAATTTCCTATACACAGTCTCACGCGCTGGAGATAAAAATGTTTTTTTCTGTACAACGTTGCCATTGCTCTCCTTCAAATCCTTGAGTTTGTTAATCAAAAATTCGTTAAAGTCTTACAAAATATGAAATCGGTAATAAAATAAATTCTAAATTTCAAATTTGGTCTTCCCGATACCCATATTCGCAGCAGGATTATGTCATTCAAAATTCAATGGCTCTAGGTACAGTCGTTTGATCACAATGCGAGAAACATACATACTACATTTATGCACATTCTTCATTATTTAATTTCTTTAAATATAATACAGGTCTGAAATATTTGGTGGCAACAGTTTGAAACGTGAACCGACATTTAATGCTTCCGACGCAAAATCGCAAAACGAAAAGTCTAGTCCTTCAGGGACCCTTTGGACTAGAAAAAAAGAGGGGGCAGTTCTATAGCTCCCGTTCTACTGTCCCGATTGACGAAATTTAACTTGCGTTTTTCATGTCTCTTAAGCACGACTTAAGATAGATATTAGATTTATATATAGCATTGTTCTAATATAGGTATTTTGCCGCAAAATTGGACTTTTCCTGAAATGACATGCCAATCATTTGCCATATTTCGATTCAACGACTCAAATTCTGCCGAACTGCCAAGTTGTGTAAAAGTCGCACGAGTAGTTTTTAAAGAATTAGCTCTCAAAATTTTAGCTCCTCAATGTTAATTGAATTTAGTATATATTTATTAATATCTCTTTTTTATTAAACTTACTTGATTCTTCCTTTCATATTTCGAAAGTGTATTTTAAATAATTTTTATCAATTTTTTATCAATTTTTTATCAAACATTTTGAATTATAACCTATAAAAGTTTTGCCATCATTTTAAAATAGATGTATTTCTAAGCATATTTGCAACAAATTAGAGATTTTTATTCAAAATTTCCTAAGATATACGTGAATTTACATTTTGGCGTGTTTTGAAATTTGGCGTATTTATCATAAGCTATAATAGCGAAAATATGGTTTACGCCCTCTATTAAAATTATTTGAAA
Organism: Stegodyphus mimosarum; assembly: GCA_000611955.2. Taxonomy (NCBI): domain Eukaryota; kingdom Metazoa; phylum Arthropoda; class Arachnida; order Araneae; family Eresidae; genus Stegodyphus; species Stegodyphus mimosarum. The sequence goes on along the minus strand of KK120988.1, from coordinate 156,622 downwards.
GTATGAACGATGAATTCCCCCCCCCCGCGTGGACAATGAAAAAAAGGGAAAGGAAAAAAGGCTGCTATAAATTAAGAAGTTCGCCAAGTGAATTATTCTTGGCGCAAACTAAAAAAAATCCGCCAAGATAAATTTTTAATTTTCTCCATAAATTTCTCGCCAAAAATTGCAAAATTTACTATCTAGGCAGAATTTGAATCTTAAAATCGAAATATGGAAAAAATTGGTATGTTATTTCAGAAAAAGTGCGCTTTTGCGTCAAAATACCTATGTTAGGACAATGCTATATTTAAATTATATATATATATCCTAACTCGCGCTTTCGAGACAAGAAAAACGCAATTTGAGTTTCGTCAATCGGCCCAGTTAGAAAGGAAAATATAGAAGTGTCTCTTCTTCCTTTCGCACTGTACCTGAAAGTAGTTTATTCCGTGAATCATCCGCGTGTAGTCCGATCTGGTTTCGGTGTCCGACGATTTCTTGAATTTACTAGCACTTAAGCCTAGACGTCGAGAGTAACTGAAGCTGGATTGATTATATATTGCCTACTTGTGTTACATATATCTGAATATTGGTATTTCTATTGCTCTATAAATAGAGATGGCTAGGCTCTGTTAAATTTTAGCTGTACCACAAAACGAAACGGTATTTAAACCTTACAGCCGCAAGACAAGCCTTTTAGTTACGTTTTACTGGTATTTATTTTATTCTTTAAATTGTAGACTTAAGTGGTTAATGTGTTTTAAGCTAAACTTTAACCATGCATAATCCAAGACTATGTTCATTGATAGGAAAAATACTACAAGAGTATTAATTGCTTTTAAATAATCCCCTTGAGAGGATGAATGAAATTAAATATTTAGGTGTTTTGTTGAACAGCAAATTAAACTGGAAAAAGCATATTTCCTACATTTTTAATAAATGTGAGAGACTTCAGCATGGACTGAGTCGAATTCCATGTAATAGTTTTGGTGTCAAATCGAATGTTAGCGCAATTATTCATAAACAAGGTACTGTGCCCTTTATTTCATATGGATGTAGAGCTTGGGGATTGTCCCTAAAAAACAAAATTAACTCTAATCTTCTACTTCGAGTTCAAAGACGAATATTACTGCGAGTTGTAAGGGGTTACCGAACTATTAGTTACAATGCTGTTTTCTCTCTTGCCGGATTTCCACCGTTAGATTTGTTTATTCTGACCTGTGTAGATTACAAGAATAGTCTTGCAAATTTCTCCACTTTTCATTTTGATCGTTTATTGCCCTTGTCTGTTCTGCCTCACCCTTCTAAAAGACTAACAAAACAGATTCTAGATAGTACGAACATTGATGAAATAGTAGGATGATAGTAGGATTGATGATAAAGTTGGTTTTGCTTATGTTATTTTTAAGGATGGTGTTGATATTGATTACCACCAATTTCGTAATAGAAATGGATGTACTGTTTTTATTTCTGAGCTTCTCTGCATTAATTTTGCAGTTAAGTGGATACTTAGCCAGGATGGACATGTTTCCAGCTACTTAATCTGCACGGATTCACTCTCTTCCCTCGAGTGCCTTAAAAATACCTCATCCTATAATGATATTATTGTTAATATATAGCAATCTCTCGGAGATCTGCAGAAACACAGTATTTCAGTGTTTTTTAAATTTGTCCGTGGTCACTCGGGTAATTATGGAAATGACAGAGCTGATTGGCTTGCTAAGAATGCAACTAAAAATGATATTAATGTTGATGTAAGTATTCCAAAATCTTACTTTAAAAAGACATTCAAAGGCAAAATGATTGAACAATGGAATTGTGATTATACGTCATCTGACAAGGGAGCTGTTACAAAAAAATTCTTCCTGACTGTTTTTGAAAGACTGAAAAGTAAAGACTTATTGCTCAATTTTAAGGTTACGCAGTTTTTGTCTGGACATGGTAAGCTCAACGTTTATCTCGAACGGTTTAAGCTGGCATCTCTCAATTTGTGTAATTGCAATCTTGGCGTTCAGCAAAGTGTTTTCCACCTGCTTTTTGATTGTCCATTCCTTGATAATGCAAGAAATCTATTGAAATGCAGATTAAAATTAATTGGAATTCATTGGCCGCCGAAATGTTATGATTTTGTATCTTCACCTTCGGCCTACCGAGCTTTTAATGACTTTGTTGACTTTAACATTGCAAGTGATTTGTTTATATAGTTATATCTTTTTTGTGTTTGTGTTTTTTTCTCTTTGTGTTTGATTTCATTGCATTACTGAAAGTTTATATTATTACTTAGCATTTTGCTTTTTTTTACTTACAATTTGTAATCCTTGTGTGATACTTTGTGGTGCACGAGAGGATTTCTTTTTCTTTAAATAAAAAAAAGTTGTAGACTTAGTTAAGACTAAAGAAGGAAAGCCGTCAGAAGAGCAGAGATGTTAAACAAGATGTAGCTCAATAGATAATCAGGTTTAAATTTGGTACTTACTGCCTTGGATAAAACAGCATTCAATGTTAAATATATAGCTGACACCTTGAAAGTATTATTAAATGCTGTAACGCGTATTTTTTTCAAGGTACAATTTGGTACTCTTTTTCTCATGAGATATTTTCGAGAGAAAAAAAGAAATATTCGAGTATTTTTCACTTGAAAATACAAGACTGGATACATTAGACCGTGCCATCCAAATGGAGAAGTCGAAGAGGGGTTTTCCCCCAAAGGGTCGAAAGGATATTCCTGCAATACTTTCAGCTTACTACCAGTGGAAGTCTGTCAAACATTTCAAAGATGGCTCTTACGCAGAGTGGATGATTAGGAATAAAAACAGCGGAATGCCTAGCAGTAAATTGCAATGGGTGATTTTGTTAAAAATTTCACTGAAAATAAATGAGTAAAGGTTTTAAAGAAACCGATCTTCCCCCCCCCCATACACACTTAACAAAAACAACTATTTACATGCTGTTTGATGAGAGAAATTTTAAATTTTGGAACAGTAAAAATTACTTGATTTAGACTGGCGTAGGAATTCAAATTTTTATTTTAGTCTACAATTGAATGTTTTAAAGTAAAATTCAAATTTTTATTTTCTTATTTTAAATTTTACATTGACATGTTTCTATTTCGAATCATTATTTGGAACATGTATATTCAAGCTCAAAATATTATATTTGTCTTATCAAATAGTGATTTGTTCTGTTAATCAAGACAATTCGTAAAAACAATGCCGATTTATCTACTATTGCTTCGAAAAGATTTGCTTAGTTTTTGTTTGACGGTTTTTCGGTTAGTTAAAAATCGCAAACAATCTGCCGAAATATTTGCACGGAAGTAATGCATATCTATGCAAAATTTTGTACGTTTGGGACCATTCTGAAAAATTTTAAAGGCTGTTAAACTTTTCTTTTGCTTTAAACTCATTAAAACATTACGAATATTTTACTAATGAAAGTTATAATCTACAGGATCGGCGTAAAAATTTATACTTCGTTTCCAAAGAACTCTCCTACTTCAGAAATGAAACCTTTTTCAAAAATTTCTTTTAATTTAGAAAATTATGTAATTAGAAATGCATGTCTAGAATGGATATTTAAAGAAGTAAATTACGTAGCCACATATTTTTCGAAAACTCCATGTATCATTGAAATTTACAAAGCATTAAAATTTTATTATAACAAATAAATTGGCAAATCGATCGCATTTTGCTTTTTGCACGTGTCTGTTTTGTCGTTAGAAATAGATTTCCGTTCTTAGCTTCCTATTACATTTCGTTACACTACAGTGCATTTATTAGCCTGGAAATGTTGTCATTCCATGAAGCACACGATCTTTCATTTATCACCCACGCAACTTAATGGAGAGCAATTTTTCACAGTTGTTCACAATCGAAGTGATATACGAGTTTGAATTTATTTTCCAAAGCAATGTTATCAAATTGAGCAGTATAAAACAAAGTTTGTATTTCTAAATAGTGTTTGTACTTCTAAATAGTTTGTACTTCTTCTCTTCCTTTATTGTGTCTTTGAAAAATATTTTTAAGTGATGTAATTTATAATATACCTAATTAAAAGGCTTGTAGTATACCTAATTGACTGTTTTGGGAAATATTTCTTTCAGTGAAAAAACTTTTTAACGCCATACGTTATATACAAAATAGTCGGTTACGTGCCGCATTATAACGAATTTTTTATGTGGGAGTAACTTGGTATACTTAAGTTAGTATAGGTATTCAGAGGTGCAAACCTTTCAGTGCATTCGCAAATAATTTGTCCTATTCAAGATTTGTAAAAACAGAGATAATTTAAATCAACAAATTTATTCATTTGAAAAGTGAATAGATTTATTTATTCACCAGAATCTGATTGAAGAAAACTTCATTCACTACGCTTTATATGCAAAATCAAGAACTCACTTGGAACTCACTAGGAAATATTGAACCGCTTTAGAGAAAAAAATAATTTTGCTATCGGGAAAATGAAAAGGAAGTTTTGAAATGAAGGGGGAAAAAGTGTTTCGAGTAATAAATTTTTGAAAAATAGTTTCTTTAAAAGATTTTACATTCTTTAGTGCAAGTTAAACTAATTATCAAAACCTTAAAACTATTTTAAACCTTTTTGTACCATTAATTATACTTTGTTACCAACAACAGTTTAATTCTTTTAATGAGTTTTCTAATGCATGCTTCAAAGAATTCAAAACCGGTCAATCATAGAAAATTAGCTGACAATGTACATCTTAAATTTTGCTTCATACTGCATGCAATATTTTTCAGTGCGTTTTCTTTAACATTTGATGCTTTCTTTCAGGTGAAAACATGTTTTCAATACAGAAACGAAATTATGTATGAGCTGCATTTAGAAAGATTTTCGTTATGATGCCTGTCTACTGGGTAAGAAGTGAACGTTTTACCACTGCAGTGTTATTGCTAACAAATACGCATGCGAGAAGGTATTTTTTTCCTGTCAGACAAAGAAGAAAGCGAATTAACTGAAAAGATTCTATTACGTGAGTACATGATATCTCTGCGATCATTAGCAGTTTTTAAAAATGAACTTGTATTATAATATCAAACATTCTTAACACATATTTCATGAACGTGTATTAAGTGTTTTTATTAATATTATTATTGGTGAATATGTATTAGTAGATATTTTTTGAACCTGAGTTTGTAAGGTTTTAGTTAAACTAACCAAGTTTATTTTAATTTAAATCTTTTCTATCTCCTCTCTGCTTCAACTTCCTGTCAGAAGAAGAAAGCTCCCCCTCAGCAAAGAAATAAGAACCAAAAATGTGGTTTCAAAAGAAAGTCTCACGATGCAGGTGAACAAATCTACGAACGGAATTACGAGCGCACCAAGAGAAGAAAGCAGAATGGGCAAGGGAAGCCCAATGTATCCAAAAGAACTGTGGAATCATCGGACAGGTGCCTGAGAAGCAAGAAACGCCGATTGCAGCCTGAGAATCAACTTCCCGAATACAGCAGGAACCAGGACAAGCAACGAGCAAGGGCCCAGGAGAGAAGGGCCCAGTCCACCAAACGTCCAGCGGAGCAACCTCCTCTACAAAGGAAATTGCCGAGGATACAACGACGGAATTTCAAAAGAAAAAGAGACGAGCAGGCTCCGAAAGAACAACGAAAAACGAGGAAACTGAACCAGGCCACAACTTACTCAAGTTTTAAAGATTGGGCCAAGAAAAGGATGGACGATCATAATAAGATAAGTACAATTTCGTATTCAAAAGTTTAGTTAATTTTTGAGTATACTGCAAGTTGCAGGGCTGATTTTACCTCAAGCGAGGTTGACTTTTACGCCAAGTGAGCGATAAGTCCTCATATGGAAAGTAAAATGTTTTGTTAAAAGAAATTGTAATTTTCAAAGATTTAAAATCACTTAATGTTTTGTAAATAGATTAATTCTGTAAAAGCAATGAATTGCTGAAAAGAATATGTTAACTAAATGATTTTGTATGACGCTTTGTCTAAAGACTTGTAAAATGTCTAGAATGAAAATTCGGAAAATTGAAAAACACGATTTAGTCTGTAGACTATTAATTCAATGTAATTTGATATTTCAAGAAAGTACCTTGAGAAAGGAATAGGAAGCACTTGCTGTAAGCTTAGAAATTTAACCTATATTTCTGTAAGCTTAGAAATTTAACCTCTATTTGCATTTCAGGATTGCTATGAAATTGTTAATGTGTTATGAAATGTAACAAATAATATTATGCTAGCAATGCACGTTAAGTGCAATATTAATGTGAATGTTGTGTGCAAACTGCGAATTTGTATGCATGAAAAGTTAAAGATTGACTATTTTAGAATGCAAGTGTTAATTAGGCTCTCCACCAAATACACTTAAAGTGTTAGACATAAAGCTAGTGAGAACCTTAGGATTAGCTGGTTATAGGGCGTTTTTTTCAGGTCTCGTATGTCAAGTTCTAACTAATGTTAGTCGATTGTAGGTGGAAGAGTTGAACACCCCCGAACACATAAAAACCCGCAATGGCGGTTTGCTTTACATCCAACACCGGTGAGAGAGCATACGGGGGAAGAATTTAATTGTGCTTGAATGATAATGTGTGTGTGCAAAATTACACAAAAAAAAAAAAATAAGGATTTGTACCACTTAGAATTATTCTGTTATTATGTCATACTAAAGTTGTTTTCCTTCCAGATTTTGCTGGAAGGAGTAAGACTGTTTGAAGAATAAGACTTGAAAAAAAAAATGTTGAAGATTGTTGTTCCAGAAAATTTCGTCTGTATTTTACACAAACATATATTGCCTTGTAAGAGTTGGCCTAAGTTTAGAACAGTGAAATTTTCGACTATTTAGAATTGCTAGTTTTCAACATGGTCCGTTTGGACCAAAGTAGTTTAACTATCGCAATTCTGGCGGGAAGTTTGTAAGGTTTTAGTTAAACTAACCAAGTTTATTTTAATTTAAATCTTTTCTATCTCCTCTCTGCTTCAACTTCCTGTCAGAAGAAGCGCGCGTTTTTAGCTTATGCTAATTTTTGAAGTTCAGCCAAGCACTATTTAAGCCAGAGGTAGAAACCTCTCGGTGTGTGAGAGCTTTGCCTCAGATCACGGTCACGCTGCTCAACGTTCGCCTGACCAGCTAGCAGTTTAAATTTATAAGCCATAGTGCTTACTACGTGATTGCATTGTAAAATAAATTAAAGTGCGGTAGTATTTAGTATACCTTGCTACGCACCCTTTTAGATAGAGGCCAACTTCCGCGAATTGCTCTGCGAAGCAAAGTTTAATTTAAGTTCTATTTTAATTTATTTAAATTTATTTGATTGTTAAGTGACCAAAGTGCGGTCTTTTACGTTCTGTATCTCTCCCGAATTGGGAGGTTTGTATTTAATAGTGATTGAATAAAAGAGGATTTCAAATCCCTTCACGTGCAGTTATTCTCCAGCCCAGCAGTTACATCAGAACATAGCGAACCTTCCGCTCCCTGTTCCAGTTCAGGACTTAGAACGTAAGGATAAGAACCCTTTACAGAATTTACAATGTTTCCAAAAAAAGATGCACAGAACACAAAGTCCTGACAAGTTTTCCGAGACGAGTTTTGGATTGAATTTGTGATACATCAAAGATACAATTTATACAAACATAATCCGATACGACTCATGTTTATTGAATTCCTTAAGCAGAATTATTAGCTTGTTAAAAAAACTAAATATTACGAATATCTGAAAGATGAAACACGCAGAATTCATTTTGATTAAGATCCCACATCTTAATTATGAACGTAGAAAGATTAAACAAATTAAACTATGTATTACATACTCCTATTAGAATTACAGAAATGAATGTTTTGTACATGTTCTACACAAATATCTTTACCGTAATTAAATTGATAGGAAAAAATGGCAACAACATGCTTCTCCGATTCTGAAACTGAATCATGGACCGCAATGTTGAGAACTGAGTGAATGAAAAAATGCGCAGAATTATCTTCGCATTCTAATAAATTATCCGATGTACTCATAATCTTTTGCTGCGATTTATTTGGAAGCCGTTAACTGTCCTATCTCATTATTTAAATTGCGTTTGTTACTGCATTTAATTGTAATTGCGCCAAACTTGGCGACCTTGAACTTCGAATTCGAACACCGCCAACTAGGCAGGAAAAAGTGAGTTCGTTAGTTACTGGCACGAAGTCGCATCGGTGTCAACTGCCAAGAACTTCGGTTCTAACTAATGTATCGTATGTATTATTGTTGTGTTTTAAAATGAAACTCAGAAAAGACATTATCGCTTCATCCTATAGTACAGTTCACAATTAGACAAAAGAGTGCTCGAAAAGCTTTTAGAGTTTGTTCCGAAAACTTATTATGTGACTGCCACAGAACTTATTACAATATTAGCTATTTAAATCACTCCAAATATTAGGTTTGAAAACTGTTAATATACAAAACGTTTTTGATGCAATGTACAAATATACTTTAAGCATGAAGTTCTAAAAAAGTAAATTAATTAAATTAATTAGGTAGTAATTAGGAGAAGGTAATAAATTCCACACATGATAATTATAATCATTATAACTATTATAATTATAATCTTTACATTATTATTGATTATAATTATTACGCTCATTATAATCTTTAACTATAATCATTGTAATCTTTAACTATAATCACAATAAAATTATATAATTATATATAATTTTATTGTGATTGCACCAAAGTAAGATATTGTAAATATACTTTTTCTTATCATTTACGGGTCGAATTTCAGACTTTCATTTTATGGAGGAGAAAAACGTTTGTCCAAAAGCCTGCTAAAATTTTAATATAGGTTTTGCCTTATATAGCCAGAATCGCATACGAATACATTTATTTTTTGGATAATAATCAAGTAAATTCTCAATAATCTCTCAATAATGCAAGTACATGCCTCACAACTGCAGAAATACTTTTTCCTGACAATGTAATAATTTAATTTAAAACTTTTCGTATTTTCCCTCATTCACCCTTTTTTATATTCTCTTCTTTATTTTTTAAAACTTTTCGTATTTTCCCTCATTCAACCTTTTTCATATTCTCTTCTTTATTTTCGTTTATCTTGGGATGTGAAATTTGGTAAAACAAGATCTACATCTTTTTAGATTAAACACTTTCCTCACATTTATTAAATATATTAAACAGACTAAATCACAGAATTCATTAGAAGGGTAGATTATAAAATTATACTTTACTATAGACAGATCATAGATGAATATTTTGTGGGGTTCCAACCTTTTATCTAACAGCTAAATGTGAGGAATCTTGTGAACAGATAAGTGAATAATCGCTTGAGCTCGTGAACAGAGACGTAAGAATTAAGAAGGGTTAGTTAATCTTTATTTCTCAAAATAAGAATTAACACAGTCGGCTCCTTTCTCAGAGCGTACAGCAAATTCTCCACTTGGGCTTGAAACTCAAAGTAATAAGAACTAAAACTTAACTAATGCTTAACTAAAAAGATATAGCCAAAGCTATCAAGATTCTAAATAGTTGGCCCCTAAATCTCAATTAAGTTGGCGAAGCTATCAAGTGCCTGAAGTACGGCGGAGCGTAGTAATAGCTTAGAGAGAGGTATAGCCAAAGGGCGAACGCGCGCTAGTCAGAAACTCTGACTCTCTAACACAGTGAAGTCAGTGGAAGATCGACTCAAGTACTACTCTTACTCATCTGCATTAAACGCGATTCTGAAAAACATTCTGGTAGGAAACTGTAAGCTGAAAATAGAAAGGATAGGAAAGTGGCTTTAACTGAAGATAACTGTTAAAAATTTAGAATAAGCCTTACAATTTAAATACGGAAATAGCAGGAAGAATACTGGTATAAATTACGCACCTTCGCAATGTTTTTTTCATAAATTTCCTAAATAAGCAATCAAGAAATTAAGGACTAGCAATCCTTTATTCAGTTTGAACTAGCTGTATCAAGCACATTAAAATATTGCAAAACCCTTCATCGTCAATGTAGTGGTTAATGAAGACTGACTGTTAATCCGAAATCACTGCTCTAACTTCCACTTAAATGTTGGCTCTTCGTGTGTACAGTAACAATCGCTTCTTGTAATGAACGTTGAGCAAAGCTCTTAGTAATTAAATGGACTGTATTATTTCATTAAAGCAAAGTACACAAGGGCTGTCCGCTTAGGGAAGAAATGCTTTCGCGGATGAGATTTTAAGGCAAACTGGTTCGCGTTGACGTTACACTTGGAATTTACTATCAGGATCTGAACTACTTTTATGATAGCAGTTAATTTTTATAATATCTTATTTAGTAACAGAATATAAAGATGAAGTTCGCTGTAAGATTAAAGAATTAGATCATAGCAATACTGTAATTTTTATACTGATTTTGTTTCACAGGAAGTTTGCGAAATATTTTCCTCAAATGCGATTCGTCCTGTTATCGGCAGAGCGGCTAAGACGCAGAAACGCTGGTAGTTTACGCAGACTCTCTGTCTTAGGGTTCAAACGTTTTGCTGCCTGAAGTTTCTCAAGTACGCCAAGCAAAGAAGACGTTTCCCTTAGAAAACATGCACGAAAGGGTCTCTTCCCTAAATACTAAGGTTGGAGTTTTCAGATTTCAGGAAGTTATGAAAAATGAACTGTTAATATGAGATCATTTCCCCCCTCAGCTTTGTCCTAATGGTATAATACCAACACATCAGTACTTAAAGTTTTGAGGATTAAGTAAAAAATTCGTCAAATGTTTGCGAGGATTAAATGTTGAACTCGATGCTCATTTTTACCTTTGGAATTAAGTGAGTAATTGTACGATCAAAGAAAATGCCTAAGTAACGGAATTAAGGTTACCGTCTCTACATTTTAAAGATTAAAGTGCAAAATGACAAATATGAATGTAGAAGTCTTGAAATGGACTTACACAGCGGCAAATTTAGTTAATGCAAAAGTGTCGAATAGGAGGATTGCGGGTGCAACTCCGGTTGCGGAGGTGTGTAATTAATTATTTCTTATAAATTAAAGAAGTAAAAGAAGTAAAATTTTAAATGAAGTCAATACGAAGGAAAAATTAAACAATGAAATTAATAAAGGAAAATAAGAAAAAAATAAGAAGTATTTCCAGTTGTTTTATTCCGTAGAATGCCATAAACTTTTGCAACAAGCTTCATGAGTTTTGACAGTGCAACTACGTTTTATGACAGATAAACAATTTAATATCTAAGTTAACAAAATAATCAGCACTGAGGTTTTCTGTTATATCTAAAAACCATCTGAAATAAAGAATTTTAAATATGAGCTGCATCTAAACACACTCTTTGCGATTTCAGTTTTACAAATTTATAAGAGTTAAAGGCTTGAACATGGTGTTTAAGGTAAATACACTCAATTTCCACAGACGACAGTTACATATAATCAAGCAAAAACAGCTAAAATCTAGTACAGCCATGACTCTAGACACCAAACTATGACTTTTTAGCTCAATTTGTCTCTATTCACAATCTCGTTTCGGCCTGCCTCTAGTCACAAGGGAGCAATGATTTCTCAGTCATCCTTCTTATCGCAGTATTTTAAGATTTTGTTTTGAATTAAATCAACCAGAGATGATGTTATGTATGTCGCATTACCTCAGTTCCCATTTTTATGAATTCAAATTATTTATTTCAGCTCGAAATGAAATGTTAATTAATATAAAAAATTGTACAATTCAAATGATTCTGTGCTAGGAAAGCTATCTTTAGCATTAAAAATATGTATTTTAATTACAATAATGCTGCAAATGTTCCTAAAAATTTTTTGACTAGTTCGAATTGTATCAGTTACACGCATTGTTAAAATAAGATTAAACTGTTGGACATGAGTGTCGTAATTAGTCCAAGTGTTATTTACCAGTATACATATTTTAATGTTAGAAAAATCTGTAGCTTAGTTTTTTATGTTTCGTACTGTCATAACATGTTATACTCTGCCAAAATGATATTTATCATCTACGAGTCCTGGCAAATGTTGCCATTATACGAGAACTGAAGACATATCATTTATTATCCAAGCTGCTTGGCAATTGCTAGTTCTCAGAGGTGCTAGGATTAGTCGTTTTGTATGTATCAAGTGCAATCAGAAAAAGAACATTTAGATTTTATAAGGAAAAAGTAAGCATTTCAAGAACATATGAGATTAAGGAACGGAGGATTCACACCCTCTTGAAAGGATTCTAGCTTTTATTTGTTTTCATATTTATTCTAAATTTAATATCATTTTGTTACATTTATTGAAATTTTGCGAGTATATTTATATGTATTATTATTTCTTCATAAAGCATCTGGTTAACGAATCAACGCTAAAGTTAAACGCAGCCAGTTTCCTAATCAAAATTGAATCATCGGTTATCCAATCTGAGGCTTCTTGTCGTAAAGAGGAAGAAACGTCTGAATACGTAAGAACAGACAGATGAGGAAAACCAATCGGAAATATCAATTTTAGCGATAATATGCTTGCGAAATAATTGATTCAGTTTCAGAAAGTGTAATTGGCTGAAGCTAAAGACTAAGCTTCATGAAAATCGTTAACTTCAATTAGCATCAAATAAATGCGATAAGCGTAAATATACGCATGATGACAACTTTAAATGTTTAACATATTATGACGAAAGCTCAAAACTCATTTGTACAAATTAAGGAGACATATTTAATGACCTCATTTGTTGGCTCACATTGCATCTCCAAGTCAGCAGAAAATGTGTCTAATTATAAAATTCTTAGTTCCGTATCATCTCATTTGTAAAAAAAACCATAATTTGATCCGAATAATAACGATGGAAAACAAAATTTAATTTCTGAACACGATTCTGTATACCTGCTTTGAGTTCCTGCTTTAACATCTGCACCTTCCTTCAGTGTTAATATTTAAATGGCTACTAAATTGTTTTGGTTTACTAGCTAGATGGCATTACATTATTTATTTAAATTCTGCTTCATAGAGGATATTACATTGCCAATTTAAATTCTGCTTGGTAGATAGCATTACTTTGCCTATTTAAAATGGCATGTTTCTAATCTACACCGCAGAATATTTTTGTTCTTGAATAAATGTTATAACAATTATCTTCTCCCCTCCCGATTGCATGCGCTTCTGGCTAAGTCGTGGCGCATGCGACCAGTAATCGGAAGATAACATGGTTTGAAACACGGCAACGACATAATTTCTTTCTCACATTTCTCGCTTCCAAAAATCTAAATATCTCTACAGTGCGCCAGATTAGTATATTGGGTGTCGTCATCACCTGGATTTGGTCGACGGGGTTTTGTCCTGCGCCCAGACCGTCTAGCAGTCGACATAATTATTTAGGACATAACTGTTTTCTTACATTTTTTCTAAAAATGTTCTGAATGTCTCTGCAGTGGTGCCCAATTAATATATAATGTATGACGACCTTGAGCCCTACGTGTTTTCAGTCATTACCACCTGGATTTGGTGAATTAGGTCTCGTCCTCTCCCTGTTTGCTCATTAAGTGGGGAAAATGTGAAGAATTTTTCCCACATTTGCTCTCATGGATTAATTAGTAGCACGTCCAGTAGCAAGTGGAAGGTCTGTGGTTCAAATTCCAACGAAGGGCCTAGCTGATTTTTCCCATTTCTTGTTCAGAAAGGAAACAAATGTCGGTACATAGGGACCCTGGGTTTGTCTTATTATTCTTATTAAACTTAACATCAACTTAAGTCTAATTTCTAGCTAACTCCAAAGATTCGTATCTTTACAAGAACTGAAATTCCTACGAAACTCAAATCAGAAAAAGTAAAGGGGGAATGGAAATCCTTTTTAGTAAAATAAGGATACAGGAGATTATTCACTGGCTTTACTTTCTCCAATCATTAATTAACAATCTACATACTTCAACAAGAAGGACTAATTTCAGGTTACAAATCGTAATAACGTTTAAATTAAATATTACAAAAATTCTTGAGATTTATTGCTGAATTGCTGACAATTTCCTCCAATAATCATTGCAGAATAACTCCCTGAGGAGCTCTTCATTTAAATAATCTCCAATAAAGATTTTTCAGATTTCACATTTAGTGTCTATGAAAGGAGCAGAAGCAAACGTTCAATGAACCTAATCAATGAGATGCTGATTACCAACTTGATGCTTTTTGCTTGGGAAGCTTTTAATGGAGTGGTTGTTCTTGTCCGCTTTAAAAATGTTTCATTCTTTATATCACTAAAAAGATTAATTATTTCACTTATTTTTATTAACCCGTGAGACATTTTGGAACTACTCTTAACTACTCTCCGAATTTTGCTTCTACGAATGATAAGAATGAGGAGTTTAATTAGCAATCACATTTCTCAAGAACTTTTAGCAATTACATAAAATACTTCTGTATATTATATGCAATCTATAAAGAAAAGTATAGTATTTTAATAAAGTAAAACGCATTTTACACGTATAGTCGACATCCTGTCCTAAATGTCTGCTATGTCTAAATTTGACTTAACTTCCAAATGTGTGAGAACTGTATTTTTACTTCACTCTTTTGTTTTGCTGAAGTACTAAATAATCCTTTCAATATGGCGGCTGTGGTCATCTAATAGAAAATCGCTATTGCAAAATATATGAAAGCTTCAGAAAAATGGGCTTCCGAATGGCAGTTAAACTGATCCCTTTTCTTTAAGGTTTTAATCTCTTCTTGAAGTTCTTTAAATTGTTGATACTGATTTATTTGTTGTGCTCAGTTGTATTAGATATACTCCAATTTTAGTTTAATGCATTTTCACATAGATTAAGCGAAACATCTTCTGAATTTTATAATCATTGTGAAATACAGGATACGCTTTACAGATAAAACGTAATTTAAATATAAATAAGTGATTTCAGGGCTTGCATACTAAACTTTACATTCAAAACCGAATACCTCGTAATAAAATGATACGTAAAAGCACATAAAATTGCATAATTTTAATTCTACAATTACAGGAAAATCTTTATGCTCATGTCTTCAGGGTCATGCTCACTGGAGATGAAGAATCGGCAGCGTAAATCTTCTCAGATTTCGAGCTTATATCATTTCTGAAGATAACAATGAATGTCTTAGAGAAGAAATTCCTAATCGGAGGTCCTTGGACAGTGCGGGGTCCTTCAGATAAGACACCGCATTAAAATTTCATTTGTCATTTATATGATCAGGAAAAATTTAATAAAAATACCATATAATTTAATGGTTACGGGGTCGATAAATTTCACAGTTCGCGAACATTTTGAGCACCTCTGCCTTCGAGTGTCTGTTTACGAATAGCATCTTTGATCGCATTCCATGGAAGAAGATTCAGGCATATTAAATTCTTTGTTCTATTTTAGTTAAAGATACATGATAAAATATATCACTACGGCATTACTGTTGGAAATTATTAGACAATTAAAGGAAACAATGGGAAATACTAGTCTAAAATATATTTAGTGGTAAATTTATATGACTAATCAATCACATCAAAATCTTAAGAGATTAAAAAGGCGTGGATTCTGAATATTGATTTTGCTACTATTATTGCTAACAAAACAAATTTATTTGGTTATTGAAAGTTACAAGATTGCAACTTTTGAAGTGCTTCAATGGGCATAAAAGTATTTTGGGCAAAAATCTGGCGAGAAATATAATTTTTAGACATGTTTATAAAAGCAACAAAATCTATTTATCAAAGTATGCAACAAACGACATTAAAAACGACTTCTATGAACTACAATAATGCTAAAAATGTACACAAATGTCATTTAAGCGTATTACAAATTGTATCAACTAAATGCGTTACTAAAGAATGCATTGTAAATATAAATTGCTAAGATACTTACTGTTGTGGCTTTTAACTAGCTCAGTTTGGTAAGCATTTACTGTTGTATTTTGGGTACGTCAAATGGCAGCACCCTAAGATTTTCTACCAGACAAGATAAGTAACAAATTAAAGATTTTATGCATATCTTTCATGCAGTGGCACCAATTGTCAGGCTGATAATAAATGTCTGGTAGCGTAACACGACATGGTATAACGTAACAAACGAAATTTTTAAAGCGAATCTGCTATAGACGTTTCTGACGTCAATATTTATATGTAATTCTCATACGAAAGATTTTAGTCATATAAACAGGTGAAAGCCAGTAGGTAAAGAATGCACTACTTAATGAATGTATGCAAACGGAGCCGGAAGAAACCAGACTTTGGGAACTATGAGTATAAAAGACCAATTTAGCAAATTTGAGTAAATTGTATGATGAGTTAAATATTAATTTTCTTAGAGAAAGTTGATTCCTTTCCATTGACGTCCGTTAAAAATGCATATATGATATTTTGCGAGTGAAATAAGACTCCTTAAAGACCGCTTATATTCTCTTAATATTATTACGCAGTGGGTAATTCTGAGCTTTATTTTTTAAATAAATTACCTATTAAAGAAAGCTTTTAAACAGGAAAATATATTTATTTCTGCAAAATTTATCTTAAATCAGAAAGGGACTTTAAAGGCTAAGAAACTTCAGAGACTGTAAGTGTTATATAAAGAAACAAAGCGCAGAAATATTTGAAGCTCACCTAACTGCGAAAGAAAAGATCGTTAGCTGAAAACCTGTACTCTCAAATGCGGAAAGAATTGTAAATGCTGATATTGTAAATGCTGATGATTTTTACTTACATTAATTATAATTACATTTATTTTAATTCTTGAATGTATGCTATGCCCTATGAAACGAGGAAATAAAACCCTATGATCATAATTATGTTAAATAAAAATTAATTAAATCAGACTTGATCTATCTGTTTGTCCGCATAAATATACAGGGCTGAAAATTCTTCTGTCATTATTTAAGTGCGTACCTGTCCTTCTCTGTTTTCGAAGCTGGTCTGAAAATTAATAGTTGACATAAAAAGGTGTTTTGTTTAAATGTACCAATTAAAGGAAAAATTTCTGAAGCTAATAAAATTTTAAATGAATCCATTAAACGTTTTCCTTGCTTTTTATCAAAAAGATGTAGCTTTGAATATATGTTACAATATTGAGTAAAACTAAAATATTTCGTTTGAAAGTAAATTTGAGTAAATTTCTCATTCAATTCATTCCCTTGAAAATTTAATTTGAAATATTTCAGTAAAACATTTTAGTTATAATACATTGTTGGACATCTATTACAAAATCAATTTTACTATCACATAAAAACGTTACTTTCAAAACATAAACTTTG
Source organism: Stegodyphus mimosarum (assembly GCA_000611955.2). NCBI lineage: Eukaryota > Metazoa > Arthropoda > Arachnida > Araneae > Eresidae > Stegodyphus > Stegodyphus mimosarum. The sequence goes on along the minus strand of KK120988.1, from coordinate 139,462 downwards.
CGTACTACCTGACTTCTGAAAAATAAGCAAGGAAAGAATTAAAAGTTATTATACAGACATTTTAAAAATATCGATAAGAAATAATGAAAGTTTCACAGAAAAAATATGCACAAAATTTTCGAAAAGTATACTTACGTTGCGAATTCGCCCAAAGAAATTCGCCGCTTAATACTTCAGACCTATCAAACTTGCGGATTGGCTGGGAACTGCTCGGTTTTGCTTCTGACTGCACTTCATATGGAGCCACTGATTAATCCCCAGGTTCATAGGTGGCGACACCAACAGCTTAACTCCCCTCAACATGCGCAAGCAACTTGTTGAGTTCGCGGCTTTTCTGAGCCAACCAGCGTAGCAGAATGATTCTGCCTACAGATTTCTTTTCTTTTCTTCCCCCCCTTTCTTGATCAATATCACGTTATTAATCCAACATATAGCTGATTTTAATAACTTATCAAAATAAATCAGACGGCTGGAATTTCCTTTTGTCATACTCACTTGTACTTTTTTTTTCTTTGTAATTCCACTCCGTTTTTTAATTACGGGCGCTGAGCTGATGAAATATTTAGATCATTTTAAATCTGAGTTTTATATTACGACAAGGATTAAAGTTTCGAGGTATTTCAATTAGGGTTTCTGGAATTTTTCCTTGTTTTTATACTCCTTCATTTATTGCAGTAGCTAACTATATCTGTACATATGACAGCAAATTAATCACGAGTATTAGCTCGTGTTAGCTTACATACCAGTTATTATAATTTTTAAATATTATTTTGAGGCACATTCAGTAATAATTAACGCCGGTTGTTTCAAAATATATTAATTTAAATTTATCTACGTAAAACGTTTGGCTGACAGACCAACACTGAGATCACATGCAAAATTTCGCGTGCAAGAAATCAAAATGCCATACTGAATATATTTTTCTGTAACATTTTTTTATTTAATTCAAGGTAATTTAATTTAAATTTATTTCATTAATATTTAATGTTGATATAAGTGAAATTATAATTATAATGTCAGTTTTAACATTATAATAAATTAAAAATTAAAACACTATTCAAATTTAATTAGAAGTATTGTAGGTGCTCATGAAAAGGGGCAATTCAGAAAAATCAGTTTTCATATATATATTATGAGAAATATTCCCTGTACTTAATAAGGAAAAGTTTTCTGCTAAAATATAATGAATACGCAATATATTAGGAAACCAATATACATTAATAATAATAAATTATGCTAATCCTACCACAGATAGCAGAAAACGAATTCATGCATAACATATGCCCGAGACCGTCGGCACTCCATACTGCTTTGTAATATGGTATTAAAAGCAGAAAAAGGCTAAATTTCTTAAACCTGGTAAAACATAACCTTTAGTTAAGATTCGTTGTTTCCTGAAGAACTTTCTGATGGGAACTGGCTTGTTTTCTGCAGTTTTAGTTTCTTCGGTAGATAATCAGTTGTTCAATTGCATTTAATAACCAGTTATAAATATTCAGTTACATAAAATATCACTATTCATATATCTGTATTAAATAATCAATATATTTAAATAAAAATTTAAATATCACTAAAACTTTAAAATAAGTGTACATGTTCACGTTAACAGCGGATAAAAATAAATTATTACTGTTTGCGGAGAGCTATAAAAGTTGTATTGGTAGCTATTCTTTGCTAGGAATCGGAATCTTTGGTTTAAACTGCTCTGTTATATTGTTTATCAGAGTTACAGTAGTTTTTAACTCAAAATATGCATAAAAGCGCTTGCTAGTCTACGAAAGAACGAAGGCAACAAAGGTTTTTTTTATTTAAATAAAATAGTGTCTTTTAATTATTTTCACTTCTGTGTCACTTTAAATAATACCAAATCTAAATTTCTATACCTCTACAGAGAGTAAGCCTTTTTCACTCTAAGCAAAAAAATGACGAAGAGAAAGCTGAGGAGAAGGTATAAGAACAGAGAAAAATACTTCGTCTTCCTTTCAAAACAATTAAATTAAAAGGGGTTAGGGTTATTCAATTATGGCAAAGCACACGAGGGCTATCTGCCTAAGGGGAGGGATGCCTTCGTGGAGGACTTTCTAAGGGAAACTGGCTCGTATACACGTTACACATGGAGAAAACCACGAAAACGCCCATGCAGCTAGCCCGTTCGCGGGATTCGAACCTCGGACCGAATTACCAGTGTCCAGCGTCTTTACCGCTCGGCCGCTGGTGGGCCATTAAATTAAAAGTCGATACTTGATCGACTGCATTTTATGTACAGTAGAACTCCAAACATCTATAACCATAATCACAGCTATATAGATGTTTCAAAATAACACATATATATATATTAATAATTGAACGCAGATCAATTATTCAGATTATTTACTCTTATTAAATTGTAGAATTTTGATTTTTATCTGGCTATATTTTATTTTAATAAAATTTGTGCAATTAGGAAACGTATAGTATTTGTAACTTCCGTCAAACAAAATACAAACCATATTTTTTTGATAGAATTAAACAATAGATGCACTTTTCATTTGCCTTGACAAACATTCCCTTCTAACGAAAACAAAACAAAGAAGGCCCTAAAAATTAAATAGGTAAATTTGCTTGTAATTTTTCAGATCTTAAACAAAGAAATGACTTATCGTTTTGCGCAAAACATAACCTGTTTCCATTTAATTAAATTAAATTGATATAGAATTTTTATATAAATGACTTGAAATGATAAAAATAAAACTGTAATACATATTATTAAATGTTTTCGCTAATGTCATACACTATATTTATCTTCCCATGCTTTTGCAATAAGAAAATTACAAATACATAAATGAATTCGAATTTACTTCTTATGAAATGTAGAGCAAATTATCCGGATAATTGGAACTGCGGAAATCTGGAGTACGGATAGTTGGTGTTCTGTTTATATTTTTATTTTCAGTACGCATTATTTTCTATAAAATGCATTTTTCTCCTAAAATGTATTGTTCTCAAATGGATTTTTCTGCTTTCTTTCTTTTATTCGTCTGGCCAAGGCTCAGACGCAATTTGATGCTCAGGAAACTTGAAGATTCTATTATTCACTGGTCAGAGCATTAGCTGGGTGAAAGAGATTTGAATAAAATTACTCTTGCCTTTAATTAAATAAAAGAATATAAGCTGCCGTCTAAATTATAATTTCCAAAAATACCAAATTTTTCTTAAACAGGGCAAACGTATAAGTCAGGATAAAGCAGATATTAAGTTATTTACATCAGATAATACGATATTTTAAAGTTTGGATTCTTTAATTTCTTAATAAGCATAAACATTTTTCTGTCTTATGAGAGAAAATTTCGTGAAAGCCTTCCTCAAAAGAGATAAGATTTTGCTCCGAAAGAAAGTAACCAAGCCTCTGACAGCCAAATTGCTTCAATCAGGAGATGAGCGCCAGGTGAAATTACCAGTGATTTACGGCATTATCCACAGGGTCATTTTAAGAGTTCTTTTAAAACTACGTAACATTCATTTGTAAACTGAGAAAAAAAATTGGAAAATTGAGAAAAAAGAGTCATTTAAAAAATTCTACTAAATGTTTCCAACTAAGATTTTTACAAGTAAGTAGTTTGCAGTTAATTATCAAAATTAATACATGATATTTATTGAAACCTATGTCAGGTGCTATCCTTTTAACATTTTGATTTTAATAATGTCTGCAACGTTTTCCTTTCCACCTTTAGCTGGACTGTAGCATCAACTAGATTACCCCAGAGTTCAGCATGCTGCCACGTATGAGAACTGTTGCCGGTCTATGCTCTGTAAGACCTTTAATTTATGTTTTGAATTTACATAAGAAAGTGCTTATTAGTATAAAATTCTGAGCGAATTAAAATCAATGCACAATTTCTCTACAATTTTATTTTTTTAATAATCGTTAGCAAACGCCTATAAAAATTAATATGATTAATAAGTAGTTATAATATATAACATTACGTCATTACAATGTAACACACACATATATATATATATATATATAAGTTATAATATGTAATTAAGTCATTTCTAAAGCCGTACGTAGTTCACTGACATTCGCGAGCTGCTAAATAATTGTTTATATTCCTTCTTGCAAGTAGTACATTTTTCATTTTGCTTTTGAGGTACCTAATGAAAGAGAGTGATTTCCATTGTAAACTTAGTATCTTATCTACATTTTAAGATCAAATTCCATACTAGGCATGTATCAGAACTTCATCCTGTAGGGCAACTGTGTAAATTTTCTAAATCTTTCTTTGTAACAAAGAATGTATTAGTGTGAAAAGCGCTTATTTCTTATTCAGAGATATGTTTTATATCCCAATCTATACATTGCTTAATGGAGTCAAAATTCAACATGTACGATTAGAAGTACAATCTTGATTACGTCAAATCCAGAGTATCTAATTCACTAGGCTACCAATATCAAGAGTTCTCTGTGTTGTTTTAGATAAAGAAGATACTACAACGGGAATTTGCAGTGAAATATGGATACAATGACTGTAAGGATGCTTTTGCTGAAAATTGGGATCTTGTAACGGAAACTTGTACCCTAAAAAATAAAATTATAAAACTAAGACTTCATAGATCATTATTAAGAAACTTTAAAATATTTGTCGGTGCAGCCTTATAAAAGCCCCTCAAACATACCCGGTTTGCATCAGTCAAACATATTTTTGAAAAACTATGTGAGAGTAGGTGGATTTGTACTATACCAACCCTAAACATATTGAATCATAATAAAATATCATCTGGGTAGTAGTTTAGGACTTGAGTTTTGAATTTCGTGATGGATTTAAAATGAAAAAAGATAAATTCTTGAAAAATAACTGCATAGGTACTTCTACCTACCTAACACATCGTCTGAGTTAAACCTTCAGTGATGAGAGTCTTTTGCGAATAATCTTCTGATAAAGGTACGTCCGTCAGCGATTGAGCAGATAAGACAACTGATCACCGGCGGTTCTACACGGGCTCAAATTAGAGCAAACGAGCTGGCTGTTTACATGCTTTCTTGATTTTCCCTATGTGTAAAGTGAATAAAAGTCAATTTCTCTAAAGGCCTTAACAAAGTCATCACTTTCTTTAGATATATAATCCCAATGTATCCTAATCTTAACTTTCCATAATTTAATAACTCCATTCGGGTCCTGTAAGGATGTTACAATGAAGGCCTTTTCTTCCTATTATTTGTCATGCCTGATTTCAAATGCAACTCCAGTTTCCATAAGTCTTCTTTCAATGTGGCAGCTCCCTATAAGTCTCTTAAATCAGATTAAAATACAAAAAGTTAGCATTATGTTTGTCTTCGAGCTATCAGCTTTCTGGTATACAAGACGTAGGACTCTCAAATATCTGAGTACCTGCCATGAATTAATTATCTTGTTTTTTTTCCTACCCATTCTCTTAAGATATCAATGAACAATGGCTGTTTACAGCTAGTAAAAAAATATTCATTGCGAACGATCTCTTCGAAAGGATCAACGTCTAGATGCATAAAAGTTTGAATTCTAAACCTCCTGTTATTGACTATTCTTAGAACGTGTGGATGAAGCTACTTATTTTTTTTACTTTTAAATCCTTTCGAAGAAAGTAACTTTTCTTTGAGCTGTATGTCTAATGAAGTGTTGGAAGAATATTAAAAGAAAGCTGATCTAACGAAACCATGGGAAAATTGAAAGCTGTAGCTGAGGTTAAAATATTTTAATGGTTTCGA